>WEKX01023558.1:1041250-1067132 GCA_013390025.1 Pitta sordida
GCTGAGCCCTCGGTGGCGGGTGGTTCCTGCCGAGGTCGCGGCGCTGCAGCCCCGGGGCTCGTTATCCCTTCACGGGAAGGGCCCGGGGGCCGTGGGGCCTGGCGGCCGGGCGGGACCGAGGCGCCGTGTCCGGCCTGAGGGCTCCGCTGGGATCGGGCACCTGCCGGGTGTGCGCTGTGCCCGCCCTGGCAGCGACATGGGCGCTGATGTGCGGGGTTAAAGCACCTCGCAGCTTGAGGTTTTGGTGTTTTTTTTCCCAACGCGGCCCCTTTATGCAGCGACGTGGCCGTATAAGGGCCGTGCTGTGCTGTGGGATGGATGGATGGACACAGCCCGGTTACAGCGCACTCAATGTGTTGGTTTTTTTTTTTTTATTTTATTGCGAGCAGACTTCTAACGAGGTTATGAAACGAGCCTGTGTCACAGCTGAGTCCCACCCATTTGCTGTGCTGCTGAGATAGGCCGCCCGTGGTTCCATCCTGGGGGGGTCTGAGCCCCATCCAGCTGCTCCGGACACATTCCCAGCCTCAGCTCTGGCTGCCTGAGAACCTCCGAGTTTTCCAGGCTCCTCAGCGCTACAAAGAGAAGAAAGGCTGGTTTGTTTTTTTTTTTCCTTCTTTATCCCACGAAGCCGTGACGAAGGGTTATGTGTGTCTCTGATAACTTCCTTCCAGCTCTGGCCTTTTCTGCCCTACCCAGAGGAGACCGTGTGAGTGAGTACCCAGGGAACATTCCTGATAAAGCCAAACAGGCTCCAGTAAAACAGGGGAAAATTGGACAGTTGTCCATCAGTTTCCTTCCGGTGGAAATAATTTATACTTCTGGAACTCTGTTAGAGATAAATCTAAAGAAAACTTGAATCTGTCAAACCCACCAGCGTGTCTTTGTGAGCCCTGGAAATAGGTCGTGCTTTGGGGATGTTGTGCTTCTTTGAGGCAGCAGGAATTTATTCTTGGCATTGTCACAGACTCCCAGGGTGATATTTCCTGATGTGTCTCTTTGCTCTCCATCCATGGAATGATCATAAGGTTTTTCTGGAACATGGGCTGAACTCACCAGGATGTATTTAGCCTGAAACTAAGCACTAAGAACTGATTAATTAATATATTTCAAGTGTTTTCTTAGTGGAAGTGCAGACTGGGAGAATGTTTTGGTCTCTCTGCAGCCATCCTGCTTTGACTGCTGCAAGAGTATGGCACAAGAATTGTGTATTTATTTATTCATGATGCTTTCAGTTCACCAGCTGCTGTGGGATTCCTGTTTGACTCCCTTTTTTTTTTGGTTGTTGTTTTATTAATTGGTCAGAAACGCAGCTCAAAACAGTTTCAAAGCTTTCTGAGTTGGTGTTATATAATAGCCACGAAACAGGTGATCTGGCAAAAAAAAGTGAGGCAGATATTGCACCCAGAACTGTTCAGCTGCAGTTTAACTCGTGGGTCTCAGCTTTACTCTTTTTGCTGAGTGTGGTTTTTCCCTTGGAGTTGCAGATCCTTGGTCACGTTTAACTCCAGTGGTAGGAGGTGCTTTCATAGATATCTTCGAAATGGTCTGGGGAGCTTCAAATTTAAAAAAAAACCCCAAAACCACCCACCCAGCTCCCAGCAGCGCTGTTTTACCTGGAGTTTTTGGGTTCAGACACCCTTTCTTTGACTTGCAGAATCCCCATCAGGGATGAGGCTGATGGAGCAGCACCTCTTTGCAGGTGTAGCCCAGGGAAAAGAGGGAGCCTGGGTGTGGAGTATTTGCTGTGCTTTGGCAGAAACAACCATCTCTTTAATTCCTATTCTGTCTCTTCAAACAGCAAAGTGTTTTTAAAAGAAAGAGGTTGATGCTTGTTTCTCTCTGTTTTCAGGGTAACGTCCTGCTTGGGACTAAGATATGGAAAACTGTGATGTGGTGAATTCTGTGCAAGAAATCCCTTCATCCTCTGCAGACTCTGATGTCAGAAACACCCACAGCTCTGTCAGTAACTTGAATTACAGCAGGTAATGTGGAAGGAATTCCTAACAAATATCTTCATTATTTTGGTTTTGCTTAGTTCACATGTTTTTACAGCAACATTGAGGTGAAGTGATTACACTGCAATATATTTCAGGAGAGTGTGCAAGGTAAAAGTGAAGCACATTGTGGATTCTTTGACGTTGTCTTGAAAAATATCCTTGTGAATGGAGCAATTTTATTCCAACTCTTAGAGTAAAATGAAGTGTAGAATTAAGAGTAGAATGAAGTGTAGAATTCTTTCCTGCCCAGCATATGCAGTGAATTGTTTTGGCTCCTGTGTTGCACAAGTGACACTATAAATAATTGAGCTGGTTTTCCTCGTGTTTCACCAGAAGTCCTTCATCCCATCCCACTGGAGTGTCTGGTTGCTCAGGGAATCCCAGGTCCTCAGTAAAACCTTCTGTGGAGCTCTTTGCCTCCTTTATGCAAGACATCCAGAGCTTTGGAAGTGCTGACTCGGAAATCGTGAGGAACTGTGAGGTATTTGAAGTTAAGGTTCATTTTAAAAAAATTGTATTAATGTGTTTGCTCTGCATTTTGGAAGAGAAAACTCATGTTGTAGCTCAGGAGCAGATTTGTGTCTGTGTGTTTATTCTTCAGAATGGAACAGATTTTTGGACAGTGGATGAACTAATGGCTGGACTTTATTGCAGTTTTATCTTGGGGTTTTCCATTCTTTCATCTTTCTTAGTGTTTTGTAACACAGGTGGGAATGTTTTCCCCCAAGGTTATAATACTGCTTGAATATTGCAAGTTTTTACCCTGAAAAAATGTAAACCTTTAAAATTGTGGCACTTCAAACCGGCCTGAAGTGATCCTGGTAATTAGAAGTTTTCTTTCTAGAAATGGCTCTTCTTTGTTTGATTTATTTAGAAATTCCATTTGTAGGGATGTGTAGGTGATTAGTTTGTTTCCAGATTTAAAGCAACACAAAAATCACGACGTGGTTTCAATGGACTCCTTCTACCAAACACTTCTTCTGAATGTTTTTGTCCTGTTTTACTTTATCATGATTTTTAGTCATCATAAGGAACATCAGCTTTCCACACCACGGGCTTGTTCTTGCAGAATTTTTGAGCTTTCTGGCTGTGATCCATCAGTGTCTCTTGACTGATGCTTAATTTGGGTTCTCTTTAACACCTCCAGGAACAGAATATTGATGTCTGTGTCCCGTGTCCTCTGCTTCGAGTACCATAAACATTAGCACAAAATAATTCTGAAACACCAGATTTGACCATGTTTTAGGATTTTTTTTTTAAATTATATTTTGTTTTCATGGCATTTTATGCATCATGGCCTTTAGCTGGATTGCTGAAGGGAAGAGTTTCTTACTGAAGTGAATGATTCACTGGACAGAGGGATGTTTAATTCTCAGTAATTAATTGGGCTGGAATCAACCTTTCCAAAATTTGACTGTGCTTTATTTGTTGTACTTTGTGCTTTAATAGACAAGGTGGCTGCAGCTGCTGAGACTGGTAGAAAAACAATGTCAGGAGCAAATAGTTGCCCAGCAAGAGCAGTTCCACCACCAAATCCAGGTAAGTGATGACTGTTCGTGCAGGTAGATGAGGCTGGAGCGGTTTTATCTCCCCCCCAGACAAAGCAGAGAAGGCAGTAAATGGATGAGGGTGACTGGGGTGCTGTTCACAGGATGCCTATTTGAGACAGCTTTGCCTAAGTAACGAGTGGGAGGAACCATTTCAGAAGAGATTTGTGGATTTTTTTGTTCTCAGCTGTTCTGTTTTCACAGATGTTTGGTCAGAATGCCCACATGATAATTGGATTTGGTCGGTGCAAGGTGGTTTTTATGAACTGTTAGACTGTATAATTTCAAATTTTGAGACAGTTTAGCTTTCTTCTCATTAGCAGGTGTCATCCAACTGGTCATTCCCTCATCCAGACAGCACAGGAAAACCACCACTGTAATGCCTGGACACTTATTTCACTGTTCAGTTGGACAGTCTCCTTTGTAAAACCCAAAAATGATCCATGGGAAGGTTCCCATTTTGGCTGAACCCTGTTTATCCAGTAGAACAGAAGAAATGTATTTGTACTATAAGAGACAGTAATGCTGTAAATATACAATGCTTAATATCTTCATCATTTTGGTTGCTGTTTTTCCCTTCCCTTTCCTGGTGCCCTCCACACTCTTAGTAATCAGCAGTTCCTGAGCTGAGTTAACAGGAGGTACTGTCCTTTAGTCCTGTGTCCTGTATCTGCATTTTTGTCCCACCAGTGTTTTGTTCCCCCTGCATTTCCTTCCTCTTTACTGGAGTGGTTTGGGTCACCTGTTGCTGATCATGGTCTTTACTAATCCATTGTGTTGGCTTGGCTGGTTTTGGTCTTTTTGTTTTTAATAGGAAAGGTTACCTCTGGAAGAGCTGAGCTTGTGGTGGCAGCAGGGACTTACTCAGAGCCTGAATTGCCACATGAAATCTAAAATAACAGCTGTGACTTGGTTGTGTGAGTGCATGAAATAAAATAAATGGGGCTGTTCCAAACTTAAACTGGTGTGCCAGTGACCTGCTGAGAGCACCAGCAGCTCAACACCTTTGAGAGGGAATAGTAAAAAGACAGAAATAATCATCTGCTCTTGGGGGTAGGGAAGCAAAATGCTGCATCAGCATTGACATGGCTGGGATAAGACTTGCTCTGTGCTGTGCTTATAAAAATACATCTTCATCCGTGTGAAAATACAGATCAAAAGTTCATTTTGGATCGGGTGGGGCCAGTCCTTGGCCTGTGTGATTTATACAGAGAGGATCAGTGTGGTCACAGGCTGTCACCACCTGTGACTTCACTGAAGAGGATTTAAACCCAAAATTTCATACAATCCCCAAACTTGAGAAAGCTTGTCTTATTTTTGCCCAGGTTTTTCCATATCTTGTGATTATTTGTGACTATGCAAAGAGCAGTAAAAGTGTGATTTAATTGGAATATGTCATGGCTTTTCAGTTTTCCCACCCAGAGGATCAGTGACAAAGATTAAATGTCAGCGGGGAATCTGATCTCTCCTCTCACCCCCCAATTCTGCTTTTCCCCTTTTGTTCTCCCTTCCCTACCTTCCTGACAGAGTTCAGCCAAAGAATTAAAACACAAACAATAGCTGCAGTCATGGTTGAAGTCATTAACAGAACAAACAAGTTTGTTGTGGAAGAAAACCTCGTCCCAAGTTTTTTGTTTGTTGGTTGGTTTTGTCACAGAAAGACTGAGCTGAAAATCAATTGTTAATCCTTTTGCAGGTTAATAAAACATCTCAGGCTCGGTTCTGACTAGAGTTACATGGAGTTTCCTCTGAAATGAAGTCTTATTTTTTATTTCTTACTTTGAGAACAAATGATTTTTGTTCAATTTGTGCTTTCCACTTGCTATTCAGCGTGAGTGATATCCTGTAGTTCTGTGAAAAAACCAGGAGTTCCATGTTCTCAAAATTACCACAAGGTCTTTTTTATTCTTTTCCTGAGGGAATTTGTTTGAAATATGTGATTGGAAACAACTCCGTGCTGTGGTTTGTGATGTGTAGGAAGAGTTGTGTGTTCTGTAATTCCAGTATAACTCTGCACAAGTGCTGGCCATGGGCGCTGAGGTGAAATCTTTCCACAGCCCTTGGCAAAGGCATCAGTTGTGTCTTAGTATTGTAAAACTCAAAAAATTACCTCTCTAATACACTGCAATAACTCTTTGCAGACATGAAGTAACCTGTTAAATGCAGTGATCCAGTTACAGGTTTGCTCCACTCCACCAGAACCCCAAATGTAGGTCTTTGTATTACGTGACTAATGACATAATATCTGTCTGCTATTTTAAAGTCAATTTTAATGCAAATAATCTTACAGAGGTACATTATTCCTATCAGCATAATAGAACAATGGTTAATAATTCCATCAAAGCATCATTGCAACGTTTACAAATGTATATCCAGGTGAGAAATCATTTCAGACCCAAATTTAGCAACAGCCACTTGGATGGTTTGTGTTCCTTCAGCTGGGAGGTGACTGTGGTTCTGAGGGCAATTAGTGACCACACTCATGCATGTTTTTTACATGAATAAATGACAGCTGAGAGCTGCAATCCACTGCATGGAATGAAGGATTGTTCCCATGGACATTTTACTGTTGTGCACGGTTTGTATCGATCTGCCTCTTGCATGAGATGTCTGCACATGAAACCCTGGAGTTCCCTGGAATAAGTGCTCCGATTCTCTCACTCATCACTTTAAGGTGCAGCCAGACACACAAGTGATTTGTGGCACGGTCTCATGGGAGTTTTACCCTTTCCTTTGTGCAGCTGATTCAGGATGAGATCAGGCAGCTGGTGAGGTTGCAGAGCGGCGCCTGGGGAGCCGGCAGGAGCCGGGCTTTGCTCCCACACACCTTGTCCTCACTGACAATTCCAATGGGGATGTGCTCTGAAATCTCTGAGGAGCACGGGGGCATTGTCAGCCAGCTCAGGTGTCCCGAGGCAGAAAACCAGCCCAGGGCGTCTGAGCTGCCCCAGGAATGCTGTGGGAGCGACGTGTCCATGAACAGCGGCTATGGAACCCTCTCCACCTCCGAGCTGAACCCCGGCACGTCCAGCAGCATCAGCAGGGGCACCAACTCCATGGAGAGAACATCCCAAGGCCTCAGGGATGGAGCAGGGATGCAGAGCGAGGCGCTTTTAGCCAGTGGTCAGAGTAAAAGAGAACTTTCACCAAGAAAAACAGAGGAAAGTTTTGCAGCGGGACGGAACAGTGTTTTAGTTTTTCCTGCTGAATTTGAGCATAAAGGTGATGAAGCTCCATGTGGGAAAAAACCCAGGTAAGTGCTAAATCTTCCAGCTCTGTTAATTTGTTATAGACAGTTCCCACTGAGTAAACAGCTGTTGGAACATGAAAGAATTGAGTGGAACCTCTTGACTGTAAAAAATACTCTGCTGCTTGATAAATAAATATATTTATTTAGCCTGATGTTTCTGCATGGTGGGGATTTGCTTATTAGCTCTTGTAGCTGCATTAGGGGAAATACCCTGATTTACAGTGTGTGTTTCTCACCATCCAGTAAATCTTTAACATCATGGGCACAGAAGCTGAAACAGAACCAACCCAAAAGGATGGGTGCAGATGAAGTATGTGTGAACTCTATGCAAGAAAATGAGAGAGTGAAGAAACCACCACTTGAGAACGTAAGTCACTCTTTATTTTGTTGTTTCCCTAATGTTGTTATTGTCACCGGTGTTTCTGCAGAGCTGCAGTATGTTCTCATCCAGCATATCCTTTCTTATTTAGGTTTTCAGTTCCCACTCAGGTATTTTTTAAGTTCTTTTGGGCAAAGTTTACTCCTTGGATCATTCTATACTCATTCCATAATTTTGGCTTATTTCATTCATGGCCTGATTTTTGTCTCACCACTTCCCTCAGTGACACGTGTTCTTTCCTTGTGGAGACAGTGGCCACGTTCTCAATTGTCTCTTTGTAGCAACATCCATTGTGTGTTTGCTGAATCAGTTCAAAATCCTTCTTTTGAAAAGAGTTTTGGGTTCCCCCCCACCTTGTATTTGTTAGTAAATAATTGTGTCTGTCCACAAATCTGATCATTTTGGGGAGGGAAGTTTAATCACCTATTTCTGATCCTAAAGCACATTATGTAATGTGATTGTGTGAGGAATCACCACACATCCAACTGGGGGGTTTGAGGTTTGCTTTCAGCACATTAATTGTCACAAAACTCTCTCCTTATGTCGTTATTAAGGAACTAATTCCTGAAATATTGTGAGTGGCTTGTAGAAGAGAAGAGGAATCACTTGATTCAAGGCAGGGCCTGAATGTCCTGAGGTTACTCTGAGGGTGAGCCAGAAAGGGTGAGAGCAGCTCTTGGGATTTGCTCTCTTCAGTCTTCCATTGTCAGTGGAAACAAGATGTTCCTCTCAGGGGATTTTTCAAACCAGGAGTCAAATTCTCTGCTGTGGATGGTTTCTTTTCCCTCTCTGCTACAGGAGTGCCTGAGGAAATTAGTGCCAGAAGCTCAGAGTTTGAAAAGAGCTTTATCTTTCTCTTCCTTTGTAAGAATTCAGTTGATGCTCCTTCATTTTCTCTCCTTCCTCCTTAGGCAAGGGACAGTACCTAAATAAAAACACTAAGAGGGACAAAATAGCCTTGAGGTGAGATGGTAATTCCTGCACAGACTTGAACAGCTTCAGTTCTATTTTTTTCCCTTACTTTTGTTCACTCAGTGGTTCCTATCCTGTAACAGTCCTCAGCTGTGTGAGGTACAGAAATGTGCCGTGTGGCACAACTGTTGAGCTGCAGAAATGGAACAAAAAGCCCCAAGCAGAGCAGGAAAGGACAGTGTGAGAGGAGCATTTTAAAACCAGCTGCTCTTATTCAGTTCCTCTTGTGTTCTATCAATGCCATTCTTCCTTTGGGTGAGGGAGAGGAAAGTTGTGGCACATCTTTAAATTCTGAGCCCTTTTTTGCACGTGTTGGTCCCACCTTTTCAAAAGGTTTTGGTATAATTAGCTGGGGATGAGATGACAGACAGTGGTACGTCCAAATTTGGGGTAGGTGGAGTCGTAGCAACTGAATATACAAAATTCCAGTCTTAGGATGAGCAAGGAAACAACTGTTCATTGTTAAGTCATTTCTCTGTGTTCTTGCACCTCTTAAGGAGCAGGGAAGTTGAGCTGACTGTCCAAAACGTGTATTTTTGTAACAGTTAATCTCAAAAATTCTCCATGAGAACATGTCATAGAAAACATAAATATCTTTTAATTATGAGGAGCAGTTTAGTTCCCCTGTTGTCTGTGAATGCCCTCAATATAAACTGTGTAGGTTTGGATCATGCTGAATAATTACATTTCATTTCTCTGCTTACAAAGAGGAATACATAACACTTGTGTGCAATTTTTCAAAATTATACCCTTGATTTCTTTTTATTTTTCCCCCCTTTACCTTTTGATTTTCCTGATCCATTTGGTTTTCCATTGTCATTTCAGGCAAACCTGACTGATGCTGCTTTTCCACCTTACACTTTTTACCTCAGCCAACCGAAGGAAAGCCCCAATTCCGTAGTGTCTGAAGCTTCAGGTAGAGTTCACTGGTTGTCCTTGAATTTCCTTTTCTTTTGACTTCTCATTTAGGGAGCTGAGGAAGATTTACGCCCCAACCATCTTTGGTTCAGCCTAATTCTGCTTTTCTTGCTGCAGCTGATGGAGCTCCTGTGTGTCACTGCTGGCACATGTAGGACATGCAGCAGTTGGGTTTTTTTACCCTGAATTTCTCAACCTTTCAGAGCTGATCTTTGTGTTTAAAACTGTGCTATAATTATTATTAAAGTCACGGTAGATTATTGAACGATATTTCAAATTTAAGCAAAGGGTAATCACAGGAGTTCATGGTAATAGAGGCAGAATTCCTGTGAGCCAAGGGCATCATCCAAAAATTGTGTGACAGTAATGCCGTGTGCAATGAGGGAGTTCTTTCATTTGGGGGGAAGGGTTTGGGGTTTTATGTTTATGATTTGCCTTGGTTATTTTGGGGGGTGTATCTGAGGGGTGATTGGTGGTGATTTTTTAATGGGCTTATGGGGGTTTTTTTGATGAAAGCCAAACAACTAATTCACCTATTTTGGTTGTAACAGGGTGGATTCATTTCAGTGACAAACAGGGGCTCAGAGATGCAGCCCTGCAAACTGTGTATAATTATTGCTGCTTCACGAACCACTGAGAGAGGGACACACAGAGAAATTAAAGGGATTGAGACTGTTCCTCTTGTGCCATCCCTGGTAGTTGGATTTTTGCATGTAGCAGAGTGCTGTTAAACCCCAAGCTGGGGAGTTTGGAGCATCAGGTGTCTGTTCAGGATTATCCCTTGGGTGATTCCAGTTTTAAGTGCTATCCTGGAATTATTAGGAATATAAAAATCTGTGGTAAATGAGGATTTTCACAGAGTGAATGTTTAAAGTGATTTATAGCTTTTGTTGCTGGTGCTCTGTGCTGTTGATGATGTTCCCTGTGCTTTGCATTGAGATCTGTGTAACCCCTGGTAACAAATGCTCTAATAAGATCCTTTAGCAGTGGATGCAAATAACTAACACAACATTCTTGTTAAAGCCAAAAATAACATTTTACTAATGGATTTTGGATTCCATTGTAGCTTGAAACTTGTGATTTTAATTTCCTTTTGATGTTTTTCCTCATCAGGACTTTCCTACTGGAAGTTAGACGAGAAGGAGATGTATCACACTTTACCAGAGAATTTCAGAAGTGAGTTTGCTGATGTTTTGTCCACAAAAATATCACCACATCAGGTAAACCTTTACATGTTTAAAATTGTCCTAACAGTTCCTTGTTCTCTTGGGTTGGTTTTTTTTTCCTCTGATGGAAAGAACCAGCCCTCCAAAATGTGACTTCTCTGTGACAACTCCTTTGTTCTTCATTATTCTTGCACCCCCACTAACCTCACTTGGAGTTTATCATGTCCTTCAAAAAAATCTGTGTGTAGGACATGAGAAGTGACTTAACTTTTATGTTAAAGGCGCCCTTTTTAAAACTGGGTGCATGGAATAAACCTGCCTCTGTCCTGAACTGCTTCGTTAGCTTAAACCACCCCAAAACTCTGATTTTTTTGTTGTTTTGTTTTGGGGATGGAGGATTGTGCTCAGAAAAAGTAATGTAGCAATTTTGCCTGTTGAAGTTGTCTCCTGCTGAGGAAAGGAAGTTGTCATCACTGAAGGATATTTATCATAAAAGACAAAGGGAAAACAAGCAGATGCCAGAGCAGAATTTTATGCCTTCATCCCAGTCGAGTCACCCACCGGAGGTAACATTGATTTCTTTCCTTCCCGTGTCACTCGAGGGTGTGTTGGAGTCAGGCTGGTGTCACATGAGCTGGGCCCTGCTGCCACCTCCAGCGTTGCGCTGGAACAGCAGTTTGAGGGATGAAGGATCCAGCTGAGCAGAACCTCAGGGAACACCCTGAGCCTTCGCAGCACAGCCCGAGGGTGGTGCAGGGCCAGAGGTGCTGAGGCTGCTGAAAGTGCAGTGGCAGGAGCAGGGGTTTCTGCTCCCCACACAGAAACAGAGCGGGCACAGGTGCTGGAAATTATTCTTTATAATTTTTTTTATCATTTCTTTATAATGTTTTTTTGTACAGCTCCCAGTCCTGTCCATACTCTGGTAATGATGGGCCAGTATGTGACTGTCTTGTTTGGATAATTCATGAAATGCTTTTGTAACCCTTCCAAGTTATTGTTTCAACATACATAACTGAAATGTCAAAGGTTTTCTAGGCAGCTGCAGATGTTGGATGTGTCCTTTATTAATGGAAATGTAGGAACTTGGGAATGTCTGTTGTCATTTCAGTGTTACAGGTGCCTTCCTCGTGCTTGTCCCCACCAAGAGGTTGCAGCAATATCCAATACAAAACCTGCAGTGGGTTTGTAACTTGGTTCACTGATGTCTTCAGGTAACTCCATTTACAAGAACAACAGTTAAATCACCATTTTCTTTTGCCTTGTGACTTATTTCCTAGATCTTGACCTTGGACCCAACCCTGCACATGAAGCCAGGTCAGCAGAACCAGGGACAATGTTTTTTCAATATTCCCGAGGAGATGACTCCCTTCTCTCCAGACTCAATGGCAGAGCCAGGATTCTCCAGTCAGTGTGACACAGACTCTTTTTCCCAGACAAGTATTTCATCTCACGTAGATGATTCTCCAACACACCCTGCCAGGGGCAGAGCTGGGCATTTGGAGCCCTGGAGGAACCCCCCATTCCAAAGCGAACACAAGACCAGCTCCCCCGTGCCAATGGCATTGAGGGATGAGAACTCAGCCAGCACTGAGGAGGAAGAAACACTGACTTTAACTCCATCTCCTGTTACTCCCTGTGCTGACACCAGTTCGCCAGACTGTGGCCTCTCAGTGGCACCCGTGGAAGATCCTGTGCTCATGTCAAAGTAAGTCATCTTCTCTTTTTTGAAACTCACAGATTTGCTGCTTTCATGAAAGAAGTGAAACAACAGTAGTGGCAAACCAAAGAAAATGGGTGAGTTCTGTTATCTCTGAACACAGCTGGACTTTGCTGCCTTTTTTTCCATTTTCCTTCTTCTTTTCTCCCCTGAAGTACAGAACAGTCATTTTTCCACTTTCTTTCACCATGCTATTTAATTTTATTTAGATCACAATATTTAGTTTTCTTTAGACCATCCTATTCATTCCAAGGCATAAATATTTGTGCTTTGTCTTCCTTGGATATCAAAGCCTGAACTGCGAGGCAAAACAGTTTTTTATTTGGTTATATAAAAAGTACTTTATTTGGTTATTTTTCTTTGTACATAAAAATAAAAAATAAATCCTTCCTTCATGGCCATGTGAGGGGATTCATTCAGGCAGAGAATTCCAAAGATTTGGGGGGTTCTGTTTTCCTCTTTAGAATCAAATGGAGAGAGAAGCACAGAATTATTGTACTTAGAAAAAAGAAATATCCCCTGTCCACTGTTGAAACTCTCATGATTTGCACAGGGACAAGCGAACAGGGCACATATTCCATGTGTGAGGGCTTGTAAAAAATAAAGCTTTGTATTGTGTTTGCATGCATTATTTGTATATAATAATTATTTATATTTGTATTATGTGAAGATGCCTCAGCCTTAGATGACAAAGTTTGTTTTGCTTTGATTGGAATGCAGAAAAGTTTTATAAGAAAGATTTATGTGCTGAGTTCATTATGTGCCAATGAATACATTATTTCTTTTTTATTCTTAATTGTAAAACCAGGATTAGGCAGAACTTGAGGGAAAAACATGCTCGACACGTGGCTGATCTCCGAGCCTACTACGACTCTGAGATCCAGAGCTTGAAACAGCAGCTGGAGGCCAGTCAGAGAACTGCTCCTTCTGAGGACATGAAGAAAATCAATCAAAGTCTTGCTGCCAGGTGCTGTGTGTCCCTTTGCTCGTTGTCTTCCTCTTTTGTGGTGTTCCTTGCACTTTAAAACTGAGTGTCCTCGTTTAGAACATCTTGCAAAGTTGGTATCATAGTATTTATAAGGTTGGAAAAGACCCATAATCCAACTAAAACCTGACATCTGAATCATGACAGTCAGCACCTCATCCAGTCTGCCCTTGAACACCCCCAGGGACTCTCATGTCACTCTTCAGTTCTGAAGATTTCGTGCCCCTGTCATATTGATATTTCCCAATTAAATATAAATTTTGCATTATTTAGTGCAGCTGTTTAAACTGTGGCTGCCCTCTCCCTGGCAGTGCCCAAGGCCACGTCGGACAGGGCTTGGAACAACGTGGGACAGTGGGAGGTGTCCTTGCCCATGGCAGGAATGAGATGGGCTTGGTTGGAGGTCTCTTCCAACCCAACCCATTCCAGGATTCCATAAGATCACTGGGAGCACTACAAGCTTTCCTCAGGAACGTCTGGCAGGCAGGGATGGTCCTGAGCAATTTATGTTGGAATTATCTATGTCCTGCTTCACCTTTCATGTCAAAACTGGAGATGATTCAGGACTGGGGTTGAATTCCTGTGCCCCACCTCTGTATCCCATTAGGTGCAGCTTGTAGAGAATATTGACATGATTTTTACAGAATTGCTGCCAGTCAAAACACATATTTCAAATTTAGACAGCTCAAATTCTTCACCAAGTGTGTGCCCTTCAGAATAATCTAAAGGCTCTGTGGGGAACTGGGGCTCTTTAGTCCTTACCTTCCAGTGCTGCTGTGCACTATTAAAACTGATTTCTGGGCAGTCATTTAGTGAGTTAAAATCACAGGCTGGCCACCAGAATTCGTGGGGATGGAAAAAGGGCTGTGGCATTTAGATTTATTATTTGAAAATTGGTGTAATCCCTATGTTCTAAATAGGTGTGAGCAGTTAGATGCAGCTCTGAACGAAGCCAGTGCTCGCATAAAAGCTCTTGAAAATAAGAATAATCTGCTGGAAAAGCAAGTGGTAAGTGCATGTTATTAAATCAACTTGCTTTTTAACTGAAAGGGTAAGAGTAACACTGGGTCATTATGAAACTGATTTGTGTTCCCATCTCATTTTCCTTTTATTTTCAACCTTTCTCTTAAAACACTCCTGTGACTTTCCAGCTGAGTTCCTTAGGATTCCCTACTTGACTCATCACTACTTTCACTTGGGAACTTTTTCCCAGGTTCCCAGGGATCAAACAAAAGTCTAAGAGCAAAATTTTGTGATGTGTTTATCGTGTTCTCTTTATATTTTCTGAATTTATTTATTTTGTTTTAAAGACTTCCTTATGAGAACTGTGATAAAAGCAAATCCTGTGCTGGGGCAAAAATACTCTGAGTGTTTCTGGCCAGGCCAGACCCCTTTGCTTATGCATAACTAAATAAATAGTTGCATTTAATAGTCAAATCACTTTGCCCTGAAAGATAAGACACCTGCAGAAATGAATTCTGCTGCTTTTTGACGTTTTTCCTTGCTGGGAAAAAGCCACAGAAACGAGTGAAAATCCAGTTTAATTCATGTACATCCCTACCCTTGGTTTGTATTGACGTGATTTTAGGTTCTGCTTTTCCCTGCCATGAATCCCCTGGCAGGGAGGTGTTCTAAGGAACGTTTCCTTTCCTTCAGGCAGATTGGAGGGAACGTTTCCACGGCCTCAGCAGCACCTCCAAAGCCCTGCAGGAGCGGCTGGAGGAAATGCGGGTGGCCCACAAGGAGAAGGACAACACCATCAGCCGCCTGAGCTCCCGCCTGCGGGAGCTGCAGGAGGCCTTTGAGAAGGCCTACAAGTTGTCCGACAACAAAAACACCAGGCTGAAGGAGGAAAACAAAATGTTTCAAAATGTAAGGGAGCAAAAGGGAAAAACCAGCAAGTCCCAGGTGGGAAAAACTACTCAGATTTGCCACTGGCAAGTCTTGATGCACAGCTGGCGGTTGGGAGACACTAATACATTAAAATCGTATTAAAACCAATTTTTAAATTATTTAAATATATTTAAAACCAATTATTTAAGGCAGCAAGTGTGTACTTGAAAAGCCTTGCAACAGTCTGTCCCAGGTATTTTATTTCTCTAAGTGCTTTATTTTTGAAGATACTACATGAAATTATTAAAGTGATTTTTTTCCCCTCTCAAATTCAGTCCCTCCTCACTAAACTTCTCACACCTCATCACTGCTCACTAAAACTGGCCACTGTGTCTGATTTTAGGCTGAATCAAAGGGATCTTTCCTTTGAATTATGGAATGTTTAAATGGATTGGCAAAATGGGTATTAGCTGGAAAAGCTACTTCGTGCTTTAACTTCTCTTTTGCACTTAAAATTTCAAAACACAAAGCCAGATTTAAAGTCACTGAGGAATTTTACGGGTCCATTCCCTCGGTTTCTTTAGAGAAATAATCTGAAAATTAGAAATACATTCTGTAAGTGACTCTGTCTCCTCGTGTCCCATCTAGAACTTTTTGTTCCAATTAGGAGATGATGAGAAGAACTTAACAAATCCTATTAAAGTACATTTTGTAACCCCTGTAGTGCTTCTGCATGTGTTAGACAGGCAGCTGGTGATTTTACAGCAGCCAACCAAGCTGTTAATTCTCTGTGCTCTCACTGAGGGTTTGTGTGTGTTCTTTTGTTCTGTTTCAGCTTTTAGGAGAATATGAGTCCCTTGGAAAAGAACATGAAAGAGTGAAGGTAGGTACCCTCTAGTTAATTAAAAAAACAAACATGTGGTAATGAGCTATAGAATTAGCTGAACTAACTTGAGGTATTTTGAAAAAGCTCAAGTGGAAATATCCATATTTATTTTTACTGAGGGTTTTCTGCTCCATCTTCCGAGCCCTGGAGGGGAAAAGAGGGAATTTGGAATGTATTATTTTCCAATCACAGGCAGCAAAACCACTGCAAAGTCAAAGTCAAAGAAGTTTAATGGAGCAGGTGGAATAGGAAGGTGTATTTAATGTGCTGTTTTCAAGACTCGTGGGGAGTTATTTGTTTGTCTTTTAATGCACTTCTGTTGTTTCTGGGCTTTTTACTGTTTTGCTTTGTGTCCTTGTAGGATACATTAAATACAACTGAAAACAAATTGCTTGATGCCAACGCACAGATTTCTGATTTGAAAAGGTAACTGTGAAACTTACTCCTATTTTAACAACGTGAAATACAGACTGTGGCCTAAACATCCGCTCCTGCATCATGAAGGCCGTAGATCTTGCCAGTTTAATTTCATTTTATGAAGCATTTCATGTTGTTTTATGTTATTTGTACACACTAAAAATCTCATTATTTTAGAATATGTTTTTTTTTCCTGCTTCCACATCGTTATCTCCTGGTCCTGACTTTCTGACTAGTTTAACTTGGCATTAAAATACATATTTATGTCTTACTTTAGATAATATGGAAATGTAGCAGTTGCTCTTGTCCTGCTTCATCCAGGATACCTGAATAAAAATGAGTCAACTCTGAGAAACATGATGTATCTTGTATGTCATTTAAATCACCTCGTAATGCACCTTTTACTGCTCCCACCTCAGGACAATTTCAAAACTTGAAGCTCAGCTCAAGCAGGTGGAACATGAAAACGCTTTGAAACTTCGCCACATCACCGAGAACCGTTGGAGAAACTCCTGCGCCAAGTGAGTGAATGTCCCAACAATGGGAGACCAGGTCATGTTCTGGAATAGTTTTTAACATGTTTTGGCTACAAATGGATCAGGGTGAGGTCAGGCCATAGACTAAACTGGACTAAACACATGGGACACAACCCAGGGACTTCACATGCCAAGGTATTATTAAACCCGAATAAATCTTTGGACCTTTGAGTTGGCAGGTTGTCTCTGGTCTTCCCAAGTGGAGGTTTGTTGGTTCCTAATTGAATAAGGATTCCCATGCCCAACAAAGAGCTTGGGAATAAAGTCTCGTAGCCCAGCTGGACGTTGGAGGTTTTCTATGTGTGTTGTTGGTTTGAAAGGCTGATCCCAACTTTTTGTTTGTACCCTGGAACAGAGTGGGACTTGAGTTGAAAGTTTGAATTGGGAATTCGTGTTAAGGAAATTAAAGTTGATCTGTGTTCTGCTTTTGTTTGGGTGGGGTTTTTATGTTTTAAAGACCTGAAAAGCTTTGTCCGCTTTTGCTTTCCTATTTCTCATGGCTTGTTCAGTGTCTCTCCCAGCTCAGTGTTGATGCTGTGAAGCCCAAAATGATAAAAAATGTGATTTGTGAACATCCATTTTATGTATTGGGCAGATTTGACTTTTGATGCTTATGAAGATACAAGTAATTTATGTGTGAATTATATTCGAGGGACAGATTTCTGTTTTGAGCTGATTTAATATTTCTGAACCAGATCCCTCAACAATGAGCAGAACAAAGGGAGACCTGGCTGGGTTCATCAGGGAGGGGGATGTAAGAGCCAATATGGATTTACAAGTTAATCTGTCCCTAACTGATCTCAGGGGCTCAAGGAAAGCCTCATTCCAATTGAATGCCCAGCAGGATAGATTTACAAATGCTTATGGTTCATAGCTTGGGTAAACAAAACCCTTTTTTTTTCTAATTATCTCCTTTCCTGTGTATAAAAATCACATTTTCCTTCTGATATTTCAAGGTGATGACAATACACTAATTGATGCTTATCACTAAATATTTATCACTCTCAGCTCATCAGCAACAGTGGGTTTTTCTTGTTTTTTCTCTTTTTTTTTTCCCCTAATTATTGGTGTCCAAAGGAAAGCTGGGATCAGATGCTCTGAACTCCTGCAATAATCTCCACCAAATGTTTTCATGTAATTAGTTGGGCACCACTCATTACCCAGCCCCTGGTCTGAGTGAGCAGCATGAAATGACAGGCAGATCTTTGTGGAGCTCTGTGTGATTTAGACTGAAACCTCAGCTGTGATCTTTTTAAAAAAAAAAACCTCCTCTTTTTCTTTACAAACATGTTTTAAAAAGCAGTTCTTTTTCCACAATATTTACAAATTTATTATATTTGTTTCTGTTTACTAAAACAACAGAGTTTTCTTAAAATATATATATATATATATCCAAAGCCTTTCATAATTTTGAAGGTTTTTATTCCCACAGCAAGTTGGGGACTCCTGATGTCAGCAGGAGGAAGTGGCTGATCCCAGGAGCTGAATATTCCATCTTCACTGGGCAGCCTTTGGAAGGCCAGGAGAGCCCCAAAGACAACAGATTAGAAGACACTTACATCCCTTCCAGGTGAATTGCTTTCCTTCTGTCTCCACTCTGAGGGAAAGTGCAACATTTCTGAACATTTTATTCTAGACTAGATTGATATTTCTAGATTTTGCACTTGTTAAATAGAGTTTAAAAAATTCTCAGTGTTGTAGGTGCTGAACAGTTCCTTAAAAACAAAACAATTAAAAAGTTGGTCATTTTTTTCCCTCCACTGCCTCACATTCTTTCAGGTACCACTCTCCTCCTGAAAAAGACTCTTCACCTGAAGATTCTTCAACAAACACAACAGAAAAGAAAGAAAATGAGGTGTCAGAAGCACCAATTATAAAAGCCTTTAAAGAACTCGAAGAAGGAAAAGTCTTTAAAGACTGGGGCACGCAGACAGAAAAAGAAGATGCACCAACCAGTAACTCTTATTTTTCTATCCTGAGCATGTTTTCCAGCTTTTCTTTGTTTGCACGTCCTTTGGGGTTGGTGTTCTCGGCACTCAGCTCCACCAGGCTGCAGGGATGGGTTAAAGCAGCTTTAACATGAAAACTGCTGCAGTTCCCCTAAGAAAAGTCAGAATGAGACACTTCAGGGACTTGTTTAGAGTAGAGGGGAGGCAAAGGTTGATGTTTGTTCTGGAGCTGGAGGCTCCTTAACATCCTTTTGTCTAAGAATATCTCAGTATTTATAAACAGTGAATGGAGGCCTAACAAAGCTCTGGCTGTGCGTCCCGTGTGGTTTTGTTCTCATGGTGTTGTGCTGGGATGTTATGGAGGAAGCTGTTGTAACAACAGGGATTTAGGAGCCTTGCAATGAGAAAACATTGATTCTTTCTTAAATTCTTGGATTCTTGGCTCAGGCAGGCGCTCCAACCTTCTTTCCCAAGAGATGCTTTTGTCCTGGTTTCCACTAAAAGATCCTTTCTCATGAGTTAAACTCTTCCATGAGTAGGAAAAGAGACTTGAGCAGAACCTCCCAAACACGTTGGTGTGAGAGGGACTTAAGTGCGGCCATTGTGCAGGAAAAGCTGAGTTCAGGAGAATATTTCTGAGTTCCTGTATTGAAAAAAAAAAAAAGATTGATTAACAGAACAACTTGTTTTTCTTTTCCTTAGAAACATCCAACCGGCGTCAGACTGTTGGGTTTGTTGAAAGTTCTTTAGTTGCCACCCCGGAGAAAGGGAAGGACCAACACAGACCCAAACGGTTCAGCTCCCCCTCGGGCCAGAGATCATCGTCCCTCCCTCCTTCCAACAGGAAACCAAACACTCCAAGTCAGTGCTTTCCTCAGGTTTGCTTTGTCTTACTCGAAACGTAGAAGCAAGTAAGGACAGGCTGCTCTAGAAGAAAGCAAAATAGAGGCAGGATTTCTGCATTGCTCTGGCAGTCTGAAAGAAACAAAAAGCATGTCTGTAATCCCAGAAAATGTGAGAGCCCTGAGTTTATTTTCATTTCTCCGTGTTGTGATGCACTTTTCGTCAAATCTGAATAAACATGGAGACAGCTTGGAAAAGCACACGAGTGGGAGGTACTGCAGGGGGAGGTTTAAGGTAGATAAACATGCTTTGTCTTTTGCAGCAAGAAGAGAGATCATGTTGGCACCAGTGTCTGTGACATACAGCCCCAAACGGTCTCCTAAAGAAAACCTGTCTCCTGGATTCAGCCATTTGCTGAGCAGGAGTGAAAACACCGTGACAAGGTACGAGTGTGGTGGATGCAGGTGTGCTCTGAGCATTGTTGCAGCAGCAGGAGGTTCAGGCAGCTGTTTATGCTGCTCTTTCTTGTTCATTAGCAGTCCTAGAAAATGAGTCTTGTGAAGATTTCTGAGTATGAAGCTAAATATTATTTCTCTAAAATCTGGCAAGGAGAAAATCTGGAATGATTTCCTGTGTTTAGCTTTGAGCAGGAGGGGATGTGGGGTTTGGTGGGGACACAGCACTGATCACAAGGTACTTACAGAAGGATTGTTCTGTGGAGTAAGGGCAGATCCGTGTGCTGCTTATCAGGAGATGGAAATTAAATGAAAAGGTGGGATCTACCTACCTGTCGTGGCCCTACACATGTTAAAATATAACCTTACCTTTCTGCTGACCCTTAAATACTCTGGTTCCTATCAAAGTCTTTGCTTGGCAAAGCTGACAGAGGTTGAGAACACCCCCAGCTGGGAGGCTGAAGTGTTCCTGAGGAGTAAGGAATGCCCAGCTCCGCTCTGAGAGTCCCTGAGGGTGGTGACAGGGGAGCTCAGAGTGTTCAGGAGGGACAGCCTGGGCTGGCTCTGAAAGCAGAGTCACACAAATGAGGTGTTTTGGTGTGTGCAGATGGGAATATCCTGGGATGTGGTGCTGTGAGCAGGAATCAGATCTGCAGTGCCTGTGGGATATAACCTGTTTTGTAAAAAATGGTTTATTTAACCACAAAGTGAAGAAATAGAGAAACCTGTATTGCTGATTGCTGACAAGGCATTGCTGTGTGCTTCCTGCTCTGCAGGTTTGATATACTGCTAGATGACCTGGAAGCTGGTCCTACATCCACTTTGCAGCACAATAATCCAAGGAAAAGGCTCCAGTTTCTCTCACTAGATGATGCAGAAGGTAATCTGTCCAAGTGGGGGGAAACTCTTCAATATTTGGCACCACAATTCCTTCCACAGTGACAGCAGCTGCTTCAGAGAAATCTGACCCTCCGCTCTCTGAACTGCAACTTGTACAAATCCTCTTTCAAAAATCCTGTCTTACTCCTGCAGAGAAATACCATTCATACAATATTTTATTTTATTTTTATGCACAGCAGAACAAGACAAATAATTAAATTGAGAGGGAAGGGCAATACATTTATTTCCCTGTGCATAACACACTTACCCAATGCATATCTTAGGGGGGGTCTACATTAAAATGTTCCTCCTGAGTCACCCTAATAAAATTCTATTGCCAAGCAAAGAGGAACTCTAATAAAGCCAGTTCTTTCTGATTTATTAATGTCTGATTGAACTAAATCTTTTCTCACTTCCATAATCCTTGTCACAATGTTCTGCTTTTGTTTTCATTGATGGGTTTGTTCAGACTGGTGTTTGCAGGACAGCTGCTCTGCTTGGTGATAGTTAGAAATGGACCAGTCAAAGCAATTCCTAATTAACACGACAGAGGAATCTGTTTGTTAGCCAAAAAAATAATGCTGTGCTACAAAGATCACTTGAAAGTTGACCCCCACAAATGTTTTGCATTCTTCTGGGAAGCTGTTTAAGGCAAGAGACTGAGGCTCTGCTGATCACTCTCAGTTCATGTCCTGCCAGGGCCACACTGCTCGTGCTGTTATGAGTTTCTTTTTCTATCTAATAATTTCCCAGCTAATTATGAAATAAAAATAGCCCCGCTTTGTTGATAGGAAGGCAGCCTCCAGGTGTCAGACATGGCTCTTGTGCTGAATCCATCAATAATGGAGGGAAGAAAGCAGCAGTTTGGGACGAGAGGAGCTCTGCCCAGAAACAGGAGCCAGTGGCATCACCTTGTGAGGAAGACTTCAAATACTCAGCAAGGATCACGACTCTGGCCGAGACAGAGAGGCTTTTTGATGAGCTGACTCAGGAAAAGCAACAGGCAAAGATTATTTTTGTTTTCAAGTTGTGACAAAACATAATTGTTGTTGAAGAGGTGAGGGATGGAGCCGTGCAACGCGTGGCTGAAATTCAGGCACAGTTTTAGTGTCATTGTCCTTCCCTGCTCTGCTTCCAGTCCTTCCCTGGCCCTGATTCCATCAAGGGACAGTCACTGGAACCCAAACAAGGGGGAGTGGGGGTTGGCACAGGATTGTGGCAACAGAAGTGAGTGTTAAACAACAGCACTGTGCCTGTGTCAGTGATGCACACAGCTCCCCTCTCCTTCTGTAAGAGGAGTCAGGAAGGCTCAGATTGGCTCTTGAAACTCTAATTTACAGCTGGAGTGTTTTGTGTTATTAGATTGAGGCTGCATTGAGCCGAATTCCTTGTTCTGGTGGAAGAATGACTTTGCAAGCAAGACTAAAGCAGGTGAAAAAGCTTCTGCCTCTGACTCTTTGATAAATGGCTCTTGCACAATTTGAGGAAAGTTCTGCTGTGCACTGTGATTCCTGTGGGAATATTTACAATGGGGTTTGGCGTTTATGTTAATCTTTTTCTATATTGTTTATATCTTCAGTTTTATACCCAGGATGCATTTTGCCAAATGATTCAAGAAGAGTCAGTTGTTGTGATAACACTGAGAGGGAGATCAAGGCAACACTGACAGAATGCAGGGACTGTGAAACAGATCCCTGAACCTGGGGAGGGGATGGTCTGTAGGAGAAACTGCAAAGTTCAGATTGTGCTTGGTTGGGTTTTGTCTCCTTGAAAGCATAAAGAAGGAAGTAAGACGGTAAAAATAAGTGGAGGTGGAGTACAGGGAAGTGCCTTCTTTGGAAAACTCTGCACCCTTATAATAAAAACAGGTTTCTCAGTGTTGTGTTTTAAAGATCTTCAACTTCATCACTTCCTAAATTGTAATCCCAGGGCTTGTTACCAATTTATCAATCTGAAAATACAAAGTCAGTTCTGCCACTCACTGCAGGGATCAGTTTGCTAAATGTGTCTCCCCAGTTGTCAGCCTGTCCTAATTCTTGACAAATTTATCTCCTGAATTTCATAAATCACATGGGAAAAAAAAAAGCCAACAACCCCCAAATACACCCCTAAAATAATATAAAATTATTTGTAAAATTACTGTCATTTTTCAGTGATAATACTAGTAATGCCTCAAAAATACACCAGGTGTAACAGCAGCTTCTTCATTTTAGAAGAACCATTGGGATTTTATGGCATATTCCTAATAATTTTTTTCTTTTTTTTTTTCTTGAACTCCTCCTTCTAGGAAGCCCTGGAAGATCGTTTGGAAAGAATTAACAGAGATTTGGGATTGATAAGAATGACTCTGAAAAGATTCCACGTTTTACGTACCTCTGCAAATCTTTGACAATTCTCTCCTGGTGGCAAATATTTCCCTCCCCCCCCTCTTTTTTTTTTTTTTCTTTTTGCACTAATATATAATGATGCACTCAGTAAATGCAAATTGTTTTGTATTTTTATAAACCCTCAAAAGTAGTTTTACAACCGTGGTACCCTTTACAAACAGCAATATTTTGTACTTGGAACAGCCACCTCTATTTTAAATGTATTTTTATTACACTTGAGAGATCAATGCTTATCCTGGATTGCAATATTTTTAGAAATATGAATTATTTTTAAATAGTGATATTGAATTTATAATATGAATAAGAAACTAAAAGGCAGCTTGTTTTCAGAAAATGACAGTGTTACCCTTTTGGGTTCCCTCCACCATTTTATAAATATTTATGGTGGGATGTAAATATCAGCCGAGGAGGGATTTTGACCTTCCACACAAAAAGCAACAGGAGATGCAACAACGGCTGTTCTGTGGTAAATCCCTGGAGTTCAACCCCTTCCCGTGGATATTCCTTGTGCCAGAGCTGAGCAATACCCTCCCTGGGGCAGTGTTGGAACACACCCAGTGAGTTTTGTGTGATACTGTGAGCACCAGGATTCACCTGCCAGCAGCTCCACCCCGCCTGATGCTCCAGGACTGGAAGCATTTCCCTCACCTCACTGGTTTCCAGTGCCAGACTGGTGTTCCAGTTGTACATTTCATGTGTTTGTGAACAGAAATGCATTTTTTTTCCTTTTTTTTCCAGTGCAAAATACAGGTTTGCCAGTTGATATATTGCTGCATTACTGTCCAACGTTGATATTTTGGTTTGTATTTTAATATTAAATAAATGTTTAATTAGATTCTTTCCTCCTACCCCAAGTACAATAATAGGTTCTGGGACATTACATCAGCGATAATGTGGGTTTTAATCATATTGTGTGTTTCAGATTCTGTCCTTGTTCAAGATGTTTAGCCACCAATGATGTGATTATGGGGCCAGAATAGCTGTCACAAAGGAAGCTTGAGAAGGTCTGACTCTAAAATTAGAGTGCTGTGGTTTAAGATATTGCCTGAAGAACTGCCCTGCCCCTGCAGAGCCTTCTTGAAAATGTTGTGGGTTTTGCAACCCCTTCCCTTCTGCCCTGTGGGGATGTTGAGTACAAGGTCAGGGTTGGGGAGGTGCTGGGGGGGGGCATTTCCCCTTCTCTCGTTTCCCCTTCACTCATTTCCCCTTCACTCTAAAATGCAGAAATTGGGTCTGAACACACGGAGGGGACTTGCTCAAATACATTCCCAGTGTCCACAGAGAGATGCACAATTTTTCTGTCATTCCGTGGTCTTATTGGTAATTTTTAATTTAAAAAGGTGGAGGGAGGAAAAAAGAACCTTCGCCTCCCTGCTCAGCTCTATTTTGCTGAAGTTTTCCCAGCATTTTATTATGAACAGTTACAAATTGAAAGTATTTTTCAGAAGTAGCGCTCAGCCAGCAGGATTTTTCCAAGGTCTCCATCACAGGAAAATGTCCTGAGTCCACTAATGGCCTTGTTTTCTTTCATCAGTGCTACAGCAAAACCAAAGGATTTTCCTGACAGACATTAGAGGCACGTAGGTAAATCAGCTCGGCTCTTTCAGTGCCTCTCACCTCCCTTCATCTCCACTCCATTCTTCCCAGCACTATTCATATTCATGGACTCTTTTTTTTTATTACCTCCAGAAAACGGAATCGTGAGTCAGAATTTATTTTTTAATCAAAAGTCCTCCTCCATCTGTTGGAGCTCTTTAGGTTATTTCTGGTCTATTATAGCACCGAAGAGGGGGGGGTGGGTGGAAAAGTGTTGCTTTTAGTAAACTTCTCGGCCAACCTTGTGCACTAAGGGTGTGTTCGGTGCGGTGCCTCTGGCCTCGTTCAGCCGAGGGGCAGAGGATCTGCAGTTCCAGAGGAAAGCGGTGGGAGGCCGGAGTGCTCAGTGCTCCTCCAAAATCGCACCCGAAGCACCAAAAAGTGGGACACGGGGAGCGTGTGGGAGCCTGGGCTGCGCTGGACACTGTCCACTTTGAAATTACTTCCCCTTCCCACGAGAAAATTGCCTTGTTCCCTGTTTGGGGGATTTCTAGAGAATCTTGTGTTTCCTCGGTGAAGGATTTTGTGTTCTCACCTGACACCCCCCGGTCGCGGAGCCCCGGGCTGTGCTCTGCCTCCCCCGACCCTCCCAGATATAGTTTTCTGTATGATAATAAACATTTCAACTCCTTCACCTGTGAGATTTAACTCCGGGAAACAAAAATGTCTATTTGTTCACAGCTATAGAAAGAAAACAAACAAACAAACCACCGACGTTGGTGGGTTTGGGTATAATCTGCCTTGCACTGGGAATTTTGGCCCTAAAAAGAGATGTAATGCAATGACTAGAATTTACTGTGGCAACGTGTTTGCAAAACAAACTGGGATTATTCTGCATTTGGAGAGACGGACAGAAGCGCTGGGGTGATGCACCCTGAAAAAAACCCCAGAAACAACTGCGGGAAATGAGCGAAGATTCCAAAGGCCACGGCAAACGTTATTGCCGGTGGGGGTTTTTCTGTTTCCGAGTGAAACGATCCCTGAACTTTCTGAGAATTGCTTTTTTCCCTTCCCCAGGCTGTGCCGAGACCCTGCACCGGGGAGTCACCAGCGCTGCCCCGGGGAGCGCCGAGCCCGGCCCGAGGCTGGGTACCGCCGTTACCGGCGCTGCCCCGGGAGCGGCCGCAGCCCGGGGACCCCGGGAACGCCCCGCACTGTCCCCGCACC
>WEKX01023558.1:1067360-1190080 GCA_013390025.1 Pitta sordida
GGCAGCGGACAGCGCTCGGTGCCCGCGGGGACGGACGGACGGAGCGGGAGCCTCCGCGCCGGGGGGCGGCTCAGGGGGCGATCGGGGCCGGGGCAGCCGCTCCCCGGGACAGCCCCGTCCTGACCTCCTTCCCCCGCAGCCCCCGCTTCAGTTTCCGCGAGTTCGGCTCTGGCAGAGGCCCCGGGTGCAGTCTGTCCCCTCGGACGGGGCCTGGCCGGGGGGGGGGGATGAAGGTGCTGCCCGGGGGGGAGTGACCCCCCGATCCCTGCGGTGGGAGGTGAGGGTCAGACCCGCAGCATCATCACAGAGAAACGCCTCGGACTCGTTACACCTGAGGGAGAACCTTTGGGGGTTCGAGATCCCCCTGCAGTCAGGGGACGCCTGAGTGGAAACCAGCCGTGCTCCTGAGGCGGGTCATCCCTCTGGGAGGATGGGAGGAAGAGATTTTTCCCTTTGGAAAGAGCAGAATGCTCATTCTGTAGCTGGATGAGGGGCTGCAAGTGGGGATTCTCTTTGCTGGGCCTGGCCCTCCCTTCCCCTGACCTCCCGTCTCTTGGCCAAAGGGGCTGGTGCTCCCAGACCAGCCTGGGCTCCATCCCGGAGTGTGCTGCTGCCCCACGGCTGCAGCGTGAACCGCTTTAGGGTTTTGTCCATCTGCGGGAAGGTTAAATCCCTTCCTTCATCTCCTCCCCAGCCCTTCTCACTCCACCGAAGGAGCAGAAGCACAGAGAGCACCGAGGTGCTCCGCCTGGGGCTGGAGCATCGTTAGGGAACCCCTCAGAGCAATGCCCTGCTCAGGCAGTCCCACGAGCCAGTCCTACTGTCTTTTATGTTTAAATGCCGTGACAGAGACAGAGTTTATTTAAATTGTATATTTACGGGGGAAAAAAACCATTTCCTCCTGTGTTAGTACCTGCTCTAAAGTGAGAACTTCCATCTTCTGTGTGCCCTGCGTATCTGGAAGCTGCAAAGTGGGAAATACGATGCCAGAGAGGATCTGGAGTCTTTGAAGGCATAATCTGTGTGTGCTCAGCTCTGGCCAGGACTGTGGCAATAGATTAGTCTTGGTGGACATCAGGATTAAATAGGTGGTGGTTTGGGTGCACGTTGGAGTAGCTGTAAAGCTCCCCATCCACGATTCCTGCTCCGTGCCCACATCTTTCTGCTCGCGCTGTATTTTTATCACGTAGTTTATTTTTGTCGTGACTGTGTTGTGCTCCCGAGTAACACAAGCCACCTGACTGCCTTGCAGAGTTCAGCACTGGCTTCTGGGCTGTGGTTTTTTTTTTTTCCCACTGTTCAATAGGAGACTGCTGCTTGTAGGGCAGCCTTTCTCCCCTCTCTCCCCTTGGCAGAGCTCATGCCCCGGCTGGTGGAGGGAGGGAGGGAGGGAGGGATGGATGGATGGATGGATGGATGGATGGATGGATGGATGGATGGATGGATGGCCGAGTGCCTGGTGGTTCTGACAGGTAACCAGCCCCTCGTTGTGGCCGCGGGCTGCTCGGGAAGCGAAACGCCTCCTGGGGATAGAGAGCATAAGGAATGGCCAAGCAGGAAAGCACCGCTGCAGGCTTGTCCTGGCTTGCTGTTTCTCGCAGGAATTCTGCTTCGTGGTCCTCGCAGTGTGTTCTGGTTGTGGCAGCAGCTCTGGGAGAGGGAGAGAGAAACGAGCAGCAGGGGCTGGGCAGGCAGCTTGTGCTGCTTCCTTCTGATGGAGCAGACTTGTGGTAGGCTGCTGGCTTCATTAATCACGTTTAAGTTTCTGTCACTAACTTTTAATTAAAAGCATAGTTGATACCACTTTAATGAATGTACAGATGTTAGCCATCTTCGTGCATAAAAATGCTTTTTAATTCCCTTACTATTCCCTTTATGGCCCTTAGATGCTTTTGTTCCCATCTAAGCCGCGTACAGTAGCAGCTGTTTATCTTGTTAATAAAACTTTTTCTTGCATCTGTGTTCAGGAAACAGTAATGGTTGGAGTAAACAATTCCCTGGTATCCTTTAACAGTATTTTCTTTAAGGAACTTGGCAGAAAGGGTCGTGAGTGGTGTCTAAATAGTGAACTCCAAGGCTGACAGTGGCCCTGAGCCGCCCGTAGCTCAGCTGAAGCTGTTGGCTGTTCCTCATGCTTAGGTGAGGAAAATAAGGATCCCTCGGTGCATGACTTTTGCTTCTGATGGCCTTAACGAGGCTCTTTCCCCCAGATGATAACTTCTCACTCAGATCTCCTGTCTGTTCTGGGTTTGCTGCTGCTGGTGTGTGTCAGTGCGTTTGTCACTTGTTGTGCATCTGACAGCCCGAGCATTTATTGCGATTTACCAGCTGGCACGTGGGAGTTTTATCTAACTTCTCATTTTGCTTGACAGCAACCAGTTTGGAAAGACCTTGTCCTGATTTATTTATTTTTTTTAATAGACGTTCTCAAAATTTACGACTGACAGTGGGGCTGAAAGGTTTTGGATTTAAGTAGTTTGTTTTTATTCACAATTTGATCCCGCTTCTGTGAGTTGGCCAAATAGAGAAGCAGCACGTCCTTCAAGAAAGAGGATCCTCCAGTTAGTCCTAAAGAGCATTAATGTACCCCCTGCATTCAAATAAAAAGTCTTGTCGTTCAGTTGCTGTCTTGGCAGCCTGAGTGGAAGGAAGGCTTTGGAAAATGGCAAGTGAAAGCTGATGCTCCCTCCCAAGTGCAGTTTGACTCATGCTTCTCATGCATATTCACTGTAATGTCCTCTTCCAGGACCAGCAGGATCCCTCCAGAAACACTTTTGGGGTTTTTGTTTGGGGTCTTTTTTTGACATGTTTTTCTTTTAGGCTTCCTCTTACTTGAGACTTGAGAGAGATGGGAGAAAAACAGCCATCAGTGTCTTTCTTCTCTTTATTTTCTTAGGAGGAAAAAAACCCAACATCTAATTTTTTTTCTTAATAGCCAATTTCTCTGAAGATGCCTTCTCATTCAATTTTAAAGCTGGCTGACGTAGGGTGCAATGCAATTAATATTTCTGTTTATCTCCCCGAATTAGTAAAATATGTCTAAATTTGATTTCAAGCCTGAAAACGTCTTACAAACAAAACTGATCAGTAGTATTCAGTGCGCATGGAAATGGAATAATTAATGTGTGGGGGGAGGGAATAAATAACACACTTTTATTTATAACTTTGTTTCCTGGGTGTTGGAGGAAATCCAAATGCCACAAGACTGTGGTGGGGCAGAGTCTGTCTGAGCTCACCCACGGACTGAAAGGGAATGTGGCTTCTCTGGTCGCGGTGTCTGTGCCAAGAGTCCTGCGAAATTTTAGATGAACAAAGTAATGAATGATATTTGGATGTTCTTAGTGTAAGAAGAAGAAGAAAACAATTTAGCCTGGGGCTGACCCAGATCCTGCCACTACAGGGAGTTTCAATCAGCACGATGCCAAGTCGGTACACAAAGCTCCTGGAGTCAGGCTTGTGCATTTTCCGTAGGAAAGAGGTTTTGCTGGTTTCACTGTCTTGGTGGTGTTTTTTTTGTAATTAAAAAAATACTCCTAGAAGCTCACAGCAAAATGCTTCAGTAAATCCCACTGGGGAACTCAGAAACCAGTTGGGAAAGAGGTTTTTTTAATTTTGAAGGGCTGGGGGGGGGATGTCCAGGGAACCTTCTGAGGGATGGTGGGATGTGGAGGCAGAGCTGCTCCTGCAGCCCTTCCTGAGTGTGTCTGACACAGGATCAGGTGTCAGAGGGGGGAAGAAATAGGGTGTTGCTCGGGCAAGTGGCGATAAATTGTTGTGGAGCAAATCTGGGTGCAGAGGAGAAATCCGATCAGCGCTGGGCTAAAACCTGCCCTGGAGAGCTTGGGCACGTCCGAGTCGGTCCCAGCAGGGAGGGTTTGCAAGGAGAGACCATCCAGGAGGCTGAAATGAGAGGGCAAACTGCGTCTCGTGTGTACAGGCTTCCTCAGGCAAGGGAGGGTAACAGGTATCTTGGATTTGGCGGCTGAGGCAGCTCAGGTTAGGGAAGGGTGTGGAAAAGGTGTGGAAAGCCGCAGCCGCCAGGGCTGGCAGGGCTCGGCAGTGACGGGGTCATTGCTCCGTGTTCCCAGGGCTGGTGCCTGGCAGGATGCACATGGCAGCGCCCACGGAGGGCAGGGACAGAGAGCAAACAGCCGGGCTGAGTCAGGAGCGCTGGGCACAAGGCGGCTCTCCAGGAGGAGCGAGGGTACCTCGGGCAGTGCCAGGGCCTTGCCACAACCCCTCGTGGCAGAGGTTCCGCTTCGGCTTCTCCTCCCTGAGGCAGCGCTCGAGAGCTCCAATTTGGAATTTCTTTTTTTTGCCTTGTGGCTTTTAAGCAGCTTGCAGAAAATCTTGCTCAGACAGATTTGAAGAGGTACAACATAAATCTGCGTCCCGTGGACATCCAGTGGTTTTCCACAACAAAACCCCCCAAACCCTAACTCCGAGCACTGAGTCTCTTGGACAGCGAAGACTGTGCAGCGTTTACAGTCCTGACTCGGTGTGTTTGGACAGCTGAGGTTGTGAGCAGCAGCCTGAGAACTCTCCTCGGCAGGAAAACTGTTGGGATCGGGTAAGTTGGGAGAGACCCTTCGATGGGATGAGGAGAAGTGATTTGCCCCTGGTCCTTTTCTGTTCCTTTGAAGAGCTCAGCCTCCTGTTGGAGATCAGATACTGGGATTTCTACTCCGGGGTTTTTCCACCGGTTTCGATAGTCGTGTCATGGCAGGGGGAGGGAACAGGGGTCCAGACAGTCCAGTTGAGGAACAAGGGGTAGTTTGCTGTGGGCTGGGAAGGCACATCTGGTCACTGAAGTGAACTCTGAAGACCTGGGGAGGAAAATAGTGAAGGAACTGCTGGAAGTTCCGTAGGCGACGGGGATTCCTGTGGTGGACAGGGAAGTTCAGTGGTTTGTTTGGATTGCTGGCACTTACATAACGACCATGGAGCTTCAGGACATTGATTCGAGAATATTAGCTGACTTAACCCACAGAGCAGTGACCTGGGGAGGCATTTATTTCTCTTTGAACAGCCTGATAAGCAGTGTGGAGGGTGTGTGTGTGCAGTACATCAGCACCTGGAGGGCTGTGTTGGATCTGGGCCTCGGGGCGAGGCCGCCTTATCTCCAGCTCCAGAGAAGTTTGGTATTTGCATGACCTGGCTGGGAATAGTGGGGCCTTAATTCCATTATGTGCTTTAAAAGGTTGTGGGAGGATGTCAGGTTTTTATAGGACAGCCGTGGTAAACAGCAGTTCAGCTTTGGCTGCTCGTGAGGAGCCTGGGTTGGGGCTGGGATCACTCTGGGGCTCTGCTCACATCGTTTGTATTGGAGTCACAGTTTTCTGTCCACAGCAAACCCTGAAGGGCCGTGGGCATTTCTTAGGAGGGAAAATCCTGATGGGCTGCCATTGTGTTTGGAACGAACAGCAAAACCGTTTCATGTATGTGTTTGTATATAAACATGTTGTAATTGTGTTTTATATACTTCAGAAGACAATTCCATGGGAATCATTTCACTTAGGATTGTAATTTGTTTCAATATTTCGATACCATAACTTAAATAACCTCCTCCTGAAGGTAGAAATACGGCAGAATCATCTTCTCCATGTGGGTGGCTTACCTATTTTAATGCTGCTTTCCTCTTTTTTTTTTTTTTAAAAGAAGGAAATAGAAATTTTATATTTATCATATCAGATGAAATTGAAATCTAAATATTTACATCTTCTCCCTGGATCTGAGGTTGAGCACCAGCTGTAGGCGTTGCCAAGCTGTTTAGTTGTTTCCTTCACAGATTCCTCCAGGGTGGTGGAGAGATGGAGCCTCGTGTTTGGGGCTGTTATTTTCTAGCCAGTCTCTGCATCTGGAAATCCTTCCCTCCGTGGGCTCGGTGACCCGGCCTCACGATCAGAGGGTGTTCCAGCCTAAACATGCTGAACGCTGAACATGTGTTATCTCCATCAGGATGCAGAGTTCACTGCAAGCTGTGAAAGTGGAGGGGGAGCTCAGGACACGAGGATGTAAATAACTGGGAGATACTGGGTGGAAAAGAGCAGAAGGGGGAGGGAGGCCTCTCGCTGTTTCTCTGCCATCCCCGTCTCCTCAGTAACTCCCCGTGCTCTTTACAAGCAGAGGCGAAGGATCGCGTCTGTTTTAAGCAGGGGTAAACCAGGAGCAGACATAAAAAGTGCTGCAGGACGTAATTCAGCTGAAGAAACAGTAAAATCCTATTTTCTGTCACCAGTTTTGCTTTGTTTTCCTTGTTTCCAGGCGGGCTGTTATTTTTTGACCCCTAATGTGGGGCTTTTCGGGTTCTGGTGCACCAAAGCCAACTGATGGAGAAGGAACACACAGGCGGGTTTGTGATCCCTCCCTCCTTTGTTTTTAAGCAGCATTTATCCAGACTTGTGGGACCCATTATTTTTCCAACCTGTGTCTGGATTGTAAAACATTGTTCCAAGTTTTAACTTCAGCAAACCATAAACATCTTCCATCAAATATCCTCAAAAACGTGTTTAGCATGGGCACAGTGTGTCCTTTGTTTCTTTTGGGACTAGGGAATCATTTTTACTGCTGTCTTTTGCTTACATTTAATGTCTGTAAATAAGTTTTTCCAAGGGGCATCTTCATTTAACACGCTGCCTCTCTGAGAGGGAAGAGCATATTTGAACCTGCGTGAAGGATTAAACATTTCAGTACAACTTCTGTTCTGCATCATGTCTGCAAAACATCTGGGCAGAGAGATGGAAAGGGAAGAGCCTTGTGTTGTCCTGCTGCCCGTTCCTTCCTACAGTTGTCCCAGCAGACAAAGGGGTTTGACAGAAGGGGAGATTTCACTGTCTAACGGAGCATCTGTGTTATCAAAGGCACACATATCAGAGCACTTTCCCCTCCCTGCTCTGGCTTTTGTTCTCTGTATGTCATTTTGCTGACAGAACTGGTGGTGTTTTATTCCTTGTTGTCAAAGCAGAACTGGAAAAACGGAGGTAATGGTTTATCTTGAACGTTGTTACTCAAATCCTGAGCTAAACTGTGGTGAGCAAGGATTTTAGTTCGTGCTTTAAAGGCTGAGTATTATTTGGCTTTTAGACCTCCCATTCTTCTTAAATCAAGTTTATGGTAGCAGCAGCTAGGAGTGTCAGCTTCTGATTATAAACAGTTTTGGAGCCACTAAAAAAACTCCTTCAAATCAGTCTGACAACTGTTTGAGAAGCACCTTTTTAATATTCCCATCAAGTTCCCTGCTGAGGTCTCTTGCAGCAAACTTGTAGATCTTGTAGATGTCAGTCTTTGCTGCATATTTCATTGAACTTGCTCTTAAGCCTCCTAGAGGAATGCACACAGATGAGCTTTTCAAAGCTTTTTCTAGAATGTAATTTTACGTGGGAACCTGGGATCAGCGAGGTGAGAGTTGAGCAGGTTGTGCTGGGCTGGGGGAACCCAACACCCGAGTGCTCAGAGCACCTTGCAGAGAGGGGCTTTTTGCTTCTGTTTGGGGTTTTATTTGAGGTTAGATCTCAAAATCTCCACAATTTCTGGATGTGTAGTCCAGGTGGGACCTGCAAGGTGTCAGAGGATGCAACCATGTGAGGCAAATGCGTCCCCCCAGCCCCGTGGGTGACAGTCTGGGGATGCTGGGGGGAATTGGGATGGACAGTCTGGGGTGGGAGAAGGGAAGGGAGACTGAGTGGGGCTTGGTCAAGCTTTATCCCTGCAGCCTGGACCACCTGGCCCCAAGGGCTTGAGCAGTTCCTAAAGGCAGCATCAGCACAGGAACCCCGGGGCTCCACGTTGCAGGAATCAGAAGGAATTCCATCAGGAGGTAGGGAAAAACAGCCCTCCCAGCCTTGCTTTGCTGGCACTGAGAGCAGAGTGAGTGACATGTTTCCATTTGACTCATCTGTTGTCAAAATGACACCCTTGAGTCACATTAAAAGCGAGACCTTGGAGCTGAATTGGCACATCACAGAGCAGGTGTTTGCTGGGGGTTTGTTGGGTTGGGTTTTTTTTTTGGTTTTGTCCTTGTTAATTATTTTCCCCTTCCCTGAGATGGGATGAAATAGATTAATGCTTGTGCTGATGTTCTGGGTTAAAAATAACAGGAGATCCTGATTCAGGTGGAGTGTTGGCTGTAAAGATGATCAATGAACCTGCTTGAAATAGTTGTGAGGCCCTAAAAAATAAAATGAAATAATAAAAAAAAAATACGGAGTGCCCAGTAGCCAGATGGTTGGAAAAGAACACCCCACGATCAATGAGGCAATATGTAAATATTTTCAATCATTACCACAGTACTGCTGTGTTGACATTGAAATGCAGAGTGTTATTCCCTGGGACTCCTCATTGATCAGCAGATGAGCTCTGATAAAACCGAGGAGAAAAGCACAATACTGAACATGATTGTGGAGTGGGGGTTCCATGGACAAGGACAGGCTTCCTTCGAGAGCTGGGGATGGATTTCAAACCCTCTTGAAGGACCTTACCGAGCTACTGTGTTTCCTCCCTGGCTGTCAGCTACCAATTAAATGTTGTTTTATTTCTTGAGCTGCTTTATTTAAGGTGAAATACTGCGTAGTTGACTAATTTTTCTGTACTAATTGCCACATTTATATGGAAAGGGGCAAGGTGGAAGCTGACACCAGAGTTTTCTGCGTGAAATATTCCTGGCTGGAAATGACTGGAAAATAATATAAATCAAATGGTCGAATTAAAATAATTTTTTTTGAATAAAAGATCCTCCTTGAAAGCAGGCTGTAGAGACCCTGCCTGGCTGATTCACTTGGAAGTCTTCACAGGGGTGATAGCATTGTCATAAATAAAACATGGAGTGCCTTTGGCATACACAGGTGCTGAACCCACCCGGAGGCTTTTCCTTTTTTCTTTTTAAATTTATTTTATTTTCTCTCCTCCTCCACTTCTGTGTTCCTGGGGAAAAAAAAAAAAAATCCTGTTGGTTTTACTTCTCTCCGAGGGGAGTTTGAAGCTTGGCTCTAAATAGAACCTTTTAAAAGCTGCTTTTTAAGCTCTGCCCAGCTCAAAGCAGTTCCGTGTCAGTGTGGAGCAGGTGCAGCTCCTGGTGGTCCCTGGGATCCCAGCGTGGGAGCAGCAGGGCCCCTCATTTTGGGAAAGTCACGTGTCTGGGGAGCAGGTTGCCACCTTTTGATGTTTGATATTAAATGTGACTCTTCCCATTTTGCACAGACCTGTGTGAGATTCCTAAAAACCTTTCAAAGGTGCACACAGTGTGTCTGGGGGGTTTTTGGGGAAGGGGTAATTTTTTCTTGCAGGCTGATCCGAGCAATATGTTACACTTCCCACTCCCATTTAATAGAAGGGAATAATGCTTTTTAAGAAAGGAATAATAAGTTTTAAGGGAGGAGGGAGAGAGCTTTGCAGAGGAAAGGCTCATTATAGCTACAGCAGGGTCCAGAGCCCAGGCAGCTTCTGGAAACATTTTGCTGTTTGTTTTTTCTCCTTTCCCCTTGGGTCTGGCTGCCTGCAGTGAGGCCAGGACCTTGTGCTCCTTTGGGAATGTAACTCCAGGGCATTTTTGAGGGTCCAGATGCTACAAACATCAGAGAGGGGAAAATGGTCTCGATGCCTTTCCAAGCGTTCGTATTTTCCAGTTAACTGCTACATTTAGCCCTGCACGTTGATTGATTTCCTGGCACGTCCTGCAGCCTCTTCCTCCAGCTAGAGTTCTTCAGGATTTGGAATTTATTTCTCCCTGGTTTGTTGATTTGTGCTTGCTCACTTACATCCCCTGACTGATAGGAGAGCAGAACAGAACCCACCTTCTCTGAGGATAAAGGGCCCTTGGGACTTGATTGTGGTCTCAAACTGGCGCTTGGAAGGCCTGGAAGTGTTTGGCCACAGCTGCCACTTGTTAAGGTTTGGTATTTATTGGTGCAGCTTGGGCTGAGCAGAACCAGCTGTGGAGTTCCTGGGGAGGGGTTTTGCTGGTTCATTTCTCCGGGTAAGATGGAGCTGTGGGTGGCTCTGGCTTTGCAGGACACCCCTGGGAGTCTGGCTTTTTCTTGCCAGGACTCTGGTTCCAGTGTGAGGGGACTGTGCTGTGGTCTGTGGCTGTCACCGGGTGTTTGTTCAGGTAATGGGGAGGTGGGAACCAGTGTCAAGAGTTTTAGTGGTGGTGCCCCTTAGGGAAGGGCTGAAGAGTGAAGGGCAGCACATCAGTTCATCATAGAAGCCCTCAGAAAGCATCTTATAATTAATTAATCATCCTCCATGGGAAGGTAAATGTCAGCTCTGTGAGTGCAATGTGGTGTTTTCAACATTTCTGCTAAAAATGAGCCTCCTTGCAAAATGTATTTACACATGGACGTGTCTATTAATAGCTGTGGTCTGCTTTCATGTACCTGTGTGGAGTTGTTGTGCTGCTCCAAAACCAGATGTAGGCTTTGATTTGGTTCTGAGCCGCTCTGATGCCCACAGGCTTCCTTGGGGAGATGCTTCCTTGGAAGCCTTTCGAGGAATGGAGGGAGTTTGGAACGTTCCTCTTTGCAAATTACCCATAATAAAAGTGTTGTTGTAGCCTGTTGGGAGCTCTTGCATTAACTCACGTTTCTCTTTTTTTGTTGTTGGGTTGGTTTTTTCTGGTGCTTTGGACAAATGTACCCCTTGTTTAACGGTGCTGAAGCCTCTCGCACTTCAGGAGTTTTAATTTTAAAGCAGAAGGAGTTTCCACACAGCACAAAATGCTACTGAAACACAAGACGGGGTTAATGATTATAGATCTAAAAGAGTCTTAAATCCTGACAAATTTTCAGTTTCAGTTTTGCCTTGGTAATCTGTTCTCACACCTAAAAATAAGTCAATTAAGAATAGCATCAGCCAGGCCTCTGCAAACTGCAGTGACTTTAAAAAGTGATGACTTGGGAATACAGTGAAGGTGAATTGTTTATGATTATTTCGGGAAACAAGTTTTAGAAACATGTCATTACGTCCGAGGTTACATTAATTATCTATTACTCTTAGTGATTGCTGACGGTGTTTTTATTTCCCAGAGGCCATACTTTCAGTTTCTGTTGTGCACAAACGTTCTTGCTTTTAATCACTTTTGATTTCAGTCCCATTAGCAAGGCTGTAGAGAGCTGTCTTGCCGTTTAGAACAATTTCTACAGATTTACTAAAAATGAGAACTTTTGTCCTCCTTCCCCAACCTGCAACACAAGGGGGGAGAAAAAACCAGCCCTGAAACAAAAAAGAATAAAGCCAGTGGGATGCTTTATTTTTATTTATTTATTTATTATGAATTGAGGAGGCTTTGTGGCTGCCCTTCAGGTTTGCAGGTACCCGAGGGGAGGTTTGAAATCGCCCTCAGCCCGACACTGAAACTCGGAGCCCCTGGGCTCTGCTAAATGTGAGAACTGGGCTCCACAAAACCAGGGAGACGCAGCGGGGCCCTGGGCTCAGGTTTTCACAATTTATTTCCTAAAGTGGAGGTTGTGGCGGAGGGTCCTTCTGGAAGGATGTTGTCTGATGTATCCAGCAGCTACAGAAATGTGTCTGGCTTGTGAAAAATGTAGAAAGAATGGATAGGGACAAATCCCGATGTGCCTGAGGAGTGAATTATTGTAGAACGTGTAAGAAGCGGTAAGACTCAAGCAGACGAGATGTACATTGAGTTAAAATGCTGTGTAGCTACAATGAATCCTTTTCAAAGAGGAAGGTAATGTGAGGATTCTTGTTTACTTGCAAATCAGAGTGGTAGAATGGCTGAAAGGACTAATGAGATACTCGCTTTCCTGAAAAAGTGTTTATAAATTCAAAGGCAGAGCAAGATTAAAACGTTGTATCGAAATACATTTGCATCGTAGAGATTTGAATAAGTTGCTTTAGAGAGAAAATCCTTAGGGCTTTGAATCATTTATTGTATTGTGTGTAACACTGGGGGAAGAAACATTTTACGTTTTCTTTCATGAAAAGAATTTTTACTTTAAGGATTCTTTAAGAATTCAGTGGGTTAATTCTGCCCCAAAGCGCACAAAGAAATTTCTGACACAGGTTTGTGTCTATCAAATCGTCACGTATTTTCCTTCAGTTGTAAAGAAGATGTCATTTTAAAAGTAGTGATGATTTCCAGTGTTAATTTTGTTGTGAGCCTGAAGAATTAATTTTATTTATGAGCTGATATTGACTGTGTCATGGACAACAGATAAATAGTCTGAGATTGTTTCGGATAGTCTCGGGTCAGGTCCTAAACCACAGGACCACAGAAGTTACCAGCACAGATCCACATCTAGTAGTTGCATCACAGAAAGTTTTGAGATAGTTGGAAGTCTCAAGCATCAAGTTGCTTAACCTATTTTTTTTAATTATTATTACTTTAAACCCAGCCTGGGAAAGCAGAAGTGGCATTTGGGCTCTGTGTGTGCCTGGCTCAGCCGTGAATCAGCAAATGACGTTAATAAGCATTTGTGGACTAAATATATTTTTAAGCTGTCTGGCTGCTTGCTCTTGGTGAGATTTCTGAGATTAATGGGCTTTTCAGTGCTACTCACGTTTGCTCTTCCTCCAGGACGGGTCTGACCTCTACAAGCACTATTATATTTTTTAAATTACTGTGCAAAGAAGGTACGAGAGGAAAGAGCAGTTGCTGGTTTTTTAAACTGTTGGTGAGACATTATCTATTAACTCAAGCAGCATTTGCAACTAAAGATATCAGCAGTTTTTCCGAGCATTTCAGGTTCTTGGGGGCAGGGAGCAGAGTATGTTGGTGTTTTCTTTATTTTTTGTATTTATTTTATTTGAACTGTGGGTGCTGGTCTTAAGGCTTAGATCAAGGTCCCAGCCAAGCAGATGTACTTTTATTTGTGGGTTTGTAGACCCAGATTTGCATGTTCTGATGCAAAACACAGCTCCTGCTGCTGGGAGGGACAGCTGTGCCCTTCCTGACCTGAAGGGGAAAGGGATATTTCTGCTGATGGGGAGTGTCGTGAGTCAGAGGTAACTTTAATCTGAGCAGGTGGTTTTTTGAGGGTTATGGGTGACCTGTGCTGCTCCACCATCCTGGCAGACTCTGTGCTGTGGGGAGCCCTGGCTCTGCTCTGGCTGTGCTTGGAGGACAGTGGGCCAGAGAAGGGGGGATAAGCCAGGAGGGCCTAAAGAAACTGGAATATACTGGGGGTGATGGTGGCTGGTAGTGGGGAGCACCTGTGTGTGCCCTGAAGTGTAACCCAGTTGCTTTAAAGGCAGGATTAAAACCAGTTCGTAGGGGTTGGAGGTAAAGACAAGACTCTGCCTGAAGGAATATTTTGGAAAGACAAGCGTCTGCTTGGAATAAGGAAGCAAACCACATAACCTGCTCGGCAGGGAACGGTTACAGGTTCCCTCAGCTCTCCTGACAAAAGTCAGCCTTGGGGGAGAGCAGGGGGCTGGACTAGGAGGGAAATGGGCTGTTGAGTGGGAAGGGAGCTGGATGTGCCCCGGTTCAGCAGCCCTGTCTTTGCTGTCCCTCTGTCCCAGGGGAGCTGCCTTCTCATTCCTCTGGGTGTGGAAGGATTTGTGGGGGTTACAGAGGCAGCTCCACCTCTGCTTCCCCCCCTGGATGTGAGATCCTGCCCAGTCTCCAGGGTCTAACTGGAAGAACACTGTGATGTGCTGGTGATGTGTCTCTGTGGAAGTTGTTCAGCACCCAGATTAGAAGGGAAATGCTTTAAGGGGAAGTGTTGTACGGAGGGAGCACGTGAGAGGGGTCAGTGCAATGCGCCTGTGTGTTTTCTCTCCTCTCTCTCTCTTTTTTTTCTTCTTAATTTCCATGAGTTAGAGATGACGATGACTCATGGCTTGGAAGGCACTTTAAATCCCTGAGGTGCTCGTTGCCGCCTACTATCACGTATTGAATTTCTGACATTCCGGAGGGATGTCTGCACAGAAACTCTGATGTGCAATTAGAAAATGTTGTAGCTTTATGTTGTTTGCATAGGAGCCATTAGCATGGAGTAACTGGGAAAATAATGCAGCTTTATTCTTGCTGCTGATTTCCCATGGGCATGGCACTTAAGCAACTGTGTTTTGTCTTTCTCTAGGATGTTGACACATGTGGACCAACAGTGACATCCTTTTTCAGCAATGCTGTCTTTACTCCCTCCTGCATTCAGAAGCGTCTAGAGAGATTTTTTGCAGAAGGTAGGTGCTGGCATTTCAGCTGGATGGCTGTTCTTTTTCTTCTGGATTAGGAAAAGAAAAACCTATTTGGATGTTGGAGAATGGTAATTAATGTGAGGGATACTAAACCTCTGCTGGTGAGGGAGGCTTAACCTTAGCTTGGGTTCCACGGAATAGGTGCTCAGGGAAAATGTCATAAAATGGAGTCTGGAAGAATGGTGCACGAGCTCTTGGAGAAGGGCTTGGCAGTCACAGGGCAGGTTTGGCTCCAATTGCATAGACGTGGGCATTGGTAATAAAGCTCTTTTTAAGAAAACCTCCCTGCCATTTTCTTAGTCAGCATCTTTGCTTGTTAAAAAGCTTTCAAATAAATTAATTAAAAGGGAGAATGGCTGCACAGGATGTGTAGTTAACGTAATGGATATTTAAATTTTGTGTGAGTTCTTCCCACCCCTCCCAAAAAATCTTAAGCTTGTTTATTTTATTTGTGTTGAAATAAACAGCTGTTCAGCCTCTGGTACTACCATCCAGTTGTTGTTTCTACCTTTTTTTTTGCCCTCTGAACTTTAAATTTCTTTTTTACATTGCTGAGAGGATTGAGACACAGCACTTCCCAATAAAAGTGTGGAAGGGGAAGCAGTTACCCTGTGGTGGTTTTTAACAAGTAAATGTGAAGAGATTGTGGGTTTTATGAATACATGTACCTGCTACTCCCTTCTGCTGCAACCTTTGCTTGGGGGTTCGCTGTGTGCGTCCAGCCCCCAACAAACCTCTTCCGTGTGAGTTCTAAAAATGTGTATCATAGTGTGAAATCTCCTTGCAAAATCAGGATATTTTTTTTGGTAGATGGGGTATCAGCCTTCAGATTGACTGCATAGTTTTGCATCTTCTTCTTTTCCTCCAGTACATTCCTCAGCATTGAGGGGTTTGGGTTTTTTCCCTTTATCAGAATGAATGTTTTTAAATCCACCCAATGTCTCTTGGAGTGATGCTGTGGTATAGCAACTTTGCATTTTTGCTGCTGGATGCTGAAACTCAAAAATGGATGGGTTTTGCTTCAGGAGCAATGAATTACTGGGAAGAAGAGAGAATAAATGAGTTTGGATCTGAGAGTGTTCACTTCTCAGACTGAAACGTGCTTTCAGTGTCGGTGGATTTATACCTCAGGGTTGCAGCAGTTGCACTTGAGACCACAGTGACACCAGCTCTGTAGTAACACAAAATACCTTTGTCAAAAACTAAGGGTGATTTGAATACCTTAATTATCTCCTGTCGGGAAATTGGCTCCCAGTGAATTCATTGCCATTCCCCGCGCTGATTCCTCTCCTGAAGCCTCTCTCCAGGATGAGCAGGGCCAGGCTGTTGTCCTGTCCCTCAGGAATACCTGATTTCCCTGGGAGAGAGCCTGGCAGCTTGTCTGCCCTCTCTGAAGAAGCTGTGGATAGGTCTCTCTGGGAGGAAAAGCCACTGTCAGCAGCTTTAGCAGAGGAGTTTATGCTCGTAGAGGCATTAATTGCCATGTGAATTTGTGCTCCTGTGCTGAGGGGGAACATCTGTATCCCAGGAGCTTTCCCTCCTTGCATTAGGTCACGAAATCCCCCGCAGGCTGTTGTAGAGGGGAGGGTGTTTCTTGGAATTAGTGGTGACAGCAAAGAAGAAATGCAGCCCTGACAGTGCTCAGGGTTTGCTTTGCCCCGAGGTTGTGGCTCCACTCGTTTCACTTGCCTGGAGGATTTAACGGGGCTGATGAGGCACCCAAGTGGTCATTAATTTCCTGGGCAGGTGAGGGAGAACTGCCTCCGGGATGGTGTTCACAGCGAAATGAATCCAGGCTGCTTGCGTCACCAGAGAGCCAGGAACGTCTGTGGATTGGCAGGTAGGGAAACTAGGGAGAAAAATGGGTTTTAAACCTTGTCAGGGAATGCAGTGTTCATGAAGACAAAAAGCTGAATACATAGCAGTGTCTGGAAAAACGCTGTAGGCACTGGATAATTTTCCCCCTGTTGTGCCAACTTCCTTGTGCAGCTCTTTGTTTTTGCAAACCTGGAGGCTTTGAATCCAAACTGCTGGACAGAGTGGAAGTGTTGGGAGAAGGCTCCTCAGCAAGTCACAGCTGGGAGTATTTTGCATGGAATAACTTGGAAATCTGGGGAAGTGCCCTCAGTCCCTGGGACACGTGTGTGTCTGCAGGCCCTAAGTGCTGGTGATGCTGGGAGCTCTGGGAGCTGGGCAGGAAGCCAGTGGGGGAAGCAGTGGGATGGGGGAGATGGAGGATGCTGGTGCAGAAGGAGCCGGTACCTGCTCTGTGCCCCTCAGCATCCTGTCTTCCAGCAGTCCAGGGGCACTGTGCTGCCTCTCTGTGTTTCCACTGGTCCTGCAGCTGCGGAACTCTGGGTGGGGTGAGGGATTCCTCTCTGTAAGGCGAAGCAGAGGCTGACATTGGGCAGGAGGATAATCTGAAGGAGAGGTGGAATCACAGCCTGAGAAGATGTGAGGCAGGAGCTCGTGCAGGGGGTGGAGGACTTGAGCACTGGGGGAGTGATGTCCCCTCTACACAGTTTGCACATCACTGAAGGACTGTGTGGTGTCCTGTCTAAAGGAAGCACAGGTTTGCTTTGCATTTGGCTCCTTCTAATGCCCTTCCAGCACTCCCTGCTTTGCCTGCAGCACCTGTCTCTGCCTGTGCCATGCTGGGCTGTGATTTTCCACCCCCAGCTGTGTAATGTCACCAGCTTTTCTCCTTCCAGAGCTTTATGCCCTTTCACATGGACACGGAGTGGGGATGAATCTTATTTTTTCTGCATCTTCTGCTTACCAGGGGACTTAGTGTGGGACCCATGACATGACAACTGAACCCCCTGCAAAGGATGAGTTCATGGAGAGCAACTGAATGCAGAGAAATCCCTCCTGATGTTGGTATATTGCAAAACTCCCTTAAAGAGTCAGAACAAGGTGATGGCTGCCCTTGCATGGCAAGGAGAGGAGCCCTGTTTGGAAGTGTAGGAGAGCAGGACAGTTGTGCCATTCCCTGTCTCAGGGTGCAGGTTGTGGGTTAGTGTGGCTCTTGTTACCTCGGAGAATGGGGAAGGGAGGGGAATAGGATCTTGTAAAGGTGGCAGATAGTTACAGGTAAACTGAGTTAGACCTGACAGACTGGAACAGAAATATTTGGAAAGGTACAGAAGGATCCCTTAAAAAGAAACAAAATATATATATCTATATAGTCTCTTGTGTAGTCTGGCACTAAGAAATTTCTTAGTGGAAACATGGATGAGTTTGTCTTTTGGTGGTTTTCCTCCTTTTACAATAGGAGCAGCAGACACCAGGAACTGTTTGGACATATGTATTTAACTGGGAGGAAAGAACTGTGACGCTGGTGTGGTTGTAACCACAAACTAACTGACAGTTTCCTGCTGCAAGAAACTTTCTGTAGTTCTAAACCTCCTTCGTTTGTGTTTGTTTTTCTGTGCTGTTTAAACATCTGAGGAAGATTCCACTACTTCAAGGCTTCTATTTTTTGACAAAGTCTTTGTTGTAGTAGTTTGGGGTGGGGTCGTGGCATGAAAACAGATCATTTCAGCACCAATGCAAAATCAAGTGGAGTCCAGAAGGTTTTTTATATTTTACAGTCTAATGTAAAAGTCAAGAAGGAACCCCATTAAATGTGTGTCAGTTGTATTTGCATGTACAAAACTCTGTTTATTTCTGGGGAGAAAGGATGTAATTGTGTGAACCTACCTGTGTGGCCGAGACTCTTCATCCAATATTTTCATGGCAACGTTACTGGTTTCTAACTCTACCTTCTCCAGCCTCCCCTGTGATGTGTTAAATATCACAGCTGAAAAAACGAGGGCATGTTTTTTCCCTGCTGTTCCCATTCCAGCTGGAAAACTTGGACAGATCCTTCCCTTGTGGTTTGTGATACTGTAAATAAAGGCTTGGGAGGTCACACGTTTTCCATCTCAAGTTATTTTGATTCCAGTGCTGGAATGGGAGGGGAGGAGTGGAATAAAAATAAAAACAAAAACAAAACCTCCAACTGTTGTGGCTTATTGTGGGAAAAAGAGCTCGTTAATGCAAAGGGAAAGCAACTGGAAAACAGGCCTTTGCAAAGAGCACTTGGTCTTTGACTGAACTGAGCCTTGTATGATTAGGGTCAAAGATTTCAAAGAAATCTTCCATTAAGCTTTGAAATAAAAGTTATCTGCAAAGTGAGACCCTGAACACGAGGCTCCTGTGATCTGGGGCTGGGCAGTTGCTGTCTGGTTTTGAAGCGTGACTCTCGAGACATGTTGGTGAGTAATTTTACCTGTGCTCCCGTGAATATGGTTACTCACACACTTAAATGTCAGTTAAGTGGCTTTTTAAATGTGTTGTGGAGAAGTTGTGGTTGTAGGTCTTGCTGGCGGAGATGCATTTTGTGGTTGGCTGACCTGGAGCTGCGGCTGTGAGCCCCGGTACCCACGGTCTGGGCACGAGGGGGTGGAAAATATGTTCGCACGTTTTCTCAAGATAAATGGTGCAGTTCAGCCTTGTGAAAATCACCACAGAATTGTGGCTGTTACTGCTGCTGTTCACAGCTGGTGTCCTACATCTGCAGGCTTGGGCTCCTCAGCTGTGTCCCTTTTCAGCTGCTGGCTGAGGCTTTGCGTGCTCACAGAAAACATTGTTTAGGCTGAACCTCACACTTAGTATTTTTCCTTCTGGTATTTGTATAGTCATGTTTTGGATTTGCTAAGAAACTTGCTCAGGACAAGGTCCCCTGGGCTTTACTCCTGGGTGGGTGATGTGCTGAGCGTGGGGAATATTGGCTTACGATGGACAAACTGACACATAATGGCAGCTGTGTGTCTCACTTTGTTGAGTTCTCAAGAGACCTTTTTCCTGGTAAAGAATTTTTTGTTAGGGTTTTTTTTTTTTTTTTTTTAAACAGGATACAAAAAGTGAATATAATTTGTCACTGCAGAACTCGTGTTGTACCTTGACAGAAGTATTTCTTTTTCCATAAACTGTTATATTTATAAACGTTCGGCAGGAACAAAAGAGAAACATTCCACATCTAGGTGTTAATCTCTGCACAGGGTAGCATTTTGATTCAATAACTTTTCTTCCTTGATCTTCTTTTGCATTTCTTTTTTCTTTAATGGGCACAGGACATATGGACATAAAAAATAATGGCCCAATTTCACCCCTGCTGTAGCTCATTGACGTCATTAAAGCTACAGCAGGGATGACTTGGCCCAGATTCTTTAAAAATAAGACCTGATGAACAACCCCTCCTGGAAAAGCTCTGTGGAGAAGGTTGTCCTGAGCACGGCGTAGAGCAGATGTGATGTGACTCACCGTGACATTCAGTAACGTTCCCATTGGTGCTATTGCCGTGAAATGAAGGGGGGACCCTTCCTGGAGGGGACAGAAGGCTGCAGATGTGCTGCAGATGTGCTGCAGACGGAAAAATACCATCCTTTATAGTGTGATGGGATGGGGTGATTAATGAAGTGAGAGGAGGGACCTTAAAGCAGAGGCAGGTCTGGGTGGAGACCTCAATTCCTTGGAAGTTGTCAGAGATGCCTCTTGCCTGAGGGCTGGGCTTTCACCTGAGGAACAAAAAAAAGGGAGCTGTGGTAGGATTATGTGGAAAACTCCCCTTGATCAGGTGTTTTGGAAGATGGATTGGGTGTGTTTTGTGTTTTTGTACTTTGTCCTTGCTGCTGCCCAGAGGTTTCCTGCAACATCAAAGTGTTCTCTCCCAAGGATCAGCCCTCTGAGCACAGCAGGTCTCCCTTCCCTGGTGTGAAGGGGCACTCCAAGGCTCCGTGTCTCGAGGTAGGTGCTGTTGCTCTTTATAACTCTGGATAGGAAGAGAAATTACAGGTAATGGAGGTGAAGCAAGGCAATACAGATCGTGGCAAAAATAGTAGCTTTGCCCTCGACTTAAATGCTCTGAAGTAAGCTGAAAAATGGGCTTTCAGATCTGAAAACAGAGACAAATGTGAAAGGTTCTCGAGCTGTTGACAGCTTTCCATTTACTCAAACAGTAGCGGCAGTTCATGGATGGCAACTCTGAAATCTTTACACCAACATACAAAGCGAGTGTTTTGCTCGTTGTTATTTATAACTGCAGGAAGAAACACCCCTTCCAGAGCAGTCAGAGCCCCAAAGCTGTGTCTGAGGTGTGGGAATGTCTGATCCCTGTTCAGCCAATATTCATTGCCCAGGGTATCTTTAATTTAACTGAGTTCTTGGTGTTGATAACTGTATCTGGCCAAGGCAGGTTGTCTTGCAGTGAGTCCAAGAAATCAGATGTAGTTCTTTTTCTGATGCCAGACTCTTCTGGTCCACTGAGTATAACTGCAGGAACACATAGTTCCCAAGAAGGAAAATGCTTACTGTGTTTTTGGTGACAGCTGAAGCTGACTTGGGGGAGGGCAAGATGGAGCCAAGAGCACTCCTGTCTGCTTGTGGGAGCATATTCGTTTTAAGGGAATTTAAATTGGAAAGTTTTTTTGCAGTGGAAAGCCAGAATAGTGTCAAAGTGACATTGACTAGTATAAATAGTGAAGGGAGAATTAAATGTTTAAAATATATTCAGTCATTTGATTAGTCATCCAAAACTCCGCTGGTAAGACAGGGAAAGAAATCTGGGCTTAACCTGATAAATGTCCTTCTAAGGGTGGAAAAAGTCAGAAACCCCAAGGATTTAATTCCTGGTATCCAGAGAGACCGTGCAGCAGCTGGGAACAGACTTCTAAGGAAGAGTATTAGTCCTGGAGGAAACAGGGAGGAGAAGGTAATCGAAAACTCTGCAGCCTTGAGGGCTTTTGGAAGCTGGAGATCCTTGATGTAATGCAGATTTTATGGCATTGCCTGATGAAACTACCTTGCTTTGAGGTTTTCTTTCCTTGTCTTGTCTTCCTTCACCCGTTTCAAGCCCCTGTTTGTCAGCATGGATGGACCTGTTTAGGGTCTAATCCTGCTTCCACTGAGGCCAAAAGCAAAACTTCAGAGGTGTGAATAGAACCTGCTCTGAGACTGAGGATGAACCCTCACCAGATGAGCAGCATGGGTTGAATATTCATGAAATCTTCTACCCAGGTAACAGAATGTATGAAATTTTCAGTTGTATATTTTTGTGATGGACTCACAGCAGTTAATTTTCCCCAGCCAAGGCTACATTGTGATGGGTTTTGGCAGCTTCCAGGAATGATTAATTCCTGGGGTATAGGGAGATCTTTCTTAATAATCAGAAGTGTGTCTTCTGGTTGGAAATGCAATTTTTCAGGAGGGTGGAAAATTGTAAATAGACAGCAGCACGGGGTTATGGATGCACTTAGATGGAGCACATAGATCCCTGTAAATCAAGTCCAGCTTCCTTTCCACAGGCTGAGTGAGCAGCACTCGAGCAGCGCTGGGAAATGATGTGCAACAGCCAAGATTTGTTTGTGTCCTCTGGAACGGCAGCGTGCAGATGTCCCAATGCACAATCCCCGGGGTGTGAGGGGTTATCAGTGAGATAACCCAGGCTGGGCTCCAGCCTTCAGAGTGTCCTGGCAGCCGTGCCTGGAACCACTTCTGGTGGATCCCAGGGCTGCAGCCTGGAGTGCAAACTCCAAACGATTGCAGTTCCCACCGAGGCAGCGGGTTCTGCAGTGCAGGTGGGAGTTAATCCTGTGCACGGGCTTTGGCTGGGAGTGGGAAGGAGGATTCACCCGCAGATGTGTTGACAGACTCTGGTGTATCCATTTTGTTTGTGAGGAATTATGAGCTGAAATCAATATGCAGATCAGGAGTGCTCCGAGTAGCTAAAGAAAATCCTTGCACTGTGTGTTTCTGCATCATCCCAGCAGTTTATTAAAAAAAAAAGAGAGAAAAAAGAGTGGGATGCAAATACCATCTGTATTTATTCAGATTAAAAGGGAATGTGGGGATGGAGCCCGAGAGAAGGGAACTGTTCAGTGCTGAAGGCGAACTTTCAATTTATTTGATGGGAAATTTTAATCTATTCTGGATGATTTAACTGTTAAGCTCTAGAGCAACAGACTCACTTCAGCTCATCACCTGCTGAGGGCTTGATTTCTACTGGGTGCTCTTGAGTCCCGTAAGGCTCAGCTCTGCCTCAGAGCTCACAGAGAGTAGCGAGGAGTGCGGACAGGGAAACTTTCTAACAGCACTATTTGTGTTTATAAAAGGAAAACCTAAGAAAATAACCTTGAAATTAATTTGAGCTCTTCCCTTGATCAGTGGCTCTAGTTTGTCCACTGATTCTTCTGTGTATGCAATCTACCAGTAAGTTATTTTAGTTTCTTACTATTTTGAGGTTTATTTTGATGGATTATGTTTCCAGGTAACTGTTGAAGGTCATTTCTGGGAAATGCTGCCAGAATGTTTATTATCATGTTACTGGAGCCAGGTAGAGTCCCTTCTGAAACTCTGGCTGTGCTGAGGGAGGGGCAGTGACTGTGCTGAAGGGTGAGGGTCCGCCCAGTTCCCTGGAAATAACTCTGTCAATAGTGGAAATGTCACAGCAGGAATGACTCGTTGGATGTGACCAATTCCATTTATCTAAATGAGCTGTGATCCTGGATTTAACATGCTCTTTCATAGCTAAGATAAGAGTCACATGAATTAGATTATTGTTGGGAGAAAAAAAAATAGAAGGGTGCTGATATAAATACTTCTGTGGGAAGTTTAGAGAGCATTAGCAAGTCTTTTTAAATTTATGAGCAGCAGCGGTCAAAGCAGGATCCTGCAAGAGATGCTTTCCACATGATAGGAACTCCTGTCATTAAAAAAGTATCAATCGGATTAAGAAGTGTAGGGTTATTTTAATTTGCCTTTGAGTCTTCAGATGTCAGGGCAAACTTTAATCAGCAGCTGTGTCAGTGAGGAACTACCACATGAAGTGGAAACGGAGGAGATGGGCAGAGGTGCTCCTGGCTGAGGGGCTTAGAGGCTGCCCTGCACCCAAGGAGGTTATTGCCCTGCAGGGACTCACCTCTCCAGGATATAGGAGCACTCATGTCCCTCTCATGGCCATGTCAGCAGCAGCCAAGGGTGTCCCTGTGGTTTGTGGAGCTGAGCACATGTTCAGCAGAGGGGCAGTCACTTGGATGGTGGAAGTGGGTGCCCAAAAACATCCTCCCAAGCATGGGACACTCCTGGGTAAGAAGGTGCAGCATCTGAGCAGAGATAGTACAAGTTCTGGAATATCAACAGCTGGCACCTGACTCTCTTGGGCAGTTGTCTGATGCCATTCTTGCAGGTGGAAATCCTCCTGGGACTTTGCATATGAGACAAACTCCTTGAGCTCTTTGTCTTCTGTTTGCTGTCACCCTTTTGGTCTGTGGGCCCCACTGCTCTGAGCACCCTGCTGTGTTCCCTGGGCTCAGGGGAGGGACAGCAGTGACAAACATGAACAGCTCAAACTCTTGTTTTCATCTGTTATTTAATATGCAAAACATCATCTATATTGTCAGAGGCAGGGATGAGCAGTTCTCTCCCTCCCTGTGTTCTGAGGACACAGATGCTCCATTTTGGCCTGGTACCGGTGATTTTGTCCTGAGGAGCCAGAAGCAGGAGCACGGGGGGTGGTGTCCCTTTGCAAGGTTGTGGTGGGTACAGCACTGCTGAACTTGTGGTGACTCGGAGGGGAGGGACTGTCCCAGTACTGTGACTCTCCTCGGGGGATTTCTCGGTGCTCGTGTCCGGGCAGATGGCTGGTTTTGCAGGTCATGGTCAGGGACAAAGGCGTATTCCCTGGACAGGATGGCAGGAAGTTCAGGAGGTGGGACGGCAGGAAGCAGGTTTGTGCTCCTGAGTTACTGCTGGTGGAAAAGCTGCCCTTGTTTTTCAGTTTGCTCTGACTCTGTTGGCAAAGCAGAGTCACAGTGACGTGCTGGTGTTGCATCTTCTGTGCTGTGACCATCTGACGTTGGTCTTCCTCCCACAGAAAGGCAGGATTTGGGTAACCCACACTACGCACCTCCAACCTTTCATAGTTCTCCCTGCCGTGGTAATTCAAGGGAAAGTGTCAGTTCTCCATCTCCTTTCATACACACCCTGACTGTTGCACTTTCCTTGCCTGTGCAATCTGCCTCTTTCCCTCATGAAAGCCTGGCACAGAAGTAGAGCTTGGGGCACTGCAGGCTGGGTTTGCTGAGGTGTCCCCCGGGCTGTTGGGTGTTGCTTTTATGTCGAGGAGCAATGAGAAGCTTTGGCTGCATCAAGCTGCACTTTTGGAGGTCAGGCTGATTGCAGATCTCTCATAAATAAATCTTTCTGTATTAATAAATAAATGCCTGCAGTAGTTGCATTATTACAGTTCATGGAAGCTCTTGGAAAGAAAAATTTCCCAACTGAGCCATTTCTGCATTCTCTGCTGACTTCCAAGGATCGGTGTCATTAATTGAGTTTTGGCTTTTCCAGTAGAACAGAGGACGTGCTCTTTGCATGAGCATATGGTTGATGCACTTGAGAGAGTATGGAAAGAAATCGGATATTCAGAGCTCCTTGCATGGCTTCAGTGGCCCTGAGGTTACTGGGAATGGTGGGCAGCCTTTCAATAGCACTGCCTTATACTTGGGTTTTTCAGAGTGTGAAGGTTTCCCCACTGGATCCCATGCAGTGGTTGTTGGTTGGCTGTGAAAACCTGGCTGCTTGTCTGTGCTGACTCATTCCTCCTGCAAAATTTCTCTTAAAGCCCCAAAATACTGTATGTTAAAAGTAGGTAGATTCTGCTTTCTATAGGGAATGATACTTGCTGGAAATCGATCTTGCCTAATCCAAAGCATAGCAAATGTAATAATTAAGCTCTATTTAATTTCTGTATTCATTTGGTGGGGAGACAATAGCTTGTTCTTTGAAACTGTGCTTTGTCTTTTGAAAGTACTCCTACCAGTGTTACATCAACACCATATTGCAGCCCACCCTTATTAGCCACTGATTAGAGGGTCCTTTGTGAAGTGTTGTCTGTTTCTGATATAAATTAATTAACATGGGACTAATAAAATTCCTATGGAAACAGAACAGGATCAAACCAGATAACATGTGTGTTCTGGGCTATGAAAGTGATCACAAACCTCATTTGTTAATGGGACCACTAGAAGAACAAACAAATCTACAGAGACGTGGTTGTAAGCCTCAGCTAGAAATGTGTGTTTGTGGATATAATTAAACTTTAGTTAATAACATATTGTCCTCAGTCTTGGCAAAGAACCGTATTTGGGCTGTGGCTACATGTCCAAAACCTTTTTACTGGATTAACTTCTCATACAGTGTGGTCTGGAGCTTTCAAAGCACTTGGAGCTTTGCATCCCAGCTCGTTCCTCTCACAGCTCTGAGAGCACAGGGACCTTTTCCTGTCCCTGTCACTGACCTGCTCTGGGGGAGGCAGGGGGTGAGCTGGAGAGACTGCTCACCAGCAGTGTGTGAGGAAGGGTGAAGTGTGTGAAGCTGATGCTTCATGATTCACTTTTTGCATTGCAAATCCTGTTCCATGAGTAACCCTCTCCCACCGATCCATTAAATGATTTATTCTCTCTCGGAGCTTTTCTTCACCCTGGAGAAAACAAAAGATGATCGGTGTGTTTGAAAGCTCTGTTTTGAGCATTACATGATTAAGTTGTAATTTTGAAGTGATGCATTTGGACATATAATTCTCAAGACCATCTTTGCTTTCAGGGATCATAAATACTGGTTCCAGCTTTAATGAAGTGCTGTGCTACTCACTATCTTCCTATCATTGTGTGTGTGTGTGTGTCTTTTGTTTAAATTATTAAATCACGATGGCAATGACCATAATAATGTGCTTGTTTTATGTCTTGGAACAGGGAAAAATAATTTTATTTAGTTGGAATAATGTAATTGCAACATGCCTCTGGGTTTGAGTTAAGAGGGGAGGTGGTGCAGGTGCCTGGCAAGACAGTGCTGATCTCTTGATGATTTTCTGCAGCAAATTCCACAGCCGTGGAGTGGCAGCGTATTTGTTTTTCATGGAACAACTTGTGAGCAAACACTGGGATGTTTATGATGACAAGGAAAGCACTAAAAAAAAAAAACCGACAAACCAACAGAGGCTATAAAATCCCACTCGTTAAGGGCAGCAGCCCAGGGAATTGGCTCAGTCAGCTGCATCTCGGGGGGGAGGAGGTGTGGGGCTGAGATCTGGCCCGGGGCCATTGGAGGCAAAAACCACTTGAGTTCTTTGCTCCTCTGAAGGCCACGAGTGGGGCAGGCACTGCCTGGGCGGTTTGGTGAGGCGAAGTGCCGGGGAAGGACTCGGAGATCTTGTGATGCAAACGGCTTTACTGATAAAGTCTTTATTTCCCCTTTTGAAGGGAAAAGATGCATGATGGTTTCTTGAATCAGGATGACTGCACCAATTCAGATCTAATTTGATAAATGAAATATAAAGGCCCGGTGAATGACCTCCTGTAAAATACAAGAGTGCCTGAACCATTCGTGCTTTAAATCTTGCCTCACATCTCTGTATTTCCTGCTCATGCTGTTCATTAGTCTCCTGTGCCCTGTTGTTTTGGGGCTGATAATGGAGAGCTGAGTGGTGCATGCTGAAAAGAGAACTCCTGTATAAATAACCTGCTTTTCTCGGCATAAATACCTTGTGCGTGTGGGGCACAAACGCCTTTATTTTCCTCTTTTTTTCTGTTTGTAGCTGAGCCCTGACATGTCCTAGTGCTCCTTAAGTAGATCCCCTTAAGTCCTGTTGGTTGAGCCATCCCTTCCTCCAGTGAAATCTTACCCTGCTGTGGCTGCAGCACAGGCTGTGGTTTCTTTCCCGATGAATCATGAGGGTTTTACAAGCTGTAAAACTTCTCTGGAGAGCTTAAGGGTGTGACCAGCTTACAAGCGTGGGCGAGGTTGTTGGTTTTTTTTTTCTTTTCTTGTTTGGGGCTGAATATATCCTGAGTATCTGCTTGATGCTTTTTGATTGCCAGCAGGGTTTGTTTTTTCCCTTCGGATGGGATGCAACACAATCCCCGGCTCTTGTGGCTGCCCAGGAAGCTTTGCTGGGAACTGGATATAGGGAGAGATAAAACCTTTTTAGTGCTGGTTCCTCCACTCAGCGTAAACTTTTATGAGCAATGAGTTGATGCATTTGGAGGACAAATGTATCCATTTCTGTGGCTGGGCTCAGCTTAAGAAAAATGTGTCTTTTTGCCCTCCACAGCAGCTCTTGGCCCAGCCTTGGGGCTGCTGCCCTGTTTCCTGCAGAGGCTGATTTGACCAGTCCAGTTTGGTCCGAGCCACTTCTCTCCAGATCTGGTTGTTCTCCTGGCATTCCCTGTTTGGGAGCGTGGTGCCAGAGCCCTGCAAAGGGCACTGTGGGTGGGCAGAGCTTGTTCCCTTGGGCTCACCCCAGTGCTGGGGGCTCTGCTGGCCCTGGGCTCCCAGCTGGGAGGCTTTGCTGCTCTGTCTGGACTCAGAACGTGTGGGCAGTGCCAGGGAGAGCTGGCACATCCTCTCTTGTCTCTGGCATGTGCTGGGCTGGGCAAGTCTGAAAATCAAAGGTGTTTGCAGTAGTTTTGAGCTCTGGGTCAGAGCACACAGAATCACAGAATATTCTGAGTTGGAAGGGACCCACAAGGATCATCGAGTCCAACTCTTAACACTGTGTCCCTGGCGGGAATTGAACCTGTCACCCGTGGCTCCTCCTGGGTTTCAGCAGCCGGTCCCTTTGCTCTGACTCAGCTGGAAGGGGAGTTGGCTGCCCCAAGGAGGAACTTTCTCCAGAGCAGGGCCCTGGCCAAGAAACCCAGAGCTGGCAGAGGCCAAACCAAGCAGGTAGGAACTGTCAGGAGCTCTGGGAAATCAGAGATTTTCTTTTTTTTCCATTTTTCAGGCATATGCCAAGAGTAGGTGGTTCAGAAGGGGAATACCTGGCACAGCATGATGGCAGCATACCAGCTGCCCTAACAGGATGCTTTTGCCAGGAACCTTTGGACCTATTCTCGGTGTAAATAAAATCAAATAAATAAAATACTTGTACTATAAATAAAACTGAATGAGCACGATTACCTTGAGGCTCTGGATGCACCTCACATGGTCAGCATTTGTTCCTTTCTCCCTCTGCAAGCAATTAATGGAGAAAGAGGGAACCATCCATGTGCACAGGCATCAGCCAGGCAGCAATGAAGGCTCGTAATAACTTTCTCTGATGATAAAAGAGATATTTTTATAGTTTGAATTTTTTATTTTACTTTCCCCCTGGTGGGAGCGAATTACTGGTGATGATGGTTGGTAGACCAGCTCCTGTTGGGAAGCACTGAATGGAGGAATGATTTATTGAAGGAAATGTGTGGCAAATTCCTTTATAATGCCCTTTTTTCCCCCCTTATTTAAAGAGGTTGTTTATAACTAAGAGACCATTAGCACCAGGAGGTAATTTTTTTGTAGCAGTACCTTATTGAATGAAAGCTTGGTAGTCTGTTTCTGGATGGAAGCCTTGGGAACAGCTCCTGTATAATACTGTACCTAAGCTTTTTTTTTTCTTTTCTCTTTTTTTTTTTTCTCCTTTAAAATGAGGTTGGTGCAGTTCCTTCCCATGTAGTTTAAAGAACAGCTTTTTGAAGTACATGTCAGCATGTGAATTATGCTTTTCATTTACTGCAGCCAATTCCAGTCCTCTCCTTTCTCCCCCAGGGTTTCTAGAAGGTTTCTTGACAAATCTTCCCCCTCACCCCCTGCAACCCAGAGACAAAAACCCAGAAGGTCCATCATGTACTGCCTGCCTGCTTTGCCTCCCTCTCTGATCCTGTCAGAGAAGTTCTGTGATTTTTGCAAAGGGTGCTGAAATTGGGAGGTGGCAGGATTGTGCTTTAAAGAGCCTCGGTCAGGTTCCTGCCCCCAGCTCTGCCTGTGCTGAGGAGCAGCCAGAACTCATCAGTGTGAAACCTTCCCCACCAAGGGAAGGAACTGCGTGGATTAACTGGTGAGGGATGCTCTGCATCCCTGGCGTGAGGTGGGGTTTGTTACTTGTGGCTTGAATACTGACCTCATACTAATGATCTGGTGTTTAAACAGCCTGCCGAATTTTCCCCCTGGTAGCAGTTAAGAAATAGGAGGGAGAAGTGGATGGCAAAGATTGAGGATCATTGCTGGAGCAGAGTACCTCTTTGGTTTAAAATAATCTTTCATGTGATCAAAGAAAGGGTTCTGTGTTCCTAATTATCTCCCCTCTAAAATCTTTTGAGCTGTTGCTGCAGGATGTCTAATGCAAAAGCTTCTTCCAGTGATAAAAATGGCGAGGGAAGGTCATGTATATTTTACATCTTCCCTCTTTCCCCCTCCCTCCAGTTTAAGCAGATTTGGGCTGGAGTGCACTGATCTCCTCAGGTGCAGAGGATATTCTGGATTTCCATATTGCAAGCCCTAATTTTAGCTGCACTCTGCAGGGTTTGTGCCAATACTCACCCACTTGCATTTGCACTTTGGGTCGCACTCATTACACAGTGTGAGCTCTGCACATGTGCCGCTCCTCCTGCAGCTCCCTGGCAGGGGAATTTGTATTCCCACAAGAAAATAGCGGGGTTTGTGTGGGGAAGGGGCTGAGGGGAGGAGGAGGATGCTGTGCTGGGCTTGTTCCAGCCTGTTGGAGGCGATTGGATGGGAGGAAGGGGGAGAGAGAGAGAGCTCTGTAATTCCCTCCTGCTCTTCAGTGAAGTGGAGAGATGGCTCTGCATTGCATGTTGGGCACTTGCACTGTGAAAGGACTCAGAGTCCAATTTGTCAAGGCAGAGACTGGATGTGAGTCCAAATGTACTTGACAACAGTCTCTCTGCTGTCAAAACCTCTCCTCCTTCAGTGATAAAAACAAAGCTCCAAGAAACACTCCTTCCTTCCTGTGGCTCTTACGGAAACTGCATCCCGGAGCTGCTCTGAGGAGGAAGTTTTTTTTACTGCATTCAAAGCACTTGCCCGTTTTCCATTAAAAAATTTGTTAGAGCAGCCCATTCAAAACAAGATAGGCACCGAGAATTTGGAGTTGTGCTTTCTTTAATTGGCTCACGTAAGATTTTATTTACTGATAGTGTCCAAAGGGAGCTGTCGAAATACTACAGCAAGAGTGACTGTGTCTGTTGTGGTAATGTGCTTTTGATAAATGCATTATGGCATAGTTATGAAGTCAGGAAGAAGCCTTAATTACTGTTATGAAGCCATTAGAGTCTAAAGCAGCAATTTGAGCTCGTGTTGCAATTGTGTTTTATATTTCCTCCCTAGAAGACTTCAGCACCAAAAAAATTGCTTGTTTTAGGAGAGAGTTTATGCCTTTTATTTCCTTTGCCTTTTTAAAATGGTGCAGCAGTGGTTGTGGTAACAGTGAGCTCCAGGATTCACGTAAATAAAAACCCTCACAACCTTTATGCAGAGCATGTTCTGGGAATTCCTGCGAGGAAGTGATGCCTTGTGACCTGCTCGTTGTTTTCTCCCGTTACCCAAATGGACTAAGCAATTACTGAACTTGATTCTTCAGTTGTAAGGAAAAAAGGAAGAAGAGGACGAGAGGGCAGCATTGGTCTCCGGGAATCTTCCTCTGAGGCTTGGGATGGGGAAAAGCTGGTCTTGGAAGCTTTTTATTAATGAAAATTGCTTTGGGAGATCAGTCAGTGTTATAATAACCTACAGATGGGGTCAACAAATTGTCTGTCCCTGGGAGCCTCTGTTTTCCTCATCAGCTGTTCCCGAGCACAGCGAGAGCCTGAGCTGTTTCTGGTCTCTGCTGACAGCCACCAAAAAGCAAATTACGTTTGGAGCTGATAATTATTCTACCAAAAATGTGTACAAAGAGTTTTGTTTTCGGATGTTTATCATCTTTTTATCGTCTTAAGTTATTCAGAGGAAGGGTGTTTAATGCTCGATTACCTGTGTTTAGTGCTCTGTAAATGTTCTTTGACTCCGTAAGCACATTATTTATAGCAGATGTTAATTTAATAGCATGAACTTTGTTACCTTTCAGTGTATAAGCATCTTAATTTCAAAACAAAACCGACAAAGGGAGTTGTAAATCAAAGGTTAACAAGCATAGCAACACGAAGGCATTGTTTGCTCCGTTGTTAAACTGATACTGTGCTGCTTTCTTAAATGGAGCATTTCTTTAGTGACAGGAAGGTTAGGGACAAGTTGTACTGTTATGAGAAGGGAGGAATGAGCATTACTTAGTGTTTTTCCAAAGCTGGTTGCTTAAAATAATCGCAGGTGCAACACGATGGTGCTGATGCTTTTCACAGCAGCTGTGGCCCCTTCACACGGGCTCTCCCTGACCTCCCTTTGGGCTCTGACTCTTGCCTCTCCTTGGCACAGGGTGCCCAGAGAAGCTGTGGCTGCCCCATCCCTGGAAGTGTCCAAGGCCAGGCTGGATGGGGCTTGGAGCCACCTGGATTAGTGGGACGTGTCCCTGCTCATGGCAGGGGTTGGGAATGGATGAAGGTCCCTTCCAACCCAACCCATTCTGGGATTCTAGAGAGCAGTGGGGTCTTTGTTTATACGCTTTTGATTAAGAAAACACGATTTGAGGGAGCCCTTCCCACGAGCAGGGATATCCTCATTGTACCAAATGTTGCAGCCCACATTTTGGGGTGTCTTGGGTCTCAGCCCTGTTGTTGGTGCCCAGTCTGGGATTCAGCCTCTTCAGCCGTCACTGGTAACTTCAGAGATCCCAGCAGTGTCTGCTCAGTATGGTGGAGCAGCTTTTTACTTTGCTGTCTGGTGTGGTTTGGGAGGGCTGTGCTCTTGGGCTCTTTTTCTGCTCTGATTCAATTATAAGTAAATAAAAAAAAGGGCAGCAAAAAAATCCCAAATGAAACCCCCCAACCTGCTCCATCCCCAACCCGTAACTTTTCCAAGGCTCTGTGTTTTTGCCTCCATGTGTTTTCAGCATACTGAGCTGGGGAAGATGATGATGATAAATATTTCTGCTTTGTTTCCAAAAGCTGTTGGGTAAGATCTCTCACTGCAGCATCTGAAGCATTACTGGAAGTACGCAGAACTGTTATAACAACACCTCTGGCATAATTTTTCTTTTCCAAAAGTCTTTCCCTTCCCTTTATTTCTGGGTAGAAGATACTAATTAGAGAGATTCAGGTGTCAGCAAATGTTCCAGGCTTCTGAATCGTGCAGCAGAGAGCGAGTGCTGAGGCATCACCCATCCTTTCAGATGGCAGCATTAATTCTGAGTGCACTGGTAGTGCTGCTGCACTTGTCATCATGCTCTTGTGTATTTGCAAACTTAAAATGCTTCCAGTGATGGCGTTTGTCCTGACTGACTTTTGTTAGAGGCTTTGGTTTTGTGGAATTGGGGTTGACTTCTTGAAGTCTGACACACGACATAAACATTCTCAGAGTGCTGCGTCTCTGTAGAGTGACAACACTGGCGATTAAACCTAAGCACTGCTACTCCCAGGGTGACAGGCTGAGTAGTTTTTCCTCTCCAGTGTACTCTACACTGAATAGCTCAACAATTAAAATTGATATATCATTACTTGCTTAATCTAATACCTATTATTTCCTCTTTCTTTCAAATTTGAGTAGTTTGGGCCAGTTCATGCTTCAGGGATCTAATGGAAATGGAGTTGTTCGCAGCTGTAAGCTTGTAGGTGTGTTAATCAGATAATGTGCACCTCTAAAGAACCGCTTGATGAGTCCAGAGAAATGTGGCAGGACGACTCCCCCGCTATCCATGTCTGCCCAGGATGGATCTGTCAGGTTGTCATCGTTCCAGCTGCTCTCACCAGCCTTCAGCACAGCCCTTCCCGAAGTGCCTGTGTGTTTATTTATTCAGAGGATTTGGTGTTGATGTCTAACTTGCAGCCTGGTGCTGTTTCACTGTTTTTAGTTTGCTGAAATGTTCCCCAGAAGGTGCGGGGCGTTGCCGGATCTGCAGTTCCACTGGCAGGTTGGAGGGCAGGCCTGTGTCTGACAGGGGCTGCCCAGTGAGGCCATGTCAACCAGTTCAGCTCCGTTCCTTGTAGAGTTTCCCAGGCAGTGTTTCACCCCAGCTACACCCCCCACCCCATCCATTCATCTTCAGGCATTTGGGGCAAATGCCGCCAGAAATCGGCACAGAGGACAAAAACTAAATGTGCCTTCTAGAATCCTTTCAGCTTTTAACTATTACAGATATAATTAGAAACACAGGCAAGGATTATTATCCTATAAATGCCTTTCTAGTCTGTTCTGCTTTTGTAACCTTTTTTTTTTCATCTGTCATCCTGCCTCGCTGCGTTTGCTCCTCTCAGCCTGGCGTCTCCACCATCGTGTCCCATCGCTGCCTTAGTGCTTTGCGCTGGCTCTGTTTGCTTTTTCCCCTCTATTTACGTCACAGCTGTCATGGTTTGGCTCTGCACCGGTGTTCTCCTGAAGCCACCATCATTCAAACAAATAGGTAGTTCTTATTGCTGTAGGAAAATGAAGAGCTGCCCGCTGCAACTGCTCCCCCCAGGCTGCGCATCTTCCCCTTCTGCCACTTACAGATGAGCGGTTTTGGTTAAGTGCCTCAGGAGCAGAAAGTCAAAGCTTTGTGTGAATTGCAGGTGCTGATGTGGGAGGCAGAATGGGTTCCTTGGAGCAGGGGTCCAGCTCCATGATGGGAAACCCACTGTCAGGCAAGAGCTGCGGGGACGTGGTGAGAAGGAAAGCCACTGGTTTCCTGTGGGAACACACCACAGTTCATCCCAAACCCCAAACAAGGTGCCTGAGCACCCTGGAGTGGGAAGATGTGCCAGTCAGCCCCTGCAAGTGAGGCTGAGCCCTTCCCACTGCAGTGTCCTGGAGTGCTGGAGAACCTGGGAGAGGAGTCATCCGACATGGTGTGAGGGTGTGGCCGCAGGAAAACCTTGGTCAGGATCGCAGAGCTTTTCCTGCCAAAGGACCCTGAATGGGAGCTGTGCTCTGCAGTATCATTTTATATATGCATTTATATATAATATAATAACCCTAATAATATATATATCACAGAATTAACAAGGTTGGAAAGGACCTTTGAGATCATCGAGTCCAACCTATTACCTGACAACATCTCATCAACTAAACCCTGGCACTCAGTGCCACATCCAGTCTCTTTTTAAACACTTCCAGAGACAGTGACTCCACCATGACCTTGGGCAGCCCATTCCAAGGGCCAGTCACTCTTTCTGGAAAGAATTTTTTCCTGATGTTTGTGTCAGTCACTACTCAGGAGCTCTGGGACTGGGATCCACGTGGGCTTGGGCACCCAGCGAGCAGTGGCAGCAGCTTGTAAAACAAACAACCCCCCCCGAAACTCCCTCTCATCATGGCTCAGACACAACTGAGATGTTCAGCCCTGCCCAGAGGGAAATCGATGGTGTGTTTGGACTCCCTGTTGCTCTCCGTGGAGGTGAGTGTGTTTGTTTTATTTGAGGAGTTGGTACATAATCAGTCTTAAAATTAACGGAGTGCCTGTTGACTTGTCACCCTGTGAATGAAAACACATTGCTGGTAATTTGTTTGACATTATTCTGTCCTGTTGTCAGGCTTCTAATTACATTTAGAACATAACCCAGATGTCTGTCTGTCTCCTTCTGTCTCCTTTTTTTTTAATTATCATTATTATTATTTATCTTTTTTGTTGTCAAACATGGAAGGAAATATTTCTCTGAAGTGATGGAAGTCTGTTTGCTCCTCTTTCTTTAGATTAGTGGGTGGTTGCAGGTTTCTCTATTAAAACTGCTCCTTTTAAAAAAGGGTGTCACTTTGGGCATCCAAAACTACTTATCCCTTGTGACTTTGGATTGACCTTCCGTATCCTTCAGGGGTATGGAAATAATGTTTCTATCCCCATTAAAATATTTCTCTAGGTACTGCGTTCTAAATACGATCACATTCCCCGCCTTATTTATTTTTAAAGAGGAGATAAATTGCTTGTGCTTTCAGGAGATTAAAATATTAATGTATTCTAATACTATAACAGTGAAAGGGAGGTGAGGCAGAGGGGGTTGCCCTTTCCAAATGTGCCCAAGTGAACAATCTTTCCTGGGATCTGTTGGGTAAGTGTGTAACGTTCCTCGTCAACGCTGGTGTTTTGTAATTAGCAAAGGGAAGCTCAAGCTGCCCACTGTGAGGTTTTATTGCTCCAAACCCGTCCTGTAGCTTGAATTTTGCTTGAACCATGAGATTTTAAGCCCCAGAAACCAACTTTTTCTATAGAATACTGTCAATCAATGTACTCAAGCCCTGTTTACCAAAAGCATCCAGGCTGCTACGTCCTTAATGGGACTTCTGAATACTTCACCTCTGTTCCCACTTGGAGAGAGCTGTGCTGGCCACTGAACAAGCTCCGTTCCCCTTGTGGTGGTTCTTTTTTAGCTGATCTGAATTTGCAAAGCAGCAGTGGTTTGTGGAAACTGTTTTTTAGGGTTTAGAAACTTGACTCTTGGTCCCTGCTGATATGGGGGTTTTTGGTGTTATCGATCAGCAGTTACTGGAGCTCTGAGCTCTGGAGGGTTACTATTATATTTTTAAGGCTGTTTCCTTAGGCAAAGAAGTTGGATCTGGCTGGTTCCAGCAGGGGCCAGATTTTTCTGTTCTGCAAAACGTTGTTCAAACAGAGCTCGTGGTAGGGGAGAAGGTGAAAGTATATGAAAGGCACAGTGGGTTGTCATGACAGAGAAAAACTGGGAAGTAAGAATAAAGGAAATAAAGCAAGTGTTCAATACAAGTGACACATGTGAGCCTTGAGTACAGAGACTGCAAATCATTATGTGGTCCCTGCCATTAGTACAAATACATCCCTAATTTCCCCCTCTGCATCCCAGCCAACAGGATCTTAACGAAGGGCAAACCATGCAAACGAATTCCCCGAGCCCCTTCTGCCTCAGCTTGAAGCAAGTCATGTTCTGTAAGGCCTGTGTTCTTCCATGTCAGTGTGGTGGTGCTTTTTCATCTCCTGCTGTTGTTCTGTGGGTCTGGGCATCTGTCAGATCTGCCACCTGTGGAGAAGGCTCCTGGCTGGAGTCTGGAACAAAACTGCACCAGGAACAGAAACTAAACCTTGAGTTTGGGTGATGGAAGGGCTGATTCCCTGGAGGACAGAACTGCTGGATAAAATGCTGCTGGTGTTTGGAGTTGGGAGGGAGGCTGGAGGGGAGGATGTTGTCACTTAAAGTTCTTCTCTGATCCTTTCCTGCGTATGTTGGCAGCCAGCAGTTAAAGGGGGAAAAGGCATTTCTGGCTTTGGGCATCTGGGCCAAAGTCTGGCTGCCGTCTCAGTTGGCCTCGGCTGCCTTGGAGGATCTTGGCCCTTATGGGACTGACAGACAAGAATGACTTGGTGACTCACCAGCACGATAATGTCAGAAATGCTCGTTTTATTTTGCTGTTCCTGTGCGTTCTTCAACCTGTAACTATTTTATAAGTTTTGGGTTTTTTTAGCCTGAGGAGAGGTTATCTTGTCCATGTACAGCAGAGGATAAAAATGGGGAGTGGATGATTTTGGACAAACAGTGTCCGTGGTACAGTGTAGGTGGATCAGTTGGCTTCCACCAAGAGCAGGGATTGCCAAAGCCTGGCTGTGCAGAGCTGGTTTTAGTCCAAGTGATCAGTGGAGCACAAAAGGGTTTCTCTAAAGGTTCAGTGTTTGGTTTTCACTCCTGTATTTTCTCCTGAAGCAGCACAAAACAGGACTGTGCTCCTCCCTGGAATTTACAGCCTCGAGTTCAGGAAAGCTCTGTCCATTTGTGTTTTCACACGTTGGATTTTAGAGGGACAAGTTAATTCTTGGACTGAGGTTGGGGGGAAGTCCTTGGACAAGCAATGAGGCTATAATGCAGTATGTCAGTTGTGGGGAGAGGAAGAGAAAAAATATTCTGGTTTATAGTTTAGATAATGAGGTAAGAAGTGATCATGAATTTCTTGAGTTGCGTTTGTTTTTATTAGTTGCTGAATTCACTGAGGGTGGTTTCTAGTGGGTATGGCTTTTTTCTCTCTCCTGTGATGAGAAGTTATCTTAATAAATGAAGGGGTTTATTAGCAGGAGCCATGTGTTTTCCAGCCTCCAGCCAGGAGCAGGTGTGGAGGAAGCTTGAGCCCCCACACGTTTCACTTTGAGCACAGAGGGAACGGGCATCGCTGCTCAGTGTGGGCACATCACACCCTGCATGGGCCCTCCTCGCCTCTGGGGACTTTGTTCTGGGCAATCTGTCCCTTGTGACTATACACTAAATGTCTAAACTCTGTGGATTGTGTGTGCCTGGGAGGTTGTGTTTTGGGGTTTTTTCTCCTAGTTTGACTTTCCTTCTCCTTTTAGCCCGACTTTCTTGTTGTTGCACAGTAAGTTTGGATATTAATCATATTCATCCTCTCTGTACCCTCGCTCTCTCCCACTGTGACAGTAACAACTGCTTGATCTTTTTTTGTAAGAATTTTACCTTTACAACTGCAACTTTCATAAAAAAACACAACCAAAAACCGCCCAAAGAACCCCTCGAACTATGCACAACCCAATGAGGCTTTGAAGAAATGTCAGTGTCGTTTAAATATGTAATGTGCACACTCAGGTTTTCTTTCTGTACCTGCTGTCTAATTTCCCTTCCCTCAATAGCTCTGAGTAATGCCGGGCTCTTTCTCTGTTGGAGCTCTGCTATTTGTGAAGAGAGCAAGTCCTATCTGCGGGCCTGTGAATGCTTACACAGTACAAGGAGTGCTCAGATTAACAATGTGCATAAATAGCAAATAGTTGAAGGACCAAGTCCTTGGAATAACAATGAGGAAGAGATGACCCTGTTGAATATGGGATGAAGGGAAAAATTGCTTTTCTGCTCGTCAGCGCTTTGGTTGCTGGCCTCACTCAGTGTGAGGGTTTATTTCTATTGCGGAGTCAAGTTCAGCTTTGCACCCAGAGGTGATCTGCTCCCAAAATCTGCTGATGTTACCAGGCTGAAGAGGTGCTTTCAGTAGTTTAGTTTTTTGAAGTGGTGCTGAGCACACCTGCAATAGAAACAGTGTTTTATTTTCCTTTATAACTGGAGAACCGTAGAATGACCCAGGTTCTGAGGGACCTTAAAGATCATCTTGTTCCAACCCTCTTGACACCTTCCACCAGACAGTTTGCTCCAAACTGTCTTCAGCCCTGAACACTTCCAGTGATGGGACATTCACCATTTCTCTGGACGGCCTGTTCAGTGCTGCTGAGTTATCCTTGTGCTGCTGTACTTTCTTCTCTACAACAGGCTGATTTTTCAGAGTCCTTAGTGCAATCCTTTGCAAAAGGCTTGTAGGACTGGCTCTGTCTCTGACACAATTATCTCTAATGCTCTTCCTCCTCTTACTGCAGCCCTCCTGTGTGTGTTCACCAGATGTTCTCATCACACTTCATGGTCCTCTGTATCCCTGAGCTATAAAGGAGAAAGCAGGAGTGCTTGTTAACCTGTGTAGCGCTCCTGTGGAAGTGGAGAGCTGCCTCCACATCTTCAGCAGGAGGAGAGGGCAAAGCTGCACCTACACTGGCCAAGGCTTCAAGTGCTTTCCAGCCCTTCAATGGGAAAAGTGCTGGGAGCACCATGTTGTTGCTTATTTAATTACTGTCACCACCTACTGTGTTTAGGGCAGCTTTTGAAGTGAAACTGGCATAATGGATTTGGTGAACTCATTACTTATTGTGCTTGTAACAATTTCTGGGTCTCCCTGGCCTTACCTGGGGAAAATAATCCACTTACAACATCTCCAGAGAAGAGCCTGCTGAAGCCAGGGCGTTTCAAAGTCTGTGGTGGTAATGTTGATGCGCATTTTCTGCTGGGTGTCTGGAATTTCTGTTAGCATAGAAGATTTGATACACCGGTTTCAGTGCAGAATAAGCATAAAAGTGCCCTTTGCTGCGTTTCCAGGAGGCAGCTGACGTTATCTCTGTAACATTTCAGTGATGATAAGACATCTGGAGCTCTTTCCGTGACACAGTTTAGTAAATCCAGCAGCAACCCTTTTCCTCTGGCTTGCAGAGAGGCTGTGGAGCTGCTTTTTGACTTGGCTGCACAAAATGATGTGTAATGAGCACTGCAAAAGCAGGTCATTTGTATATTAAGCGTGAACTTTTGATTTCAGCCTTGTTGGGCTCTGGCTGCTCAGGTTGAGTCTTCCTTGGTCACTTCCTTGCTGGGCACGGGCTTCACATCAGGGATGGAGGTGAGAATGTGTTGCTTTTTGGTTCTCATCCCTTGTGCAGATCATGGGAGCAATGTGCTCCTGAGGAGCTCGGGGACACAGCGCTGCCAAGGAAATTCAAGCCCGACTGGGAGCAGCAGTGGCTCAGTGTGGTCTGAGGCAGGTGAGGGCTGTTGTTGTGCATATGGTGATCACTCTGCAGGGAAGATGAGTATTTCAACATGATATCTCTGGCACTGTCACGAACTGGTACAGCTTCGTTATTAATGTTGACCTTTTCCCTGCCTGATGAGACATCCCATCTGCAGCAGCCCCTGGAGAGCCTCAGGAGAGCAGGATCCTGACACCTGTTGTCAAAAACGGTCCATTTTGCCTTTGCTGTAAACTGTCTCTTGTGATGTTTTCCACATGGCAGCCCCAAGTATGTGAAGACGTGTGTGTTTTCTGTGAACACAGCTGCTGCTCTTGACCCATCTGCCAGGAATTCTGCTCTTCAGACACAGCTTGTTTCTGTGTCTGTCTCCCTGTTCTGTTGGAAACAAACATTTTCACACAGCTTTGTTTAATGCAGAAGAATAACTGACTCTCCTTTTAGGGGCATGGTTCAGGGCATGAATGAATCTGAGGATGGGCTGAATCTCCTCTCAAACGGGTGTCTTAGTTTGGACAAGTGTATAAAGTGTGTGTTGCTGTGGAAAATCTCTTCTCCTCCTGCATAAAAATTCCTAAAGCAAGCGTGTCTGGGCAATGCCAAACTTGGTTAGTGCAGAGTGAAGCTTCTTAAGAGTCTCTGTCCTTCCTGCTCAAAAGAAAAGCGAGTCCATGCTTCAGCTTTAATTGAGTTGAATATTGCTTTGCTACAAGAGCTTCCTCAGCAGCACAACCAATATTGGCACAGGAGAAGGAACAGCCATTTGTTTTACTGTTTAAAGGGAATAAGGGAAGAACAAAGAAAAGAAATATTAAAAACCTCCTTAAACACAAAGCAAACTGAAGAGCAAGCTGCTCTTAAAACACCTGCCTCTCACCTCTGCTAAAAAGGGCACTTGACTACGTTGTGGAGGGCCTGGGTGATGCTGTCAGGAGTCTTTCCACATCAGTGTCGTGGTGCTGCCGAGGGTGTGCTCACGAGATGTCCTCTAATTCAGTTAGAAGTGCTCTTCCAGGAACCCTGTCATTACAGAGCTTGAAGTTCTGGAGACTGAGTGGATGCAGGAGTACAGGACAGCTCGTGTGCTCTTCCCTTCTTGGGGCTAAAAATGTCTCTGGAATGAGCCGTGTCCTGGTGTGGCTGTGCTCCTGGGGACAGTGGCTTCCGAAGGGTTCCTCTCCTGTCCTGGTGCCCCAGGTCCTGGCAGGGTGCAGTGGGAAGGGCTCTGCAGGGCTGGATGGAGCATCCTCTCTCCTGCTGTGCCTCCCTTTCCTTCAGGGCCACCTTCCCCGTTAGTAGGAGCCTTCTGCTCTTTCCGTCCTGGAGGTTAAATTTCTGCTGCAGGTGGCTCTGCTCTGTCCCATAGGTTGTGTTGTCTCTGCCTGGCTCTCAACAAGGAAAGTGGCTGATGGTGGTTGGGCTTTGTGCCTCCAGAGCTGTAATTTGATGAGAATAGAGATGGGCACAGGAGGAAAACCAGCCACAGCCTCTGGGTTCTCAGTTGGCACCTCTTAACTGTGCTGTTGGGTTTTTTGGAGGTTTTTTTGCCTGAGCTGTGATCTGGACAGTCTGCTGAGCTACCCCTGCTCTTTAGGAAGTGTGTGCTCTTTGAAAGAGGAGCATGTTTGAAAGTGGAGTTACAGAAATGGCTCCTGGACAGCAGCCCTTCCTGGGAAGGGAGGAGCAGGGGTGCAGCCCTCATTCCCTTGGAGGAGCCTCCTCGGACAGTGCTCTCTGCAGAGTGATGTTGTTGTGTCCAGAAAACATCTGGGCCTTTTTACTGTAATCATGTTTGTGCATTCAGACCAATTTTGATGGTTATGAAGGTTCAAAAAAAAAATCTCAGAGATCTTAATAAGCTAATTCAGTAACTGTTTTGTGGCTTTTGTTGTTCCTCTTTGTTGTGAGGACAGAACTGCTTCATGCTGATGAGTGCTGCATGAAAATTATATTATTAGTAATTACTGGTAATTTCTTGTCTGGAAGCTTCAGGTTTGTGGGAGCACTTAAATCCATTTGGTTCTGTATTCCCTCTGGCTTTGCTGCAGTGTCTCTCTGCACCGTGTACCTCCAGACACTTCAGCAGTTCCCTTTTCTCCATGGCAACTTCTCACACCAGTTCTGTAGCTCAGAGGCAGTTTTCCCTCTGGCCTGACGTGGCTTTTGTGCCCCATCAGTGCATCACCAAACTGTGGAGGCTTCCCCAGAGCAAAGGGAGCAGCAGCAGCCCTGGATCATGAAGGATGGCAGCGCAGGGATGAGGGGGAAGGCAGAGGGACCAACTTGTGCTTCGTGTTTTCCCCTCCCCAAAACAGAAATGGGCATTTTCTTTTTATTTTGTACGTGCTGTGGTAATGCAGCGGTTCTTGTCGACTGGCAAAGCTGAGGATTAGTCACTGAGGCTTGTTTTGTTTTCTTCTAGGGAAGCTGGCAGAAAGGTAAAAAGAAGTGTGCCATTAAATAAAAATTCCTGGAAAAGCAACAACGCTAAACCACCGACTTTTCAAAGAGAATGACAGCGACAGTATTGCTGTATTTGCTCTTCTCCTGGCTACAGTGTCTCAATTCCTTCTCTGAGATTTAGTTTAGGGGTATTTCTGACTTTTGAGTTGTGCATGGAAACGTGCAATGGAGGGAATCTCACCTGGCGTAGCAAAGGACGTGGGAATAAATAGAAGTGCTGCTTATTTGTTCCATCTGAGAGGGTTTTCTTTCCCTGTACTAAATCCTGAGGGTTTTTTTCAAAGTTAATTATTAGAATAGAAACATTTTTATCCCCCTCCCAGGCTGAAATTGATGGAGGGAGACTCCTTAAAAGCTGTATCTTCTGTTTTGATTTGGTTGCCAACATCCTAATTACTTCTCCTTCCAACAATGTTTCTGGATCTGCTTTCCTTTCATCTGCCCAGCTCTGACTGGGAGTAACCTTAGACCAGAAAAGAAGGAAATCTTTGCTGTAGGTGAGATAAGCAGCATTTGTGGAGGAGGAGGAGGCTCAGTGACTGGCCCCTTTTCCAGAACCTGGAGCCTGGGAATGCAGCTGAAGGTGGGCAGTCACTCTGGGAAAGGCTGCTTTTGAAATCTGCCTGGGAATAAACAGTAAGTAAACCCTGGGATATGTTGGTGAGGCAGTTCCTGTAGATGTTCCAAGCTTTTGTGAATGGAGCGAGCAGGAAAACCAGGGGGAACTTGCACCTTTTTCAACCTCATTTTTTTCCAAGCTGTTGTAAGTTTATCTAACCTTCCCTCCTGTTTGTTTTAATTTGGTGTGTTCTGAAAGGGTTGGAGATGCCAAAGGGGTGAGCGCTCTGTGGAATAATCCTGTGGCTCCCGTGTCCAGGTATTAAAGCGGGAGCAGCTTTGATTCCACATGTCAGCATCTCTTAATGACTTGTTGTTCAGGAAGGTCAGTAAAGCTAAAGAGCAAATACATAACTTATTTCCCTAAGCAGTGGGCTCACAGTCCAGGTTGAGTTTATATTTGTAGCTTTGTGTTGCATTTTGTTTTTATTGGCTAAAGGAATTGTTTGTGCTCCTCTGGTGCTCTGTGAACTCGGCTGCTGTGATGCCCTTCTGTGCCTCTGGACTGGGAGAGGGAGGAATGCCTGTTTTTTTGTGGGATGGAAGGGACTCTCTGTTTGCATTGTAAAACCTTTGAACCCCAAAATATTGGCAGAGTGATGCTCAACTTCCTTCCTGTCCAGAGAAGTAATGGGAGATTTGCTCTGATTTGTAAAAATAAGAATTTCTCACTGGTTGCTTTCTGGTTTTATGAATTGAGTCTCCCTCCTGCTTTTGGGAGAGAGGTTTAGCAGCACATGGAAAATGTGACTGACCCTTAAAGGTCAGGTTCTAGTCTGCCATTCTGCTTTTCTTATCCTGCTTGTCAGAGAACACAACTTACTCGCTTTATCTCCTGTCCAGATTTTCTTTTTTATTTTTTGGTATATCTAATTTTTTTTCCATGTGTGAATTTTAAATAGAATTTCTATAAAATATGGTGGCAGTAGAGCTGTTTTTCAGAACATGATTTACTCTGTTTTATGGCTCCTGCTGATCTTTTTTTAGTTTTCTGCTCCCAATGCTATTGATTGGAGCACAGTGGTTTTGTGCAGCTGAAGGGGAAGGTTGTGCTATTACAAATTATTATTGTAAACGAATTTTTTTTAAAAAAATACAAACATCTACAGGCAGCAGTTACCAGAACTCATTATTAAGCAGCTGTAAAAGCTCTAACAAGATAAACCCTTTAATGTATTGACTCGTTAGTGTCTTTAGCTCTGCCTTGGATGGCGTAGTAGGTAGAGTTTATATTTAGAAACTAATTCCAGAAAAAAACCACCCATCCATCAGACCCAAGGATTTTTCCAGACCTGAAAAACGATCATGTGGGGTTGGGTTTTTTTCCCCCAAAGCAGAAAAATCGTGTGCTCTGCATCAAAGATGCTGGTGGTGGATTTGCAAAGGGGGAAAATGGGAGCAATGGACTGGTGACATCCCAACCCTAACGAGGGTGAGGGGCACACTCGTGTTCCTGCTCCTGTGGCTCCTCCTTTAACAACTGCTGGGATGGGGACTTGGCAAAGCTGAACAGAGGGAACAGCGAAGGTGCAGTGGTGTGTAATTTACTCCTGATTTAAGGGGGTTTTGAGCTCTGTACCACAGGCAACTGCATGTCCTGGTGTGCTTTGTTGTTCGTGGGGTGGTGTTGTCCCGGGAATTTCGGCACAATCCCAGTGACACTCACAGTCAAATTTGTTGTTTGTTGAGCTAACGAGCCTCAGCCAAAAGTCTTAGACCTTTTGAAGAGTGTCCATGTTCAGGTTCCCTCCCAAACCTCGTGGGTTTCCTTGGCGCTCAGTTGTGTGGTGTGCAGTTGATGGAGCTGAGCTCCAGGCACGCTGGGGATGTTATTCCTGTCTGGAAGGGGTTTGGAGGTGGCTCAGGCATCTCGCTGAACCATTCAGGTTGTAACAAACACCTTCCTCCCTGTGTTTGCATCTCTCTGGGCAGAGCTGCCTTGCTCCTGCCGAGCTCTGGAGTACGACTCGTTTTCCAGAGCAGGAGCAGAGCATCCCGAGTGGTTTAAAAGCCATTCCTTAACATTCTTGGCTTTTAAAAATGATTTCTTTTTTATTTTCTTTGATATCACATAAAAACACTTGTCTGGAGTAGGGAAGTGTGTCCTGGAGCATTTAACTCTCTTTGCTGGGAGTGGGTGATTAACTCAGAGCTGAACATGTGTACTCTTAGTAGTAGTAATATTTTTTGTTGTGTTTTTTTCCTCTACAGGATGGTTTAACTAAAAAATTGCTTTTCTTGCATATTCCGGTATTTATTTGCTTAATTGGTCCTGCTAATGAGGAGAATGTACATTCTGAAAGGTTTTATCCAATCAGAGAAGTTCCACAGTGTTTAGTGACACAAACCATCAGAACTCCCCTGTAAGTAACAGGGAAGAAAACTATTTGTAATGCCCAACAGCTTTGTCTCTTGAATTGTCTGGTTATTCCCATCAGGCAGCCTGAGGGATCTGGAAAAAAGTTTCACTGGTGTCAGTGTGGTGTTACCTGTTTCCCCTGAGTGCCTGGGCTGTGGAACTCACACATGGAGATCTTTTTCACCAGAATTACTTATTTCACTGTGTCTGTTTTACCTTGTCAGCTTTTTGAGGCTTTTTTTCTTTTCCCACTGTAGTTTCCATGGAAATGCCATGGGTTTGGGTGTCGTGTGGAACCCTCCTGTCTGCAGCACAGTCACACTCTGGTGCTGAACTTGTGCTAATTTTGTGCCTCAGTTGTGCTCCAGGACGGGGGGCAGAGGGTGTTTGACATTAACTGGGGGTGGCAGTTGCAGGAATGGCAATCAAAGATCACTCCTCCATCCTCTGGAGGTGAGAAGATTGAGCCAAAACGTTGCAGAAACTGATGTCTCCAGACAGGCTTGAGGATGAACCTTCCTTTCCCCAGTCGCCTGGGGTGTGTGGTGCAGCTGGGAGTGGTGGCAGAGGTGGGAATAGTTGGTGTGGAGAGGGGCTTGTGTGACTGACCCCAAGAAAGGAACTGTTGAGTGAAGGTTTGTCTCTACCACGTTTTTCAGGAGAATTGGAACGTGCTAAAACATCTGAGGGAACTGGGAGTGTTCCTGGCCCTGGGCACAGAGCTACATGCTTTTAAAAATAAAAGCTGCTGACATTTCTTTCAGCTGTCCTGAGTGTGAATCAAAGCACTCTGGTTTCCACTATTTCCCAGCACTGACAACACCAGGCTGGGTAGCAGAGGTATTTTAGCCCAGCATGAAGGATTTGTGGTGTCTTTGGGGGCAAAACCAAAAAACAAAATACCCTGTGTTCCAGCAAACCAGCAACTTACTGTTCACAGAAAAAAAATAGTGTGTAGCTGATGGTTCTGTGTTGAACAAGGCTTTAGTGTGGAGGTGCTGTCAGAGGGTTGTGCTCACTGCTGTCATAACTTTGAAAGAAGGTCCCTGAGCTGGTGCAGCCAATGAGCACAAAGACTCCGGGGCAGATGGTGTGAATGTCTTTGGGCGTAAGAACTGAACTCTAAAGGTATAAAAGCTTTTAGTTAATTAATCCCCTTCCTCTTTTAGAACCTTAAGTGATAATTTAAGCTTTGATCTTAGAGCCCCCCCCAAATCCTAAACAACAGGCTGAGGTGGGATTTTGGAGAGAGCTGCCTTTGGTGCAAACACCACACTTTGTAGTTCACTCTGTTCTTGCATGTGGGACTTTTAAAACCTCCTTATGCTCTGTAGCTTTCCTCCTGGATGCTCCTGTTGCCCTTGCTCTTGAAGCATTTCAGAAGTAAGAGGTGTTGGGCCACTTGGGGTGAAAGATGCTACAGGAACACAGGAAATCACCTGCTTTGTCCTTGTCCTGGGCTCTCCCCTTGTGTACATTGGTTTGGGTGGAGAGAGTGGAAGAGCTGCTCCCAGGAGGGGTTTTGTAGCCAGTCGTAAGATGGTCTTAGAGAACATTGCTGGAGGTGTGGATGAGGCTGCAGGTATTAATGCATGCTTTTACCACATCATCCCAGCAGACCATTTTCTCCAATAAATGTGACAAGCTAACCCGGGGCTTCAAGAGGAATTCATCCCTGAATCCCAGAGGAGCTCAGTACTGGGAAATGTTTGGGAGGCTGACACTGCTGTTCTGAAAATCTCAGAGGCGTTTGCAGGGAGAGGAATATGAGAAAATGACTTTCTTCCCCTTCAGATATGGCCAATTTGTAACTATTTGGCTAATCTGTTTATCTCCTCTTGCCTGGGATGATGAATTGGGCAGAACCTGTGCTCTGCTTTAGTTGGGTCCTTTTGTGCTAAAGGAATACATGGCCTTCTTTTGGAAGAGCAAATGTTTTCAGGAGTAAATACTGTCAAGAGGAAAGTGCAGCTATCTCTACTTCCCCCTATGACAGGCTTCAAATATTCAGTCATTATTCTGTAACCTGGTGTAGTTACAGTCCTGTCTGTCGGCGTGGGACTGGAAAATGATTCCAGCTCAAAATAAACTCCACAAAGAAAATAGCTTCCATGTGATCCCCTATTCAGAGGAAAGCTGCTGGACATTAGTCCTAAATAAAGATTTCAGCCAACTTTGGTGTTTTCAAGAGCAGTAGTAGTTGCCCTACCTTTGACCTCTGGCTTAACAAGTCCTCTCTTGTACATCACTCTTTATTGACCAAGTCAACAGAGCGAGTCTCACGTTGGCTTCTCAGTGTTGCTGGTGCTTTCAGAATGGCTTTAGTGGTATAAAACGCAAGGAAGACTTTCTAAAATGCAATTATTGAGCCATCACTTGGTTGGCAAGTCATTTTCAAAGCTCGCTGTTGTCCTTTTTGTCCTCTTTATCATCGCTGGGGAGAAAATGCATTAAGCTGTGCTTGAGAAAGCAGTGATTTGCTTGGGATTGGTACAGTCAGGCCTATTTGTTTTGTCAGTGGGAGATGCTTCTAATGTATTTAGCAGTAAATCATCCTCAAAGCCAAGTCTCTGAACAGCCCGTGCTTGTGTTATTTCTCCTGATGGGGTTATCAGAATGTTGGTGCTGAATCTGCAGAAGAGAATGGCCCATTTCCATAGACCGCTCTCTTCTAATTTCAGTGATCAACAGGGATCAACTGCATCACTCTGCTGCATTTTTTGGAAGTAGCAATTCTGCTTAGTTTGGAACTTGGAAGTTTTCTCTGCCTTTGGCTAATTATGGCCATTATCCTCTCTCGTCATTATTGTCGCTCGGGGTATTTTTGAAAATTAAGGGTGAAAAGTGACTGAGTAACAATGAAACTCATCAATGAGGCTCCTCGAGCTTTTTGTGAGTCACCCTTGCTGGTTTTCGTGACAAAAATAAGTTTCCTATTACAACTGTTGACTCCTGCAGGCCCTGCAGTTACTCATCGAGCTGGAGCTGGTTTGTGTTCTGGCTCGTGCCTTGGGAAGAGCCACTGTCACCAGCACGTGCCTTTGATCTTTATTAGTTTTATTAAAAATGCTGAAGATGAGTAGTGCTGTCCTGAGGAAGGAGAGGCAGCTGGTTCTTGGCAAAAGCTTGTGTCTTAGTGGGAGAACAGAGGGGTGATTCTGTTAAGGTCCTGGATTTAGATAATCGTTGATGACTTTTATAAAAACCCCGAAACTGAACACATGAATTGCACATCTGAACAACAGAGCAAATCTTCTAGAAGTGGTTTGTGTAATTAAAAAAAACTGTTAGCAGGTTGTCACTAAAAATGTGGATTGTTAGTGCTGCCATTGCTTAGGCTCTATTTTGCTTCCCTGTAATTACCATGACTGGTATTTTTAGGGCAGCTTTGCAGTTTGTCTATTTTCTCCCAAGTTGACTAAAAATGTTGGTTTCACGTGACATGACAAATATTCTCTTAGAAACCAATGCTGTATATATCCTGAACCTCCCTTTCTGCTGATGCCTGGATTAATTCCCTAAAATTGCAGGCGCTGGAGGAAAGGTGTCCCCTTTCCTTGAACCCGTGCACGTGTCTGTTAAGGTTTTAGGAGTAGCTTGAATGGTCTTTGCAGATCAATCTGTTAGACTGGAATGGTTTTGTTTGCTTTAGTTTTTGGGTGGTATTAGTCTTAGTCACAACCTTTTCTCATTTCTGTTATGTTTTAATATGGGCTTCCAAGAGCTCTGATCCTGCAGTGAAATCCATGCAGAGCTGATCTGGGATGAGGTAACGCAGCAATGAGGCAAACACGGAGCCCGGGGCTGCTGCTGTGCTGCTCTGGTGTGGAGCATCGTCACTTGGGAGTGCTCAAACTTTCCTACTGGAGTCATAGCACTGCTCTTGTTTTGGTGTTTTACTTATTTGAGCATTGTCCTTGAGAAGCTGAATGTGCATTTATTCAGAGGTGTTGAGGGCTGCATGTTGCTGGTGCCCAGCTCCAGGACCTGTCCCCGCTCCCTCGCCTGAGTTCCCCCCTGCTCTTGGTCAGGTCTGCGGAGCCTCAGCACAAGTTGAACATTTCCACCCAGAACAAGTTGTCTCCTGGTGTGTTGACAATGCTTAGTCTGAAAACTCAAGGTTGTGCTGGGAACTTTCTGGTAAAACTGCTGTTTGTCCTCTTTTCAGTGACACTCCCCAGTTCCATGCAGGCCCTGGGGTGCTGCTGGTGCTCCTTAGGTGGAAAAGTTGGTGGGAAAAGGCATCATTTATGAGCTTTTCCAGCCCAGGTACAACTCTCAGATGGGCCTTTGGCACACGTTTGGGCAGCGTTGCTCGAGTAGATCCCAGAGTTTCTTGCACTGGACCTGACTGACTGTGCTGTTACAACTGGAATTGCTGGGAATGCTGGGTCAAAATACCGCCTGGAACTCGTGGAAGACGTTATTTTTTCTGTTGTTATTGATTTCTGGACTCTGCTGTCAGTCGGGATTTTTGCTTACTGACAGAAGCAAAATAAAAGCAAATCTGTTGAAGAGCAGAAAGGGAAGTTTTAGGCTAATGAAGCTGAACTGTGTCTGACAAATGGGTGGCTAATCTGTTGGAAAAGGGGGAGGGTTGACTTTTAATGAGAAGTTATTACACGTTGAATAGCTGTTAAATTGCTGTATTAATAAAATGGACAATCCTCTCTAGCTTGTCTCCTCAAAGTATTCTTTTAATTGAGAACCCCCTCTAATCCATTCTTTTAAAAATTAATTAACATTTTGAAAAACACTTCTTTGACTGTAGCGACCTGGTTCAGAGTAAATTGGGGTTATGTCATGACTGCTTCCTTTGTACTTGAGCAGCAGTTTATGGACTCAGTGGGTAACACTAACTTCATATATAAGAGCTTAACACTTCTAAGAGCAAATCTAATGGGCTGAGTTCTTTTTTTTTTTCTCTTGGTCATCATGCTTTGAGTTGGCAGCAAATAGAAGAATAGAACTGAGATGAGAAAACAGGCTCTGGTGCCTGGAGTGAGAAGGTGGATATTATTTTCAGTTCAGCTACTGATTTGTTTTGACTTTGAGCCAGCATTTGCAGGGAATTTTGGACTGAACTATCCAAACCTTACTGTCACTCAGACACTTGCATGTCCTGTAGACTTCAGGTAACTTTTACTGCTTGGACTAATTGTCCTTTTCTTCATGCCTTGTTGTGAGCAAGTTGAAATGCTGAAGCCCTTTGGTTCCTCTGCTCTGCTCCACTTTGTGGATGCAGCAAAACCTCCAGGTCCTGGTGGTTTTGACTTTCCAGAGGCTTTGGTGGGGAGGGTGAGCAGCATCCCCTCCCGTTGTGCTGTCCTCAGGGCCAGCAGACACGTGTGCTCTGGATGAACTCAGAAAGTTCAGCCCCTGAATCAGGTCAGTGTTTACAAAGCAGATTGATGGCAGATATAAATACAGCTGTAATGCCCTTTCACGAAGGGCACGTGGGGCTGTGTGGAGCTCCTGCCATTGTAACACCTTCTTAGAAAGGACATTTTGAAAAGAACACCCTGGAAACAATTTGGATATTTGTTGGGGAATAGAGGGGGAAAAAGTATTTGAACAGGCTTCAGAGGTCAGGAAACGGGTTTTGTTTTTTTGATTTACATTAAATTGCTTTCCTTTTACCCATATGTGCAGAAATGTCATGTTGTCCATTGCTGTAGGACACCCTGATTGACTCGGGAAGTTGAATTTGTATTTGCAGAAGGCAGTTGAAATCCCATTTAATTTGAGAAAGAAAACCACACGGAATTCCACATGAATCCTCAAAGAAGATGAGAAATCCGCCCTTGGGAAAGCTTCGTACTTGCCTTGTTGGGCTGAAACCACAATATGAGCTCTAGGGCTGTTAAATGCCTTGTTCCAGCCAGAGATTTTCTGTAGGAGGGAGAATTGTTTCCTCGAGAGGAGTCTGAGAGAAGCCAAACCTTGGCTTTCCAAAGGCAGTGGGAGAGGCTGTGGTTCTGCAGCAAAACGCATCAGAATAAAAAGCCCAAGGTTTTGTTTCAGAGTTTTATGTTGTGCATTTGAGAGCCGAAAAGTGAGTTGGGTTTGTGATTCCCAAGGTATTAATGCAAATTTTGGGTTCAGAGCGCAACTTAATTACATGTGAGAATATTATCCCCATCAGGGATTATTTGCATGAGGATGCTGTTGTAAGTGAGGGTTTGATTTTGAGTAATTTCTTTCCTCATCATCTGTAGAAACAGGAGGTCCGTAGGGAGGGGGGGTGAGTGTTCGATTGTGGCCATGGAGTGTCATGAAGCCACATGTGGGCACAGGCTCCCCGGGCAGCCCTGCCAATCTTTATTCAATTTACTGCATCAATCAAACCTGGAGCTTCAAAAAAACAGGGAAGTTCTTGAAGCTTCCAGGTGCTTTCCATCAGGAAAAGGATATGTCTGTGAGCAACAGATGAAGTGGGATGTGTGCAGAGAACCTCTGGGCTCTTGGAAAAATCTGATATTTTCAGGAGTTATTTTTATTTTCTGCAGAAATCACTGATATCTTGAAAGCCATGGTAAGAAAAAAACCTTTCACTTTTTTTTCTTGCAGAACTGGGCTAGTTAGCAGAGAAACTGAATTTACTTGAGCTACCCAACTCCTCTATTTATAAAAAAAATATTTTGTGGCAAAAGTTGGGCCTAGAACCTCTTGCATCTGCTCTGTCACTGATTCTTTCTTGGATGTTGAACTAGTTAATTTTTCTCCCTATATCTCAATTTCCCCCAAATGAGGGGTAATGATGTTCCTGAGGGCAGGGCAGGGCTCTAATGCATCTCCCAAGCCCTTGGAGCTGCGGGAAGGAGTTCCCAGGCAGGCACTCCTGCTCCTCGGGTGCTTACTCAGGGTGACTCAGTCAGTGCTGTCTCCTCCTTTCTTGCCAGTCCCAGCATTTCTGTCCTTAAGCACCACTCCTGTCCTTGGCTTGTGGTGAATTCATCAATTATTGTTATTTTTTCTGTTTGCCTCCTGTACTATGTGTGTGTAACAGGCTGTCCAATTCCATTTCTCCGCCATGAAAACCCGGTTATTTAGAAAAAAAAATAAAGCACCAAAAAATAGTGAGTTTTGTCCAAGTCTCCAGCTAAACTAATAAGTCAAGATCTTATGGGAGTTGGGGGTTACAGTGGGCATTGTGATGTCTGAGGCAGATTTAACTCCACTCTAATCAAAAGGGTTTGATTTTCTTAAAGGGAGAACTGTGTCTTGTGGGAGCTGCTCGTGGAAAGTGAGCGTGGTCTGATGGATCATCCGTGTGCCTTTCTCCTTCCCAAGTCCTGGTTTCAGTTTCTGAACCCGGATCCTGGTTTCCAGTTTCACTTCTATTTTTAAGTGATCACAGTGTGTCCTTTGGGTGTTGTGGGCTTTTTTTTTTTAAGGGAGGGAGTGTGGTGAGTTTTCCCAGAGGGAGGTGAGAACTGGGGATGTGGATAACACTCGGCAGTAACCCTGGGGTCTCTCATTGCCTGCACTGCCCACTGCATCCTGGTTTGGAGGAACGTGCAAAGGTCCTGAGTGTTGAGGAGGCACAGCTTTGGCTCCGGGGCAAAGCCAAGGGTCTGGGGCCATGAGCAACCCCCAGAGAGGAGCCTGGGGCTGGGACTGTCCAAGTGACTGAAAACAGAAGCTTTCCCCTTCTTTAGACTTCTTAAAAAAGCATAAGGGACAGAAATTACACAGCAATTTGTTACCCAGACTGAAGAAGGAACTGAACTGGTCTGGCAAGTTGTTCATTTTAGCCTCCTCTGCCTTGGCTGGGTCAGCTGAAAACCCCCTGGAACCCTCCAAATGATGTAGGTGGTATTTCAGAGCAGCTGCTCCATGTTGTGGTGAACGTTAAAGATGATTTACAAAAGCAGTAAGATCTGAAGGTGTAAAAATGCACCATCCCTCCATATGTGGGATGCAGAATGGTGGAGGGGAAGAAACAACCACAGCCCAAAATGTGCTGAATAATGAACAGAAAGTGGTTATTGATTAGCTGTGCTCTTTCATTACCCTGCTGCAGTCCGAGAGCAGCGAGCCATTCTTTTTTCTTTATTAAAAAAAAAAAAACCAAACTTTCCGAGGCGCTTATGAAATATTTAGTGTAATTATTTCCAAGATCAAAACTCCAAAGAAATTACCCAGCCGCAGAAACCTTGTTAATCTATTGGTGTTGTGGATGAAAGACACAACAGAGATATTAAACATTTACTGCCCTTGTGCAAAACGGCCTCTCAATTGCCCCATCCTTCATCAGCCTTCACTGCTGGGTCTGTCTTGCTTCCCATGGAAGGATTTGAGGTGTCGTTACAACTTTCTTGTGATGGAGTGGGATTTATTTGCTCTCTATCCCTATTTTGCCTTTGGGCGAGGCAAATCTCAGCCTAATGAAAGCAGTGTGAAGTATTACAGTGCTACAGCCCAGCCTTTGCAACCAATACAGTGTTTTCCTCGGTGAAATTGCCTTTTTTGAAGCCAGCTTTGAGTGCTGGTTTCCTTTCCCACATGGTATTTGCAGAAGCGAGGTAATAAAATGTTTCTGTCAGGACTGTAACTACTGAAGGAGTGGAGTAGCTGTTAATGTCCTTTTCAGTTATAAGCAGGGAGTTAATGAGGAACAAATCCTGGGTCTGTCCAATGTTGACTCAAATCCCTAAATTGCATTTTTTGTGGTTCGAAAGCAAGTTTAGTGGATCTGCAAGTATTGGGAGATAAAAATTCAAATTAACCGTGAGGAATAGTCTGAAATGGGCTGTAAGTTGGAAAGGATGAGTGTAAAGGCCCATGAATAAGCTCTGAAATAGGGAAGGAGTGTTGTGGTTGTCATTCTGGGGGAGGTGAGAGAGGATTGCCGTGGGTTTGGGACCGACTGGCCTCGACTGCCTTATGCTGTTGGCAAATACCGGGCAGAGGAGGAGGAACAAGAGTCAGGGAAGACATGGAGTTACCCTTCTCATTCTTGAGGAATGTTATGGCTCACATCAGGCTTACACGTGGGGATTAGTGGGAGAAGGGTTGAAGATGGTCAAGGGCAAGAGACTTTGTGTCTTTGAACGTGAAAATGAGGAATTTGGGAAGAATGTAGTTAATGAACCATTTGCTGCCTGGCCCGAGATCAGCACCAGGGAGGGGCACGAACTGTGGTGGGGATAACCGAGGTTGGACAGCAAAAGCCTTTTACATCTGTGAATAGTCTGGAGACAATCCTTGTTTCAGCAGCTTGAAGTGTTTTTCTTCATTCATAATGTTGGGTTTGTTTGTTTGGGTTTTTTTTAAAGCATAAATAGTCCTGTTTCCTGATCACTTTTAACTGTAAGGCCATTTGTCTTCAAAGCCAGTCTGAGCACAACAGGTCTGGGCAGGGTTTGTGCTCTGCTGGGTGCCTGGGCACCCTCTGGGTGAGCTGGTCACCAGCAGTTTGCAGACTTGGCAAAGCCTCACTGCTCTCAGTTTCTTATTTTCATGCTTAGTGGCTGGTAAGATGAAAGAGTGGGAGTTTTCATGATTTTCCACTCTTGTTGTTTTAATGAAAAACAGTAATTTCCAGTGCAGGAACTGATGGAGGGAAAGAGAGAACAGGGAAGGTCTGGGCATGGGCATTGAGAGCCTGGTTGGATTTATTGTTGGCATTTTACTCTTTAATACAAGTGAAACCTTGACCAGCTGGTGGGAACTGCACCAGACTCACTCTGCTGAGTTCCATCAGGAAGAGGGATTGTAGCACTCGGAGCTGTGAAGTGTAAATGGAATAACCTCCCAGGGAGGCTACCTTGGAAATCAGATATGTTTATTTTGGTTTTTAAACTTGGCCACCCTCCCTCCTCCCTGCCACTGCTGCCCACAGTGTGCCGGTCTCTGCGTGCCAGTGGCCCTTCAGCTAATGGATGTGCCACCCAGGAGAGGAATACTCTGTCCATCCTCTTTGCCTGTGGCATTGCATAGATTTTTCCTTACAGTAATTCAATGAGCTGCCAGCGATTTTCGGTCTGTTTTCAGCCAACATGCTGCGCTCGCCACATTGTCAGCAGTGCTTTTATTTTTGTTTCTCTGTGTGTATATATATGTATGTCTATATATATATGTGTCTATATATATAAAATACACATTACTCATCTATATTTTTGTCTGTGTAATGTTTGCCTGATGGTGAGAGGGACTAAGAGCCAACCCCATCAAGAGCAGGGTCTGCCGAGCTCCTTTAGCCCATCTGGCTCTGCAGTGAGGCCTCAGGATGCTGGACTTTGTGGCTGCTCTCTTCAGGCAGACTACTTGGAAATGTTTAACCTTTAATGCCAGATACTTTTTTAATATTCATCTTTATCCCTGGTATCAGCAAAAGGATTAGAGGCTGGTTTGTCTTTCCCTCTGAACTCGTGTGACTTGAGTGTGCTTATTAGTTCTTTTAATGACTCCTTTATTAGTTCATTACTGCGTAACCTCCAGGCATGGCAGGACTTGAAATGTTAATTTCCCGTCCCAAGTTCAGCTGATGGACTTCACCTGATCCGTGTGGGGGTCTGTGTGTGCGTGGAAAGGGCTGGCTGGCTTTGCAGCACTTAAAAAGGAGAAGGAAGGGAGTCAAGTTTTCCTCTCCCAGATATTAAAAGAGTATGTAATAGGAATGGAAAGTACAAAGAAACAGTACAATATCCTGGAATATTTAAGGGGAAAAGGTGGTAGGTGTGTGCACGCTTTGCTGTGGTGGGATTTCCCCCCTCCCCTTTGCCTCGTGTTGCTTCGAGCCAGTGTTTGGCTGCCCAGTGAACTATAACAGGATTTAATAGCTCCAGTGGTGCTGGATTGCATTTGGACTGCTTCCATCCTTCAGCTGGAATAAACGTCTGCTTTACAATGAGCTCTTAAATTCTATAAGTGACGTCAAATTGTATCTAATAATGGCAGAAAGATCAAGTACGCTGTAAACACGACTTGTTCGCCCTGTCTCCCCGAGCCGCGTTTATCCTCAGCCCCTCGCGGTGCCTTGGAGAAGCTTGGAGCTTTCCACCTGAGCAAAGCTGATTGCCACGTATATTTGTGTTTTCCTCTTCCCTTTGCCCTGGCCGTGTTGCAGGCAGCAGCCAGGCCATGGGAGCAGGCACGGGGAGCTCCCCGGCTCCAGCTGCTCCGGCGCTGGGAGGAGTGTTGTGGTTTCGCAGTGTGGGCACACGTTCATTAGCTGCTGATTCACTGTCAGATGGGATCTAGGCTCAGTCATGGAGCTCAGCTGGGTAAGCATCTGCATAAAAATGTCTCTGTGAAGGAGATGTGGCAGATGAGATGTGTGATTAAGATGTAGGACTGCGCCCAACATCACTCACTGACACAGTGGCCTTGGGGCCGCGAGCGTGTGAACTGTGCACTTTTAAGGAGCTTTAACTTCTGATCTAGTTTTCTTTTTCCCCGAGGCCTGATGAGTTTTTAAATCTGCTTAGCTGTCAGTCAGTAGGTACGACCCACACTATGAAAACAAAAAACTGCTGATTTTAAAAAGCTCCTTCTGTCTCTTCAGTTTCTCATGCACGTGTGTGGGAGACAGTTTTGAGAGCAGCAATGAGTGTTACGGCAAATAATGGTGGCCTCAAAGCCACTAAAAAGAAATATTGGGGGGTTTTAACCTTTTAGTGTAAACATGTCTTAAAGCAATCCCACTGGAGAGATCACTTTGGCAGGGTTGGGAGAAGAGGACGGAGAAAGGAATGGTGAAATACGAGCACTTGCTATTCTTCATCTTGGAAAAGACGGTGCTGGAGCAAGGGCTGAGCAGGGTTTGACAGCCATCTGTAGGTACTGACGGAGAGCTCCTGAGAGGCAGGGGTGCTGTGGACACATGGGATCAGAGTGACAGATAAAGGGAATGGTCTTTGCAGCAGAGCAACTCTGGATAGATAAAGCTGAGCCAGACTGCTCTGGACCAGGAGGGAAACTGCCGCATTAATCAAGGTGTGAGCGTTTAAAAACTGCTGACTTAGGTCCTCAGAATCTATTGCACATTTATGCTGCTGCTTCTAAAGGCATAAATAAATCCAGGCACAGTAGGGATGCAGCGCTTCCAGTCGTGGGAGGGCACGGGATCCTCCTCCAGGGAGCTCTGCAGGAGGGGGAAGGTGGCTGGGCTGCTAAACTTGGGGTTGCTTCCCAAAGTCCAAGTGTTTGACACATGTGGGACCTGTGGTAGCATCTCTTTGGTATCTCTTTCTTCAAGGAGGTGTCTCCTTAGGGGATAAAGGTGATGTAGAGAGCCTAAGGAAGGTCTTTAGGGAGGTAGGTGAGGTCTCCAGGTAATGCCTTTGCTCGTCCTTTTGCCATTGTGTGTTTGGCTTGGGTTTGTTATGTTTGGTTGTTAATTATCTTTCATTTCTCAGTTATGGGACGGTATCACAAGGAAAAGTGTACAATAGCTGAGTCAAGGGGTTTGATCCTTAACTCACAGCTTGTTCTTGCATAGGGGAGATTTTTCTCAACTTCTGCAGGCAGTGTGTGACCAGAACCTGAGCCTAGTACCTGCCTCTGCTCTGGCTGCTCTGTGACCCTGTGATGGGTTTGAATTTTAACTTTATGATAGTGTAAAATGAACCTCCTCCATGAGGCTGGAAAAAGCTCATTATAGTTGCTCTCTGCATCTCGGCCTTTTTGTTCTCTGTTGAAAACGGGCTCCAGCAGCCATGGCCCAGGGTGGGTTCTGCTCCTCACTGCAGCCCTGGAAAGCCTGTATTCAGCAACCTGAGCACAGAAAATGTGAGCTGGCCAAAAATGAGTCATTGAGGTGACAGCTGGGAGAGCTGTGACAGCCCTTTTTGTAGCCTGAACCCACAGTGTGAGTGGTTTTCCTGCCCTAGACGTCAAGGAGCTGGGATTTCTGCTGTCATACTCCGCCTCCATCCCCTCAGGGTCAGCCTGGAAAGCCTGGCTGGGGTTTGGCCTCCAGTGCTCCAGGAGCACAGTTTAACCACCTTTCACACACTGATTCTTACCCCTTAATTACAAGTTGTCACTTGTCATCAGTCCTCTGCTCCCTCCTTTGGCACCAGGGAGGCTGCTCGGGTGCTCCCAAAGTGAGCACCAAGTTCATGGGTTAAATGGAGAGACTCTGCTGGGTCTCTCCATCAGTTCAGCTTCTGCAGATCTCAATAGTCCTCCCCTGCTCTTAAAGCAAGGGCACTTTTTTAGGAAGTTTGTTGTTGTGAGGGAAAGCTGTTGAAATTGGAAGTAAATGCAGCAGGCTGTGTGTGTGTGAGCCTTCAGACAGCCTGGAGCAATGGCTCAGGGTGGACCTGACTCATCGCAGCAGGATATTGACTCTGCAGCGTAATTATGATGCTTTGAGAACCTGATTTTAAAATAATTGAGGTATAAAATTATGCGCCTGGCTCTCACAGTTACTACAGCTCTGGGCATAAATTGAATAAGGGGCTGTACAAATGTGCCACTTGGCTGTAGCAGGAACAGCAGCCAGTCTGGAAATGTCCTGCGTCACCGCTGTTTTCCTCTCGCTGGGAAGTGGCTGCACGCTGAGGTTTGCAAACAGCCTCTGGATGCCTCTGCTCCCAGTTGTTTGGCAAACCCGTGGGAAGTCTGGGTTAGTGCTCAGCAGCTGGGCAGCCAAAATCCAGTGGTGAAACACTGGCTACTTGCTAATCCCAGCACGGGGAGCGTCTCGAGCACCTCTGGCTGCTTGCAGCGGTGTCCTGGATGTGGGTGAGTGCCAGGGACACAGCTGGTGGTTTGACACCCCTTTCCAAAGCTGTGTGTGGCTCCCTTGCTTCCAGAAGGGCTTTCTCTTCGTTGTGCGTGCAGACAAATTTCTGTGTTTTGTTTGGTGTTGGTGAGCTGTGATTCTCTCTGAAGTCCCCAGACTTTGGCAGGAGGCTGCTGTCCTCAGTGAGGTGTCTGAAAGGGTGATTTTGTCACCTCTGTCTCACCTGGAATGTGTTCCCTCAGATGTGAATTTGGTGAAAACCCGTGTTTGTCTTTTCATGGTTTGTCACCAGCACTCCACTGCTCTTGGAGGGGTTAGGGCTGCAGCTGTTCAGCTCGGAGACATCCCAAACTGCAAACTTACCTTGTTTTTTTTTTTTTTTATTCTTTTTTTCACCAGTCTAGCTAAAAACCAGATGAACAAGTTGAGTTTCTTCTCTGGTGCCTTTCCCTGCTGGCCCCCTTGGTTTGAGGTTGGGGTTTGGTCCTTGCTCAGTGTGTTTCCAGGGTTGTTTTCTCCCCAACTTTTCAGGTCTGGTTGCAGTAGTTGAGTGGGCGGCTGCCAGAGGAGGGTTTGGGGAGCACAATGGGCACATCCTCAGGAGCTGCTGCTGCTCAGAGAGTTGTGGGCTGAGCCCAAACTGCTTTTTTAATCATTGATCACAGGGAAGAAACAGCAGGAGATCATCCCAGCGATTCCTCAGCTGCTGTGAAGGCTGAGCAGGATGGTGGAGCAGGAGCCACAGCGGTGAGCAGGCACTGTGAGGCTGCTGCTGTGCCTGCTTGGGGCCAAAATGTTGGGACTTTTAGTCTGTAATAAAATAAACCGTCTTCTGTGTCAGCCATCTGAATTATTACCTGACTGGCACTTCATTATAAACACATTTTTTCCATCTTGGTACTGTTTTCCTGCCATTTTATTGCTTTTTAGGTTCCATTTTTTTGTTTTATTCATCTCTTCCAATCGATAGAAAGATCCTGTTTTTAGCAAGCAGCAGAGGCAGACGTGACTGAGGTCCTGATCATGGAGCAGAATCGCTTTCAGAGCATTTGGGGAACGGGGAGAGAAGCCTTTAAATCTGATTTTCAAAGATCTCTAAAGCATAACAAACTACTCAAGGCGGGTAGTTGAGTCTCCCAGTGCCATTTGCTCCAAAAGTTGGGATCGTGGTGTTGTGCCATTGCAGAACCTGGTGCTTGAGATCCGTCCTCTGGCAGTAACTGTTGTTCTTTGCCATGACACTAATTAAAACCCACTTAATGAGATTATCTCCACCTGTTCTGGGGGATTAGTTTGATGGAGGAAATCCTGCATGGATGCACACGTTTCTGCACAAAGGCACAGCGGTGTTGGGAGGCAGAATCTTCCCAGATTTATTCTCTTCAGGGTTTGCCAGGGCAAAGAGTTTTTTGTGGCCTCCCCTCCATGTGCACAGATTGCTCTGACAGCAATAAAATGCAACAGAGAGTCGAAATTGAAAATAAATCGTTTAAATGACGCAGCAACAGACAGACTGTGATTCCAGAAGAGTTGGGCTGGGATGGATTTGCTTTAGAGCCAAATTAGAACCGTGGCGATCAAAGGGAGGCAAGCTGGGAACACCATGGCACAGGCCTGGGGCAGAAGAGCCTCAGCTGGGATGCTCTGGGCAGTGTCCCCACATGTCTCCAACAGGAGATGTTGCAGTAAACGTGGGTTATAAACACGGAGATTTGTCCCCAGTTGCTCTATAACCTTGGGCTTGTGTTTTAACCTTTCTAAACATTGTAAAAGGTTGATGTGAAGTGTTGTGCAAACACTGACTGGCACAAGGGCTGCTGACAGTGACGTGGTTTCCTGGTTCCCACATCACGGCTCAGTCCGCTGGATAAATGGGTTGAGTTTATCCTTTTGGGGGTTTTTCACCAGTTTTAGGGTTTGGGGCTGGTTTTGGCAGCTCTGTCTGAAGCATTCCAGTACACAGGCACAGCAGAAAGGTGGCTTTTGGTGACAGGAAGGAGCCAAGCAAATGCTTTGTGTGCTGGGAGAGGGGTCACCAGCTCCTGCCAAGGCTGGCTTCACCTGTTAAGACGTTTTACTTCTTGTTCCCTCTTTCCCTCACCAGTCATCCTCCTTTTTTCCCCTCCCTATTCTTTACATGATGTTACTGTCTTTTCAAAAGCCCAGAGGGAGTCTTGAAAAGATTTGTCAAGTTCCTGCTCGGACCCGTGATGTAGTAAATGTGTTGCTTGAATTCTTCAGCAATAATTCTGTTAAGTTTTGTTGAGGTGGGCTGTGATGGGATTATTTTGTGTTGCAGTTTGATTTTTGACTGTATTCTCATGCAGTGGGAGTGTAGAAATGAGCCTGGCAGTGACCCCGGTGGCAGGAGGATCTTGCCTACGTTTGGAGGTGCAAGAGAAAGGATCCTACCAAGGCAGTAATTCAGAACAAACCGGGGAAGACAAGTCCATTTCTGCTGTCGTTATTGTTGGAATCCAAATGACTTTCTTTGTCGTGGTGTTACTGAAGGCTGGGGAAGTCTAATTATTGCCTTTTCTTGCTGCTAAATGAATCTCGAGGATAAAACCTGATGCCTTTGAGTGGATGCATCTCTGGTGTGTTGCTGACACTGGAGAGAGACTTTATTGTGTGGCAGCAGCAGGTCTGACTATTCATTTGGAGCTTTTGTCAATTCTCTTCCATGGAGATGCTGCTGCATATGAAAGTCTGATTGATACAGTGGCAAAGGTCAGGGGAGTAATAGCTTTGATGGTATCCCCTGAAGCAAATCAAAATTCTTTCCAAAGATTCTGTTCAATTTGATGCCAAGAGTCTGGTAGCACTCCAGGGATTCTTCTCCCTGCTATGAAGCTCACAGCTCTTACAAAAATTAATGTTTGTCTGTTGGTTTGTTGTTTGATTTTTTTTTATAATAGGATATTCTGCAATAAGAATGGAAAATAACCACCACCACTTCTCTCTTTTTATCCCCTCTCTCTCTCTCTCTTTCAGGGATCCTCAATGCACTTCCTTGCCATTATTTAGGCAGCCTTTACTAAAAGCTTCTGGATTGTGTTTCTGAGCTGACAAAAGATTTTTGTATCCAAAATGCTCATAAAGGAATATCGTATTCCCCTTCCGATGAGCGTGGAGGAATATCGGATCGCCCAGCTGTACATGATCCAGGTGAGTCACAGTTCCCCCCCTGCAGCTGAGGTGGGGCTGACGCAGGTGGAATGGGAAGGTCCTGCGGCAGGATTACTTAGAATTATTCATGTGAAATTGTGGTTTGCCTTGTCCATCTAAAGGAGAAGTAGGGAGAGTAATGCCAACTTCAGTTCTTGACTTGCTTCCTCTTCTCCTTAAATCATTGAACCTCTCTTTGACCTGCCTGTGGAAATAGGGGCTCGTGGATGGGAACACTCAGCCCAAGCGTGTGGCACCTCCCTGGCGGTGATCAAACTGTAGGGGATGAACAGCCTCTGCTTCCCATGTAGGCTGTGCTTACCGGTCCTGCCAATTCCAGCTGCAAACCGAAGGGTTGTGTCCTTTTCTTGGGAAGGAACACTGGAACTTTGAGAGAGTAAACCAAGGATGTAATTTCAAATTTAGTGTGGGGGAAAAAATCAAGATGTCATATTTCTCTGCTTACACACCACCATGAAACAGATACTAATGAGTTTAAGCATAAAATGTGGATTATTTTTAATAGGCTTCTGAATGCAGGTGGGAATTTCTGGTGAATTCCCTCTCTTCAATAAAACAGTTAATTAAAATGTTGGGGTTTTGTAACTGAAATCTTCTGTGCCCATGTTCTCTCTGTTTGAAATCCAACCAGGAACAGTTTTAAAAGGAAATTAATCTGAAGGGTTATTTCATTGTCTCATGCTTTAAATAAAACTGAATTTTGCTCACCCAGCAAAACACTCATCTAGCACTGAGCTTCCAGGAGAACTCTGCTTTCTGAAGTGGGGTGGAGCAAGATGAGAAAAATCTGCTTTGGCTTAAAACCTAAAATGAAGAAAAAAAGCAAATTCCCAAAGCAAAACCACAACTCCCCCACTGCTCCCCCAACCATCCAGCTGTGTTCCTTAAAGAACATACATTGTGTGTTTCCCAGTAACAACAATCCAATTCCTTTTTCTGACACAAATACGTCATTTTTCCGTGTTTAACCTAAATGTTAAATGTTGGCATAAACGAGTAAACATTTTTCTCGGGTGGCTTCATTTTTCTGTACGTTTGCCTGACCTGCAGCTGCCTTGAATATTGTCATAATTAATTTGTTACCGATTTTGTCTTGCTGATTTGCCTCATCTGCTCTGAATGAAGAGCTGGTGGATGGCAGCAGAGTATCAGCTGTGCACAACTTGTCCGTGAGCAGCGGAGCGAGGGGGAGAGGGATCTGATTAAGGAGCAGGAGCCCACCAGATTTAACAGAGGATAAATGCTTAATTGAGGAGTGTTTCTGGGGCCTCCTGGGACATGTGGAGGACTTGGCCAGGGTGTTGAATTTGCTTTTTTGATTTCAGAAGTCAAATTGCTTGTTTTTATTTCATTAAAGCAGAACACTGGCTTCTGCTTTGGTACTTGACAGGGACTTTGGCCATATCTTAATGTCTAAAGGAAATGATAAAGCCATTAGGGTTTCATGCAAGGGGAAGTTCACCAGCCCAGGAAACTGCTTGAGAAACTCCATCTCCTAATTGCCCTCCAGCCCTGCTCTGATTTTCTACTCCATTGATAAGCAGCAAGGTAAGGTTTGCTCTTAGATCAGGTGCAGTAGCTGCTGTAAGTCAGGCCTGGAGCAAAGGAGCTCAACTGGAAGCTCTGCTTGGAGCCCGAGGGACAGGGAAGCTGGAGAAGGGCATGACAAACAAGTCAGTTCACTGTGTCGCTTGTACAAGCAGTGCAAAAGGAAAAGTCAGCTGCGCTTTTTCTTGACAGTACCAGTTTCAGCTCAAATTTGAAAAAAAAAACAAAAGCAGGAAGCGCCGCTCAGGGTAGAGTTCGGAGTTTGGTTGCAATTTGTGCCTGAAACTGGTGGAAAGATTCCTGCTGGTTTCCTAGAGCAGGGTATCAAATGTTCTTTTTCTTCAGTTTGATTTAAAAGCTGAGGTTTTGTCTTTGAGACGGGCACTGGGGAGGGAGCCTTGGGCAGCGTGGCTTCATCCTTTGCAGAGGATGACAAAGTGCTTTGTGTCTGTCTTTTTGTTTTTCCTCTGAAACGCCTGAAGATGCCACAGGAGAAGGAAGTTCTGTGTGTGGAACCCCCTTAGGGGAACAAGCTGAGGTACCTGGATAAAACAGCAGTGAAGAGGCAGTTCTTAGACATCTTTGGCTGAGAACAGAATGGTTTAAGGTAGTTCCTGGGGAGAGCAGCAATTCCGAAAAGCAAAAGGTTCATTTCAAAGGCATTTGTTATGTACAATATGGGGGTGTTATTGCTGGAGACACCAGGCAGCCTGGTCCTGGAAGAAGCACCTCTCCAATAGCGTAAAAGTTGTCACAATTATTCCTCAAGGGCTATTGGGAGCCTCAAGCATGTGCTCAAAGTTGATAATTTGTTTAACTTTGGGCTCGTGAGTGAAGATTCCCATTAAACTCCAAACCACTTGGTATAAAGCTGCTTAGTTTGGGGTTTTTTTTTTGTCCAGATATAAATTTTTCCTAGATTTCAGCATGGTCCATATGGAAGTTTCCCTTCAGTGGAAGCGATGCCTCAAAGCTACGTGGGGAGGGATGTTCAGACTCAAGCTGCAGTGTCGTGGTTGCTTTGCAAAAGCATTTTCCTCTGACTTTTTGCTTTGCAATGGGAAGGCCTCTCCTTTCATGAGAGAACTGTCCCTCTTTTTTTTTTTTTTTTTTTTTTTTTTAGGGGCCTTAAAAAAAGTTTCCATGAGATTTGATGTAAGCACATAGTGCCCAAATAGCAAAGGCTCCTTCCCTTAAACAGGAACAGGCTGTACTCATATTTACTGTGTTTACTGGATGGGAGAATTTGAATTGTGCAGTATAACCCAGCATCTCTTGGTTCTCTGCACCACTGGGCAGGCGAGACATGCAATAAATCATTGTACATGTGCCCATGTTGCTCTGTGATTCCTCTTATGCTTCAGGTTCTCCAGGCTGCTGTAGAAAGCTGTGAGAACTGAGGTGAGAGTGGCCTGCTGCTTTGCTTTTTATTTTTTTGTTTTGTTTTAATTTGAGGTGAGAGAGCAAAAAGTCTCCTAAGTCGTTTTCTGCCGGCTTCTGAAATATTATCTACAGAGTCAGTGGTTTCAGTACTTTAAGCAGCACTTAAATTCTTCCCTAAATAAGTTAATTTTGCATTACAGCAAGAGCTTAATGTACCCTTGGCTTGCTTGAAGCCTAGCAGATCTGAACGGAATTGTTTTTCTCTATTAAATTTTAGGCTCTCAATATCCTTCTTTTCATGGGAAGCCTCCCATGGTGCCTTGTCAGCATCTCCAGGTTGGGAGCCCTTTGTGCACTGGCTGCAGAGCAGTTGAGTTTTAGCCTTTCCATGGGCACAGGAGCCATTGCTGAGTTTGTCTCGTTCGATGTCCAAATGAAAATATATTAATTTTTATATCTGAGCTCAGTGATCTTCCTTCCTACTGTGACCTGGTTTTATTCTGGTGCATAGAACGTGCAAAACATTTCAAGACAGTAAATCACTCTTTGTCCCTCTTTTCATGTAACTTTTCCTAAAATCAGCCTGCACGTTTAAAAGCCTGTCCTGCTGCCCAGGGTAGGGGATTTCTTGATGAATTCAGCCTGGACAGTTGTCCCTGAGCCAGGGAGAGCTGAGGTTTGGTTTGGGGAAGCTGCAGCCTCCTGTCCCAAGCAGAGAGGAACTGGAGGTGAGTGTTGGGATGAGTTTAGTGAAGTACAAACCATTTATGGAGGGAACAGCCATAACCATCTGTAGGGATTTGTTTCTTCCTGCAGAAGTTTTGAGCCAAGGACTCAGTCCTGGGTGTTTTCTCAGACTCTGCACATCACATCAAAGTGAAAAAATTCAAGTCTCTGCAAAATGAAGCCTCTTGTGCACAAAGGGACAGGATCACCTGTGTCACAAGTCAGAGAGATCTTATTAAAGCATCTTTTAATTCTTCCTCTTCTAAGAGTCCTGCATCTTTTTATCTCACCAGCTCCCCTTTCCTGGAACACTGGCATCCTTTTCTTGTGAGTTCAGGGAACCTTCCTTTCTGTGTACCTCCCCCCAGAAACAATGCACACATTAATGTTAAGTCTCTATTTCATAGAAGCTGGAACATGAGATCTGAATGCATTTGTCAGAAAGATCAAGATGTTATTAGCCAAAGGTCAGTGCTTTTATCATCTTAATAACGTTCATGGCTGTGATTCCATATGCCAAGAGATTCTGAGGGACTGTTGCCCTTCTGACCCTTTCATAAGACATGAGAATTATTCTTGTTATTAAAACTTATTTTTATATCAGTGTGCATAGCTTACTTGCCTGCTGTAAATAACTTTGGTCCTCATTTTGTCCGCACATACTTCTCTGAGTATTTGTGACCTTCCTCCAAAGATAGTGCATTTTACCAAGTATTCTTCTGGACCTGGTGATTACTTTTTGAGGATGAGACTTATTTAAGATGTGGTGTCATCCTTAGCAGCTAATAAAGTTAATACTGTGTCAGTCATCAATCACTTTGAAGGTCCACAACTGGGGAGGGCCTCTGCCCCCTGCTTGAGGCAACTCCTGAAAGATAACCTCGGGCAGGATCCTGGGAATTCGGGCCTTCTCTGATCTTTTAACATGAGCTTCTCTTCTACACTCCTCCAGGGCTTTGCATTTATTGCCTTCCCTGAAAAATCAGAGTGTGTTCCAAGCATCTGCAGTGTGCTCTACTCACCCATCCTCACTGCTGGTGGAGAATCCCGAGTCTCTTTCCTCCTTTCCAGACGATCGTGGTTTGTCCATCTCCCTCGTCCGACCTCTGCGCTGCCCCTTTTTCTCCTTCATTTCTGTGTAGCTCTGAGGAAGCTCCTTTGAGAACAGACTTAAAAACCTGCTTGGTGGTGAATTACCAATTCAGAGGCCGTGTTCTGATACCCAGGTGCAGAAGTTGTGTCCCTCCAACCCTCCGCTCCCTCGGCAGTTGCCGGCAGGCTCAGCAGATGGTGAAGGATTGATTGGGTGAGGGAAAGCAAACTAACCCTCCATCTCTGGCCACTGAAGGGCTCTATGGCTGATTGTTTTTGTTTCACATGCCTTGGCCGTCTGGACAGACAGACAGACATGCTTTAATTTTAAAGCAGGTGACACTGCTGACACCTCCAGAGACCCTGAGAGACTCACAAGTCCAGAAGCAAAGCCTGGTTTAAAGCTTTTCCCTCAGTTTCTATGTTGCAGCATTTAAAACCGGTGGCTTTTATGTTTTTCCTTCTTATTCTGGTTTTCATAACCTTTTCTTCATGGTCATGAGCACTTACATCCTTCTGGATGAGGAGAATAAGACACTTGCAGATGTTTAGCTTTGAGAACAAGGGTGGTCCAGGTACATTCAGAGCTAAAGAAGTTGGGAGGTCTCGTTTGCACAGGTGACAGAACACCCCATACAGGTTATCATTTGGGGAAAACATACAGAAAGTAGAAAATCCCATTTCTGAATTTCCTTTTTCTTGTTTTTTAGTCATTATCCTGGAACAGCTTTTCCACTGTCTGTGGTTCTGTATCATATTCCAAAAAAAAGATAGTTCACTACTCTAAAATCCATGTTGCCTTGACAGTTCACATGTGTGCTCTCTTTTTCTGACAAAACTGAGTGAAGCTGAGATAAGGTTTATTACACAAACATTTAAACTTCAGATTTGCACTGGTGTTAATACAGGATGCAGCACTGCTAATCCTCCTGAGCTTGTTGGCTGTCAAAAATCCTGTTTCCTTCTTTATTTTTTTTTTATTCTTATGAGAAAAGGTTTCTGATGTGTGGACAAAGTCTTGACTGTTGGCTGAGATTAGGTTTTTCACTTTTTCAAATACCCAAAGGCAAGTCATGAATTAAGTGTTAGGAAAACTATAGGGATTTCTTTAAGCCAGTCCTCTGGTATTTTAGGATACAGCCATTGTTAGTGAACAATTGCGTTGGGTTCCTAAAATCTAAGGGATGTAGTCAGAGGATTAGAATTGATCCAAAACACCCTGAGCTGAAGCTTTGCCTCTGACTCACAATATACTAATGGGCAACTCGCTTTGCTTCCCTTTAAAGCAGGGCCAGTAATTCACACAGTGTCTGTGGAATAGTCAATACAGGGAAAAATCAGTTTAAAGACATGGAAGGAAATACTTAAAGTAGATGAAATACTGAGCTGGAAGTGTAGGAGACGTTTTGAAAGATGGAGCATGTGGCATAAACAGGTTTGAGATATCTCCCTAATCAGGTGATTTCTAATTCCTGTGCCTGTGGCACATCCAGCCCTGACTAAAGGAGTATGACTGGGCATCTTTGGGAGGTGAAGTGATGAATGAGTGCCCACGAGAACGGTTCTCTTAATGCAGTCAATTATTTATGATCCTGCACAATTGATTGTCCCCAAAATATCCTGGTTTTGTACGAGCAGCTTCATTAATATCTGGCCCTGATTCTAAATAATGCAGTGCCTACAACGCTTGTACAAATTGGTGCTGTGTGTGTTTCTGCTCCATCTTGTGGGAATCTGCTGCTGACAGCCTGTCCTGCCTTTAACTTTTAGGACTTCTTTTGAAAAATGTGTTTTCCATTGTAAGAAAAACAGCCAGGAGTGATGGTGCTGCAGATGCAGCTCAGGTCACATGCACTTGCCTGGGCGTGAGTGGTCCCTCCTGCAGGGCCTTCTGCACACCCAGCTTTGCTGCTGCAGCTCTACATCTGCCCCTCTCTGGCAGGAAGAGCCTTCCTGGGTGACATCCTCCTCTCCTTGTGTGCTTGGTGTGTCCTTGGAGGCAGCTTTACTCAGTGATTGAAGGATGGGACAACAGGCCAACAGTCCCTGGGTGATAGTCCCAGTTCTTCCTTGGTAACCTTGAGGGAGGATTCCCATCGTAAAATCCCTGCTGCAGGCAGGAAAGGGAAGGACCCAAAGGGGGAATTTCCTGGGAACTGCAGCTGGTCAGTGCTGGCTTGGGAAGATAAATGATAATCACTTTATGGGTCACTATCAGAGTTAGGTTCAGCTGGTGAAGCCATCAGTGTTTGGGGACAGAGTAGGGCCTGGATGGAATGAAACGCTGCACATTGCCCAGCCATTGACCAAACCTGGAAGGGAGGTGTTTAAAACAACTGCTCTTTTCCTTTTATTAACGAAGCCATTGATGAGGAACAAATTTCTTGCCCCTCTCGCAGGGTTTCAGGTCATTCTCGGGTGTTTGGTGCAAAGAGGCTCAGAGTCAAAGTGCTTATTGTAAAGCCTCGTGTTCTGATCATTATCTCATTGACTCAAACTAACCTTTCTTTCCAAAATAAGTATTGACAACTGGCCCCTCATTTTTTTTTAACAACACTAATTGGATTCAAGTAATTGTCAGGCGTGAAGGATGTGCGAGAGCACGGAGGGCACAGGGAAGGCTCAGCTGTGGGCACCATGGTTACTGGTGACATCACTGGTGTCTGCTGGAGCCTGAGTGAGGATGGCCTGAACTAAACCCGGGGATTGCTGATGCAGCCCCATTGCCATGGAAACAGATGTTGCCTGCACGCAGAGTGTGGTGCACATGGTGTAGACAAGCACGTGGCCCTGTGGTGTCCACAACTCCTGAGAGGGCAGGGATAGTGTTAGTGGGGGAGTGGGGAATCCTGTTGGATTTGGTTTCTCAGTAACTCTGCTGTGGATGATGAATAGATCAAGCCTTGCTGTGAGTAACAGCAAAACTCAAGTCCTTTGCTGTCCTCAGCAGTTTTGTTGCTGCAGGAGTGTCAGTCTGACTTGCTGTGGATTGTTTCTCATTGTACCTTACAGAGGGCAGGCTCAAAAGTGCCATTGAAACCCATCCCTGGGGTAGCAGGGTTCCTGTTGTTAAAGGTGAACTCCTGCCTACCTTTGAGATTGTCATTCTAATACAACCTGACTGCGATCAATCCCTGTGAAACAAGAGTAAAGAGGATTCTCTGTTTGAGGACTGTTTTCCTATATTTTGGTGAAGGTACCTCCTCAAGCCCAGTAAAGAAGATTTTTATCATGGTTAGGATGCTGAAATGGGATTTAAAGGTGTGGGTACTGAGTTAGTACCCACTGCCAGCAGCTCTGTGTCTGCAGGTTACTTTCTCCTTCCTCAAAATGATGCTCTTTTGTTGATTCCATCATCTTCAATGTGAGAGGACTCAGCTGTTCTGTCTGGGGCACAAAAGCCTTTGACAGCAAAAAGTTGTGTGTGCCGTTCTACTTCAACACACTCCTGCATTAATAACAGTAAGGGTGGTTTTTATGTTTAATTTAATTCCTGTAGCTTCCTGTTTGCTCTTAGAACATGGTGTACACTGATAAACATATTGGTTTTGATGTGATGAGAAGTTCTACATTGTGGCTTCACTAAGAGTGGAACAGCACCATGTCCTTGCTCCCTTCTTTCACCCTGAACAAAGCCTTTTTATTCAGGTATTGCCCTGGTTTTGCTGATCTGATTTTAATGGAATGTTTCAGATCTTGGATGCACATGGTTTTGAAAAGGAAAAAAAAACCAATAGAAACCAACTTGGGAATCATGGCCCTGGTGTACTTTTAGGATAAACCAAGATTTTGTTTCCACAGTCAAAGACGTGGGTTTTGAGTACCTGCAGTAACTACCATGAGTGGGGCCTGGTCTATCAGATGTCTGCATCAGCAGGCTGAAGGTTACTGGTGCTGAAAGCAGATTGCTCATAATGAATTAGATGTCAGCTCAAATGCTCGGAAAGGAGTGGTTAACAGAACCCAGAGCTGAGTCACACACACCAAGAGGCAGCTGAGGGCAGGGCAGACACACCATGAGCAAGCACATCCTCCCTGGACATGTTACCCATGGGCAGAAATCCTCTGCTGGGAAAACGTGCTGAGAATAACCAAGGTTTAGTTTCAGGAACTTCTGGTATTTCCCAGTGTCTCTGTCACTGGCTTTCTGGTTTTAGGTGCTTAATCCTGGCCTGTGGCAGCTGTGTCATGTTTTGTTTTAGTGGTTGACTGCTGGTGTGGCCACAAGAAGCCCCGTGACATGGCTCAGATGAACAGGCTGCTTCACTTATATCCTCTCCCAGCTTTTCCATGGAAGTTCACCAAGTGCAAGGCACTGGTCCCAGTCTCACTGGTGCCTTCTCAGTGCAGGGTGCCTGTGGTAGGAGATGCTGGTGGGTGGTAAGGAGCTGCCTGGAGCACATGGAGGGAGGCTGTGGGTGATGGGAAGAAGGCAATGCTTTGGAAAATCCATTATGAGAATGAAATGTCCTTCAGCCTGAGTAACACCCAGCTGGAGATACAGTAGTTGGAAATATATTTCTCTTATTGTATGGAAGAGATTGAAAACACGGGGTTTATCCTCTCACAGCCTACGTTTTGTTCCTCGGTCCTCTACACCTTAGATGTCTCTATATGTCCTTTCTAGAACTAACCAGAATAGATCTGATTGGTGATACCAGGCCTTCAAAGCTCTGCAGTGATGGCAGGAGTCACCCTTCGTAAGCAGCTTCAGGCGTTTTTGTGGTCTGGAGGATTGTGTGAGTCACTTCAGGCTTCCACTGGTTCCCAGAGGGCAGGTCTGTTTCTGGGCTCTTAATTGGCATTTGTGGTAACCCTAGTATCCAAACCAATAAAAAGAAGAATAATTGGTGATAGGGAATGTTTTCTCAGCCTCCCTTGCCACAGTATGAACAAGAATGTTAGCAGGATCCTCTGGGGATGTTTGCTGTCATGTCCTCGTTCTGTGGTTACATAGATGCCTTTGCTGTCATTAAGTGAAACCATCAGCCGGCTGGAAACTTCTTGTATCCATATCTGTGTCTAAGTGGGCTAAAAAATTCCCAAGAGTTCAGTGTTGTTTTAATGCATTCCCCCAGAAGAATTTGTCTGGACTATCAAAATACCCTTGTTTCCAAGTGGGAGTTGGAGAACAAAACACCACCAAAAGAAAAAAAAAAGCTTTCTGGTTATTGTTTCCAGACAATGATTTGTGTCTTCGCTATCCGTGGACGGTGGGTCTGTGAAGTGCTGTCAGTCTTCATAATTGGAGTAATCTCAAATCAAACTCTCGTGGTTCCTCAGAGTCGGCTGCTGGGAGGATGCAAGAGCTTCATGGGGAACCTAAAGCATCTCAGCCTTTTGTAATCACTATCTCACTTATTTAGATTGAGAGGTTGTGCTGTAAACAATAATCAGTGGTAAACAAGGTAAGATTATAGCTATAATCTATTTTTGAAAGCTAAAACAGTGCCTGGATCACCCATTGTCACTGTGCAACCTTTGCTGTTCTCTGCAGCATCATTGCAGTGCTCCAAGCAGTAAGTTATAATAAAAAAAGACAACTTTAGGAGAAACTATAAACTATTGAGCTGTTTGCAGAGATTCTCTGCCTATGCACCAAGCCTGTGCACAGCCTGGGCTGGAGCACAAGGAGAAGGACTCTGGTTTAGGATAATATTCTTCTTGATGTCATTCTGGGGAGGTTGATGGGGCTGTTTTTTCTTCTAATTCACCAAAAGCAAAACTCTACCAGGCGAACTTAATTTACACAGCCTGTCTTCTGCATTTCTCCAGCTGATCCAATAAGCCACCTCTTAACTCTTTTATCCAGCATTGTGCATTTTTGTCATGTGAATGCTGCTCCTCCAGCTGTGGTGAGGCTCCTCAGGTCGTGGGGGTTTCCATTGCCATCACCCACCATTGCTTTAGGGGGCTGTGTCCCTCTGGAAGGACATCCCAGCTGCACTGAGGCGCCTGGTGCCATTCGCCTGTGCCCAGGTCGTTTGCTGGACCAAGGCTTTGCAGGATGTAAACTGCTGGGGAGGAATGTGTCTGAGTGGGAAAAGGGGATGGAAGATTTGAGAATGGATCAACCTGCCTTTGCTAGTGGCAGGCTTTGTTTCCAGCTGTTTGTTGTGAAGGGCAGATGATAAATGGGGGTTAGGCTTGCCCAGTGGTTAAATGACATTCATGGGAATTACTCATTTCTGATTGCTGTGCTGAGGTCATGTGCTGTGTCCCATGCTATGCCGCTGTGCCAAGAGATTTATTTTAATAGGAGCCTTTAAGTAACTGGCATTCTTGCTAATCATGGTGCATCTGCTTCTCTGGGTTCCCTGTTATGAGTAATTTAATGCTATTACTTTAGCTGGAAGGGATCTGTGTCACCATCTGTCCTGAAAAGCTATTGATGGGGCTGTGCAGAACATGGAGTGTCATCAGAAGAGAGGGACTTCTGAAGGGGTGACTGGATTTCCTGTTGTAATACAATATAAGGTGGTTTACTGTGATTATGGCTCAGATAACAGAATCACAGAATCACAGAAAATTATGAGTTGGAAGGGACCCACAGGGATCATCGAGTCCAACTCTTAACACTGCATCCCTGGCAGGAATCGAACCCAGGTCTCCCACACGCCAGGTGGGGACACTTACCACTGTACTAAAGTGGATATAAAGGCTGTCTTCTACTCCTTTGATGTTGTTGGGGACCATTCCTCGGGTGTTTATAGAGAGGGGAGATGCTGTGTCAGTTAGTGGGGGGTAGTAATGACACAGGTAATCCCCTAAATAAAATCTCTACTTCTCACGAGGTCCATGAGGCTGAAACCTGGGAGAGTGACCCTGAAACGCCTGCACATCTGCCACCCCCAGCAGATACTCTTTGGAGAGGGCCTGCCAGACACTTCTCAAGCCAAATGCTTTCCTAATGGGTGGTTATTTTTAATTGTTGTTTACAGACCACTTGTAACCAGCCCCCTTCAGGCTGTAGCTCAGTCACAACAGGCATGAAGAGGCTCTGTGGCTGCACAGTAAATTGCTCTTCACTCCCACAAGTGCTGCACTTCCACAGCACCGCTTACACCCACAGTATCAAATGGTCTCTCAAGTGCATGTGGCTGATGTCTTTATTTTTGTTACATGAGAAAAGAATCGTTTTGTCTTTGTGGCTGGTCAGTAATTGTATTTTTCACCATCTAAGCTGGCTCTGGTTCTGCCTCCCCTCACTTGTGTTCTCAGCAATCCAGCTGGTTTGTATGAGAGTGTGCAGGGCTGGGAAGCAGCTTTGTGTGGGCTTGTTGTGTGGAGTTTCTTTTTGATCATACTATCCTTCCCAGCAACATGTTGTGTTTCGAGTATAAATTTGGCCTGACTCGAAAATCCTGGCTCTAAAGATAGTTTGGGGTATAATCTCTGATTTTTCTCTTTTTTTTTTTTTTTTTTTTTTTTTTTTTTTTTTTTTTTGTCAGCAGAGCTGCAGCTCTTATTTCACATTCATCTAAAAAACGTTCTTGCTCTCCTTGTCATATCTTATGTAGATAAAGTGACAAGTAGGAGGAATGTGTAGGGCCAAAATTGGCTTAAGGTTTGAAAGTGGGTGACAGAGGCTGTGGGCTGGAGTTGGTCATCTGGAAAGGCTGATGGAGAAGGACTCCCTCCTCTCAGAACAAGGTTTGCAGTTGTCTGCAGCTGCATACAAGTGAGTAAAATAACCAGGAATCAGAAGTGGGATGTGAACTGACTTTCACAGATAGCTTCAGTGAAAAGTGTTTTACTTTCTTTGTCTCCTCACAAAGTGTTGGGACCAGGACACTGTTCCACCCTCACAGCTCTGGCTGAGAACCTGAGTGTGACCAGTACCAGATCACGTGGAAAAGCTGCTTATGGAAGTATTAATGTAAAGAAAAAAGGGGGTGATGTGTCAGGTCACCAGGGTTCCAGCTGTGGGATGAGAACCAGGCAGCTCATCCTCATGCAGAGTCACGTTTGTTAAAAGTGTCTGAGCAGGGAAAGGCAGAGTGGAGGATGTCAGTGTCAGCTCTACAACTCTCATCAATAAGTTCTGGTTCCCAAATGAGGACTTGCAGAATTGACTGGAATTGCTTTAACTGCACACTGGAGGCTTAAATCCATCTGATGTGCAATTCCACTTGGCCTGAAGAGAACCCATCTTCCCTTTGCTTAAGAGTTCCACGTGCCTCTGCTGTAGAATAAAACTCTGGATCTCCCTAATTTGTATCAACTGCTCAGAGCAGGTGCTGTGCTGTTATTCTGTCTGACACATTCTCTCTGCTGGCTGGTTAGTGCCTTTCCCGAGACCTTTGAATTAATCAGATTTCGGGGTCATCAAGATTATTTAATGTTATTGTCATAAATATTTGTACAGGACTTGGTCAGTGCTTATATAAGAACTGAAAGTCAGTAGTTTGTTTGGAGAGGATCTGTGCTTTAATGAACTGCCGGCTGAGTGGTAGAAATAAACTGTAAAAAAGTGCTTTTTTTTCCTAATGCAGTTTGTAGAGTAGGGAAGAAAATTACTATTCTGGTTGTCAGTTGTTTAGGTTTGTTGGTTATAGCTGCTTAAATTTAAAATCACTTGAGAGCTCTTTAAAAACAGCTCTCAAGTGAGATAAGCTCTGTTGGCTTATCTTGTCCTCAAAAGATGAGAAGTTGATCTCTTGTATTTATAATTTTCTCTTAATCCTTTGAACTGTTTCTATGCCAAAAGTGAGAAGTTGTTATTGTATTAGATTTCACAGTTGATTCTTGGTATAAAATTTGTTTTTTCCCCCCTTAATTTCCAAAGTACTGTGCTCTCAAATACAAACAATAAACTCAAAATGCTGACTATAAATCTGTTGTTTGGAAAAGATGAAGGTTATACATCATCCAATCTGCTGAAATGTTGTACAAATTAATAAATGTTTGGTTTGCCTCTAGCTCATCTTAGAAGCACTGAAATTAGTTTTTTTTTTTCTTGAAGGAATTTTTGCCAGGTCTCTCAATGAAGGACAATCCTACAAATAAGCCAAGATCTGGAGGCTGCCAGGGGGTGCAGTGTTCAGTCTGGCAAACTTGGGTTGTTTCTTTTAAATATCTTAATTAGCAGAGCATAGTCTCCAAGCTGTTCTTGGAGAGCTGCTGCCAGGCCAGATTACACGCCACAGGACCCCAAATCCTGGGAGATTCGGTCTTGGAATAGTCTCCAGTTCTGTGGTCACAGAATCATTGAGGTTGGAAAAGACCTTCCAGATCATCAAGTCCAACCTTTGACCAATCCCCGCCCTGTCAACCAGCCCAGAGCACCGAGTGCCACATCCAGTGGTTTCTTGAGCACTGCCAGGGATGGGACCTCCACCACTTCTAAGGCCTGACCACCCTTTCAGTGAAGAAATTCCTCCTGAAATTCCTCCTGGTGTCCAGCCCGAGATGATGCTGTGCCACGTGCATGTGCAGTTCTTCACGCTGACACACCATCACAGAAATGTGCCAGGTTGAACAGACTCCCCTTTGCTGTGTCAACAGCTGAGGCAAAAGATTTTTGTCCTGTTGGGCAGTTCCCAAGGTTTGGGCTGTGGGGTGAACCTGTTACAGAGCAGGAATTGAGGTGTCACTAGGTCTCCATTCAAGCTGTTTTCAAACTTAGTGCACAAATCAAAAATTTTGCAGGACTCTCTAATAAATCAAACCTCTGGTTTTGGGTTGGCCAGATGAGTCTCTAAATTTTTCCTTTATAACCTCTAGTTTTGGTCATTGTAGTGCCAGGATGCTGCTGCCGTTTTCTGCTCCAAAGGAGCTCTAGGAACCATCCCCAGTGTCCGTGTGCTTTGGGAGCCCAGTATGTACAACCTGCAAAGATTAATGTGAGATGTTTTCCCTTCCAGAAAAAGAGCAGAGAGGAGACATGTGGGGAAGGCAGCGGAGTGGAGATCCTGGAGAACAGGCCCTACGTGGATGGCCCGGGGGGCAATGGGCAGTACACTCACAAAGTCTATCACATTGGGATGCACATCCCCAGCTGGTTCCGCTCCATCCTGCCCAAAGCAGCCCTGCGAGTCGAAGAGGAATCGTGGAATGCTTATCCTTACACAAGGACAAGGTAACACTGAGTCACTCTCTGTGCCAGTGGCATCTCTGCCCCCTCCAGCAATACCCTTTAAAGAAATCAGGGTCAAGGCCTGAAATTCTTCGGCAGTGTTTAATCTCTGGAGCGCGAGCGTTGCCTGGGCTGACTGCAAACACACTGGAGAATTTGTGGCTCGTTGCTCTAAAATGTTGGGCTGTTTTGTCCATCAAAGCGTGGGAAATCTTGAATGGTTTTTATTTAGTCTTGTATCCTGCACTGCATGTTCTGCCTAACGTTGCAGATATCTGCTTGCTCAGGGAAGTTATAAATGTACCCGGAGCTGGGACAGATGTCATGCTGAATACTGTCAAGGAAGACAGGATTCATTTGTTCTACAGGGGAAAGAAAAAAATTCTTAATAAATAAATAAATCCGGTGCTTCTTTTCTGGGAACTGTCTTTGTCATTTAACTAGAAAATAACAAACCTACATCCCATGGTTTTCACCCTGAGGAGGGAAGAGAGCCAGAGCCCTCTGGGCCCTCCTTGTTTCAGCTGATTTTTTTCTGGGAGCACTTCAGATACCCTGGAATAAATAGCCTTTATGACAGTTACTCTGGTTTAGAGCATTTGCACTTTGCCAGATTTACAAGTCTGATGTTGCTGTCATCTTTCATAATAAAAAAGCTAAATGTCTATTTTTAATTCTAGTTTTAGCAAAAAATCTAGAAAAGTTTCCTAGTTCTGCTTTAGCTGGTCTCTGCAAGTAACACTAGTCGTGGAAAAGGTGGGGAGTCAGTGTTTGTCTGTGGGGAAGTTGCTTGTGACTGACTCTAATGGAGCTGCCTGACTTTCAGGTGATTAAAGTCCACTTCCAGACAGTTTTTATCTGTCCTTGAAATGCCCATGAATCAATCAGTTGACCAGGAAACCTGTGCTGCAGAGAACCACTCCATATTTTAATTCTGCCATAGATTCCAGGCAGGAGCTCTTCGTTTCTCCAGGTGCATTTCCAAGGTGTCCTGGTATCTGTGTCATGAATTTTGGCCCCACTGTACTTACAGGTTATGTTGTCTCCTTGCTGAAAACTGGTGAGCTGCTGTTTTAAGGAGTTAATAAAGAACACTCTCTTTAATCTGTACAGTTGGTATTTTAAGCATCTCTGAAGTAAAACGTGCGTGGGGTTTGAGGCTGATTTACTCTAAGCTGTTCTGGCTTTCAGGTACACGTGTCCTTTCGTGGAGAAGTTCTCTATTGATATCGAGACGTACTACAAAACCGATCCAGGAGACCATAGCAACGTGTTCAACCTTTCTCCTGCAGAAAAGAGACAAACCATTCTAGGTGAAAAGCCTTTTTCCTTCATTCTGCTTGGTGTGTCCCATCTGCCTGTCAGTCCCTCCTGAACAGCCCCCTGCAGCCTCGTTGGTGTTGCTGTGGGTAGGGTTACATCAGGTAAAGTGAGGACACCTGAGTTCTCCTCTAGGCCTGATGGAAATCACATGGAAATAATTTGAATCCCCCGTCTGTAAACTGAAGCTGATGCTTTCCCATCTTATTTATGCAGCTCCTAGAGTTGAGTAAAACATCTAATAAAGTTGGGGGTAATGAGTAGAAATAACCAGAGAAGAGGAAATATTGCTGTACGTTTGTGTGGCGCTCTTGTGTATGTGAAAAGGATTCCTATCTGTGCTTTTGAAGCATGAAAGGTACATTTAATTTTTGCTCCTTTTCCTTTTAGTCTTGTCCTCACTCAGGTTAACACTCAGCTTCACAGGTTGAACTAATGTAAGGATTTAACGAGGAAAGGCAAAAGGAAATGTCATCAAAAGGCAGAGAACAACAGGTATCACAGCAATTCCTCTGCCTTGCCATTCCATCCTGGACTGTGCCCATGGCATTTGCTGGAGGCCCAGCTGTGTGACAGGGAGTGCTGGCAATGACAGCCAGCAGGACTGAAGCATCCCTGGGATCAAAGCATCCCTTGCTCTGGAGCTGCTGATGCTGGAGAAGTGCTGAGCTCGAGCTGAGTCCTGGAAACGCTGGGAAAGGACGTCCCGTGGCTGTGCTGGCTCCTGGAGCCACACGGGGCACAGCCTGAGCAGTTTTACTTGAACTTTGTGATTTATTCTTCTTTATTTTGTACTTCAGTTTGACTGTCCTCGTTCCTGAGCCTGCCTGATGAGGCTTTCAGTGCTGCACAAACAGGCTGGAGCCACGCTGCCTCACTGAGAGGTGTCAGCAGAGCTGTCATTTCTTGGGAAGTGCAATCCTGCCCTTCAATCCAAATTTCAGATGCTTCTGCTGAGCTCTTGGGCGGGGGGTGGGGGTTGCAGATCTTTTAAAATATGTTCATTCACTCCCATTGCAATTTCCACTTCTCCGTTGTTGGGTTGTTAATTAGCATTTAAGTTAAGCTTTCTGCCATCCACAATACATCTGGTCTAACAACAGCAGGTGAGGGGTTACCAGTGCCCTCGTTTGATGGACTCCAAAGATATTCTGTGGGTAGTGCCTATTCCATGGCAGGGCAGGTGTATTTTAACTGCCTTGGATGAGACAGCTGGAGCACTGTGAGTGATAGTAGGAAAGCTGAAAGGTGGAATGTGCAACAGAACTTTATGGAGCTGGAAAGACGGAGAGTGCAGAGCTGCCAGAGTGGATCTGCAGTCGGCGAAAACATCTTTTTGGAGCAAAGCCTCTGTTTGCTGGAACTGTGTGTGCTCGTTCCTCTGGCAGAGCTGATCTCTGCCCAGCAGCAATGTATAAACAATTTAAATATCAGTTGTTTAAGTGTAAGTAAAAAGAAACTAAATTGCTGTAATGCTTCTGGTACTTCCTAAAACAGAGAGAACTCATGAAAAATGATGTTGTCTTCTTTTGTTTAGGAAAAGAAAATGTCTAACTGCTTCCATTCTCTTTCTATTATAGATCCTATTGATATTGTTAAAGATCCTATCCCTCCCCATGAATACAAAGCTGAGGAGGATCCAAAGCTGTATAAATCAGTGAAGACTAAAAGAGGACCCCTCTCAGAAGATTGGATTCAGGAGTACAAGAGCAGCCCTGGGAAATACCCCATCATGTGTGCATATAAACTGTGTAAAGTGGAGTTCAGATACTGGGGGATGCAGTCGAAGATCGAGCGGTTCATCCACGATGTTGGTGAGCATTTATAGCCCTGCAGAGTTCACTGTCACCCCCTTAATGCTGTTTCTGAATCCAAACACGCAGGTGAGGTGTGTGCAATGCATCATCTCCCAGGACATGTCTGTGAAGACGTTCTCAGATCTGATGACCCTGTGGCAGGTCAGAAAAAAGCCTTGTTTTTCTATCACTTATAATCGTGATATGTCTGAATCCAAACCACATGTACCCCCTGGAAGGTTTTCAAGTCCTGTGTGGGTGAGATCTTGGTGGGTTGGTTTTTGGGATTTTTTAGATAATCTGGTAAATTTAACAGACAAATTCTTATTTTCAAAATTGGCCAATTTTCTTTATTGTGACCCAAATCCATCCTGAAGGGCTGCCTAAAGAAATAAGCTTTGCTCCCAAGCCCTGGCTGGTTCCAGAAATCCACTCCCTGGAGCATCCCTGGTGTCTGTCTGCCTTGGGACAGGGCTGGTGGGTCTCTGCATGGCTGTACATCACTCGGATGTCCTGAGCCCTGCCCATCACTGTGCTGTGACCTGTGGTGGGTCAACAACAGCTCTGAGTTGTGAGTAAATGTGCTGCTTTAGTGGATCCTTCACTCTTAGGTCAAGGCTTTTAGGGAGGGATTAGTTGTGTAGTGACTGAATGGAGACGGCGCAGGTGGTGGCAGTAATTTCTTCTTTGCAGAAAATCTATAACACAAGTGGTACAATTTCTGAGCCTTGCTACAAGTGGCAGGATCTATGGCCAGGTGAAAAACCTAAAGAATGTTTTAAAGAAGCGTTCCTGTCTCAAAAGAAAGAGGAGAGAAGGAAGAGTTGTGGCTGTCCTCTGGCAGAGAGAAGGCTGAAGAAGGGCTGTGTAGGGGATGGTCCCTGCTTTCTCTGCACAGAAATCCTCCTGCACGACCTCTACAGCTCTCCTTTTGATAAGCAGGCCTTCCATGAAGTGCCTGACTGTAGCATAAGTAATTTTATAGCTCTTTACAGTCACAGTCATAGCTCCTGAGAGCTATTGTGGCAAACACCGACAGAGCAGCAGAGAATAGTGCTCACCTCTCTCTCAATGCTTGCAGGTTGTTTTCTTAAGGCTCCTCTGCTTTTCCTTTACCCGCGGATGGAAGTCTTTACCTGCTCCAGACTGTGTGACAAGTGCCTCTCTGCAATGAGCTCCCTTGGCGTTTCGGTGACATGGGTTAATTTAGTGTGTGCTGGAAGACACGGGGGCAGAATAACAACTCCATTGTAGCTGTTAAATGAAGAAGAGGCACGTGACCCTTCCAGTTGTTCCGAGGTGTTTGGCATAGATTAAACTGTGGTCCCTCAGAAACATTTCTTTTGTATTCCGTGAAAGATTGCCTGCCATTTGCCTCTTGATTGAGGCTTTGCAGAGAGCGGAGCCAGCTCATTGTCTGCCTTTCAAAAGCTTTTCCACTGTGTTGTAATGATGGCAAATACTGTTTTTCAAAGTGGTTAAGATGCATAAAATTGGAAAAGCCTTTAAGGCAAGACAAAGTAGAGGGAGTGAAAAGTGAAAGCCAAAGCTTTGGGTGTCTACAGGAGCTCTGTGGCCTCCTCTGGCCCTGGGATAGCCATGGGGAAGCCACTGGTGAGTGGGCAAAGTGCCCGCAGTGTTTGTACCACAGCCAGCAAGGTGTGTGAGCATGTTTAAGTTGGGAGGATGTGGCTCCAACAGGACTGAGCAGGCTCAGGTGCTGATCCCAGTTTGAGGCTTCCAGCTGATGAGTGAAAGCAGATGGAGACCTTTGGCTCCTGGGAGCTTGGTCCATCACCAGCTGCACAACACAGAGATGTTCTGGTGGGTCAGCCCCTCCTTCCCGGGCATTTTCATCCTGGTTCCCCTGTTCCCCCTGCAAATCTGTTTCTTAGGGAATTTGTTTTCTTGCTGGTTTGGTGACCCTGCCCAGGGACGGAGGCAGAAACAAACAGCAGGATCCAAACTCTGGCCAAGGGCGGGGAGCAGTGCTTAGCAGTGCAAACTAAAATTAGAGAACGGGTTGAAAAAAGAACAGGTCTGAGGTAAGTGATGGATGGATTGTACAATGTGGAGAGGCTGCTGAGCACAGAGGGAGTAACTCTGGGGGATGGTGTTGAAACGTTCTCAGTCGGGCTGAGTACAGCAGCCATTCTTTCCCGTGACTAATTGGACAGTTACTCAGTGCTTTGACAACCTGAGACGCAGACTAAAATTGTGATTGTGGGCTATTAGTCTACTTGGCTGTAATATTTGTGTGCTTTTTTACTCCTTTCCCATGGATTTTAAGTTTAATTGGACTGGCACTGCATAATGTTCTGCTCCCACTTGCTTCCTAATGGTGCACGTGGGCTCCGAGTCTTTTGTTGTTAAACAAGTGTGTTGACTGTGTATGGGTTATTAATTATATACTGTGGCAAAGTGTGTTCCATCCCAGTAACTGGAGCTTTGTCTAAGCCCCTGTGTCTTAGGCTAAATATGCCCAAATTGCTGCAGAGTGATGAAGTGGTTTTAAAAAGCTCTTTTGCAGAACATTTGCTTCACTCGAATGACTTAAGTTCATCCACTGCCCATTGGAGCCCACGAGCAGAGTTTTATCTTTCCAAGGTGGAGGCAGGTTGCAGTTGGAATGATTTGGATGTGAAGTGTCTGAGCAAGGGAGGGCAGGGAAGCGAGGAGGTAACTGCAGTTGGCTTTTGCTCAGGTCCATTCAGACAGCCAGAACCTACTGACAGGGTTATGGGGTTGTTGTGACTGTCAGGGAAATAGTGTTGCATAGGGACAGTCAGACATCCTTAATCTGCTGCCAGGAAATCGTGAGGGTGCGTTATAAAATGATTTTGGGATGTTGCCACTGGGTACAGAGTCAATGGGCATCTGAGCAGTTGCTTTATATGGATATTGAGGTGGTTTGGAGCAGGATTTGTTGGTGAGTTTTCTGATTTATTTAAGGGATTTTTTTTGCGCTGAGTTACGTTTACTATTTTTACTTCATGCTGAAAAGCCAACCCAGAACTACAGCCCAAAGCATTTTAAATTCAGATGAAGGTTCCTCTCTGTCCTGGCTTGTCTCATGGTCATTTACACTTCCCTTTTTTGTATGATGAAGTTCAACACCACAAATCACTTGCAAGAGTCAACACCTCATGGAAGCAACCGGCCCCTGAGTTGCTGAGGTGGTGAGCTGAAAGCCCAGTGATTTAAATGTTTTCACCCTGCTCGACTCTCCACAGATGATCTTTCTGCACAGCACAGTGGGAAATGTTACAATTACATCAATGGACAGTGACAGGTACTCTGAAATCTGACTGCACGTGGGCATTTGTGCGTGTGGGGGTTTCTTGATTTCAGTGGGGTTTTGGTTTTTGCTTTTAAATGAAAGCTTCAAAAATGTTTCGAGACTTGATTTTTTTCCATTGCACAGGGAGGGAAGCAAGTGTCTGGACAGGTGAGGTCAGTCATTTGTAGCTGGATCCTGAATTCCTGTATCTGCACAGGGCCTTCAGCACATCCCCTGGATCCCTGCTGCCTGTTGAGAGGCTGCAGCTGAGGCTGAGCAGGAATTCAGTGCTTTTCCCACTGCTGTGCACACAGGAGCTGCTCAAGTTCTCCACTTTTTCTGCAAGCCATGACTTTTACTTTTCCATCTCCTTTGTACCTGCACAGCCTCATTCCTCCTCCAGGTTTTCTCCCTGTGTTTAAGAAAGCGAAATGCAGCATTCCTGGTACATCCAAGGCGAAGGCCAGAGGCTGGGAAAAGTAATCTGGCTTTTTGACTTCATAACTAGCCTGGAGGGGTAGAGCACAACTGCCATGAAATCCTGTAGTGCCATCCTATTTTCAAAGGAACGGGGCTTTAAGGGAGGATGATTTGGGATGTCTAATCAAAGCAGTGTGAGCAGGGCACACAGGGAGGTCTGGGGGCTGGCAGGGAGCAGTACAGGCAATTTTTGAGATCTAAGGAGGCAGAGAAGGAACTTCAAGAGACTTTTTCTTTACCCCCAAGTGGTTTTCATGTTCCCTGGGATGTCAGTCCATTAAAACAGATACATGGTCAGTGGCATCTGTGCCTCTACACAGAGAATTTCTGAGGAGTTGGTGCACTGAGAGATCAAGGCTGAATCCAGGAGCTCGTGTGGATCCTGCTGAGCCCTTGAACGGAGGGAGCCCTTGGGATGGGAGCAAGGGGGATGTTCCCCTTCTGAGTCTGATCACAGTCTCTTTTCAAAGTCTTCCAAGCAAGGTAGAAGTGGATGTGGATGTCCAAAGGATGATTGTGGTGTTGGGGACTGAATTAGAGCAAGAGAAATGTTTTCTTGTCTTTCAGTGTGGATGTGATGGGAATTTAATCGTTGTCTTTAAGCTCTCCTGGTTGTCAATCATAACAGGAGGTGAAAAGGCCGAAACATTCTCCTGTACTTCTGCAAAAAGTGATTTGATGGGGGAAAATAACTCTGAATCTCGACTAAGGGTGAACAGAATTAAATTTCCAAGGCCCTTCTTCTGCCCCCTAAGGTCACAGTCTGCTGGCTCACACTTGCCTCTCCCATGGGGAGCTCCCTTCTGAAAGTCAGGTAGAGAAATGCATCAAATATTGATAAATTTAATCTTGCCGTGCAAATGAAGTTCAGGTTGAGCTGGTCCATGACATTAGTGCTGATCTCAGAGGCCATTTCCTCCTGATAGCTTGACTTTGGGATGGCTGACGGCATTAAGAACTGACCAAAGAGCAGAGCAAGCAATAAAATTCTCAGACACGGAAGGAGATAAACATATAAAAATGTTGTGTGTTGAAAAAAAGCAAAAGAAAAAAATAGCGATTGCTGAAAGCGAAGGGGCCATTTAGGCTGAACATGGTAGAAAATGTGATGGTTGTGAGATCTGAGGTTTTCTGTACAACAGGGAAGCAGCTGTTGATGGAAACACCTTAGGGACCTTCCCACTGTGTCCGTGCTCCTGGAGGTGGAAGGTGGATTACAGGGGACACCCTTCCTCATGATGGTGCCTAAAGAGCTCAATCTGCAGCTCCCAAAACCAAAATGTTTTTAATGTAGCCTGTTCATTGCTCTCTATCTCGTAATGTGTACCATGGTCCCACTGACAACAAATCCCACTGCGACTTCTAGCATGTCCTTCAGCCTGTCTCTGCCTCAGTTTCCCAGTAATTAAAGAGGGAACAGTATTAATTGATTATTTATTTTCAGAAAGGCTCCTGAGGATCAGTTGGTCAGTATTTACAGAAGCTGTAAAAGCGCTGTTGTGTGCTCCCATCAGAAATAACAGTTTGGAGCTTCAACCTGTCGTGAGCTTTTAAGGAATAATACTGGTGAAATTCCTGAGTGACTATAATGTTTTAAAAGTCTCAGTGGTATGATGATGTTGGCCAGTGAGTCTAAATCTTGAGGAGAGTATCTGTTGCCTGGTCAGGCTCATTGTTGATACTGAGGCAGTTCTTCCTTTCAGATCTGTGATATGTTGAAATGTTGTAAATTGGCTTTACCCACTCCATTTTTCTCCTGCAGCAGAAGACAGATGGTATCTGCAAAATAAAACGTTTTTATTCCCTCCCTTACTTTGCTTTCTATCCCATTATCTCAGAAGCTCAGATTTGTGATGCTGTTTCACTGATATATAGAAATCAGGTTTCCAAGGAAAGGTTTAGCATGGCTGGTGTGGGATGTGCTTCTGTCATGTTACAGTTGGGGTAGTGTAATGAGTGGTGTTAGTTCAAGGAATGACTTGAAACTCTCCTGGATTAAAACAAAATAAAAAATCCAGTAGGCTTTTGAGGGGTTTGTGTGATTTTGGTGGTGGTGTTTTTTTGATGTTGGCTTCTTTCTTTTTTTTTCCCCTTAACTTCTGGGGGCATACTTCACTTTAAAGGTTGGAATTAAATACTACAACTTCCCAGAAATTCAGGAGGGGTTGCAGTTGTGGCCTGTGCGTGACTCTGCCTTGGTGGAGTGGCAGTCACGGGACAAAGTCCTTCATCCAGAATTAGGAAATCCCTTCCCAAATTAAAAGCAGTCACAGAAGACTTGGTTAATTTTTCAGTGCATGGTTGACTAGCAAGAACTGAGGAGATAAAGTACACCAGGTGACCAGTTTTCACCCTGACTGACCAAGGCCCCTCACTGCAGCTTGTGGCATTGTGTGTTTGATGTCTGTGTAATATCCCTGCCACAGTGTCCTGAGGTTCTGGGGAGGGAACACGTTGATTCCTGCAGCTGGTGGCACCGGTGACAGGAGTGTTGTGGCTTTGCAGGGCTGAGGAAGGTCATGGTCCGAGCCCACCGCCAGGCGTGGTGCTGGCAGGACGAGTGGTACGGGCTCACCATCGAGGACATCCGGCGGCTGGAGAAGGAGGCCCAGCTGATGCTGGCTCAGAAGATGGCCCAGTTCTGCAGCGAAAGTGACCCTGAGCAGCACGGGGTCAAAGACACTCCTGGGGAGAAGGATGTGGAGGCCAACACGGTTTCACCTGCTGACACCGAGGATTCCGCTGCCAACAGCGAAGCGGCCTCAGGGAGATCCCTCACCAAGCAATGGTCCACCTCTTCCAAGTCCTCACGATCTTCAAAGAGAGGAGGTAAGATGCTGCTGCTGACTTGCTCTTTGAACTGGGTGGAGGTTGGGCTTTGGGGAGGTCTCACTGGGTCTCCTCGTGGCAGCTATCCTGGGGACAATGTGTGTTTCTCCTGTGAGAAGAAAGGTGGGTAGGGGCTACTGCCTTCCCCTGGTGATGATGTGCAGTAGCTGTTCGGAGACAAAACCTCACCCTGGGGTTAGGTGGGACCATGAATCATGTTTATATTCTCTCAGAAACACCTTTCAGGAAGCTTTCAGGATGTTGATGTTCAAGCTCTCCTGTGGATGCCCTGTAAGGACTCAGCTTTGAGTCCTGGGTTCTGTCCCTCCGCTCCCCCTTGGAAGTCGTCACCTTTTTCTGCTGTACTAAACGATTTCCCTCCTTGGACTCTTCTGTACAAGGGGGTGAATCCCCAGTGAGTCACAGCCAGAAGGTTTGAACCCTCAGCAGTTCCCTCTCCTTTTAGCCAGGCACAGCTGGTAGCAGGGTAATAGCAGCTCCTGCTGCAAGAGGGGGAAAAAATCTTGGTTTTTCTGAAAACCCCAAGGGGCAGCGTTTGTTGCAGTGACAGTGGAAGGGGATATCTGGGTGAGTGGCGTCTCTATCTCTCATATGCACTAAATATTGTGAGCTGAGTCTCCATTTTTATTTCCCACTCCATCACTGATTTCATCACAGGGTGAATGAGAGAGGAGCAGTAGTTTTACCTTGCAATGACTCACTCGAGTGAGCCCCAGGGAAGAACCTACCAGATGCTTCATAAATCACTGCATAAAGATAAAAATGCTGCCTACTTTGCCTGCACCAGGGTTTTATATTGATGCACCCATCTCCCATTATGCTCTTTGTACAAACCCCCTCTTCCACTGCTGACACGTTCACGGGGAGTTGTGAGTTCTCAGACCTCACTTGAAGGTTTTCACTGGGAGCAAGGCACGGATTTCTTTTCAAACTGCGGAGTGTCTCAGCTTTTACAAGGAAAAGTAATGAAAGAAATTAATTGCGATGTGCTGGGAAGTACGTCACACAGATATTTTAATCCTCCTTCATGCTGGCAGTACGTTACCATATGGAAGCAAGGAGGGCTGGCGCGACGTGCTGAAAAAACGCCTTTTCTCCCCAAGATCTCAGTCCTTTCTCTGCCACCCGAGCAAGACCTCTGGTGATAGCAGGACCCTTGTCACCATTCCATATGTTATTTTATGCCCTATTTTTAGCAGCCATTATGCGAGTGCCTTGACGTCACTCAGCGTGAATTAGCTCTGCTCCGCCAACCTCCTCCTTGCTGCTCCCCGAGGGGTGGGCGGTGGGTGCTGGGGGCTGCTGAGCTGCAATTAGATGACTCTGCACAGGGTCTCCCTCCTCTCTTCCCATGTGACAACGGGGTAGAAAATCAGGAGAATTTTTACTTATGTATTTTAACACTGTTGGAGCAATAGCATGAAATGGCTCGTGCAGCTGTCACAGTAACGGGAGCCTTTCAGCATCTTGTAGGGACTTAATCAGATTTTGTCAGTCTCCTCGGGTTTTTGCTGGGTTAGGTGGCTGCTGTGAGCGCCGTGTGACGGGCACGAGGGGAGAATCCCTCTCTTCTTACCTTTGTGTGGCCAGTGCTCCCTTCAGCAGGCAGCTGTTCTGTCACAAGTTCAGCCCTGAGTAGCTCGAGCTGGATCGTTGCTAAATTATATCTGAAAAAATAAAAGAAAGAAAGAACCCATAATAGGTTTATGTGCAGCACGGGGAACTCTGGGAGGGGAAGTGAAAGGGAGCAGGTGGGTGTGAGACCAGGAGAGCAAACAGCACCAAAAGGACTGTGGGGTTTCTCCGTGCTCTGTCGGGATCGCTGCTCCAACAGCTCCCGATGAGGTAGTTGGGTAGCATGTTGTTTAAATCATTCAAGTTTAAAGTTTAAATAGATCTCTAATCCAATTTGTGTGGAAGCAATTTCCTTCCAGAAAACAGATTATTTCTCTCCAGGCTGCTCTGCTCAGCTACCCACCCGAAAGTTAGTGCAGCAGAGGCATGGTCTGTGTGCTGATGAGAGGCACAGAGAAGGCTTCCAATCAGCCTGCTTCCTTCCTAATTGCAAACTTTAAAACCCAGCTGATTTTGCACGTCCTACTAACAATTATAAATAGCTGCCATTCAAAATAGCAGAAGAGGGATGCAGGCAGCAGCTTGCTTTAATGTAGCATCTTGCTGGCAGGTTGTAACAACAGTAAACAGACAGGATCTGTAAAGCGGTGCACTGACATCACACCGGCATCATCGGGGTTTTGTGTTTTTTAATATTGCAGCAGGGAATTTTCATAGAGAACACACGAGTCTTCCTCCAGCAAAGATCATGTTGGGGACTCTCCGTGTGGCCGATGTAGCGTTTCGCATCAGGCTTTTCTGTTTTTTCCAGCAAGTCCTTCACGCCACAGTATCTCCGAGTGGAGGATGCAGAGCATTGCCAGGGATTCAGATGACAGCTCAGATGATGAATTCTTTGATGCACATGGTATGTGGAGCCTCAATCACCGTCCTTTCTTCCCTGAAGCGGTGGGGTAGGGGACCGGAAGGCATGAGGGTGGGGGGTGAGCAGGGAAGGAAGCGCAGACCTTTGGCTTTGAAGTGTTTTCCTTTCTAACCACGACACGGTGCAGCTTCTTCCAGCATCACCCAGCAGAATCCTACATTCAAGGCAGCAACGGTTCAGATTCAGTCTGATCTGTTTGAAGGGGTCTTGAACAGTCTTAGCCCTTGGAGCTGTATTTTATTTGGTGCAGATAAGTGTGGGTAAAAGCCACAGTAGTGACTGGGCTGTGGGTGTGTCTGAACAATTCACTGTGATTATTTTTCTAATTTGTTTTTTAATCAGTAAGAGGTATGATTAATTGCCCTGTCTGGACCTGGAGAGACACAAATTTGCCTTTATTAACTCCTTAATCTCAGATTCCAAGGAATACATTAGCGAATGCAACAAGGTAATTGAGGTGCCAAAATTGATCAGTGTTGATTCCAGAATTCTCAAAGTAATTTTGATTATCTGTATTAAGAGAAAGCTGTGTTATTTTTATTTTTTACTCTGTGCATGTGTGTGAAGCAGCTTTGTTCCACTGCACCCTTTTTATATATTGTACTTAATGCAAATTTAAGCACGAAGGGCTCCATCTCTACTGACAACAGATGGACTCTTCTCCCAGTTTGTCTGATGGAAATGAGATGTGCAATATGTGCTGATGAAGTTGGTGACCTTTCTGCGAAATGCAGTTGTTAGAAGATGACGCCCCAGTTTTGTAAAGCAAAACTTCGCTGATCTTCATCTAAAATTCAGTCTCCAGAAATGGATAGTCCCGTGTTCCAGAAGTGTTCTCCCATCAGGATTTAGGCATGGATCTCACAGGGTGTGTCACTGTAGTGACTTGCACGGAACACGTGTCAGTCAAGACATGAACATGGGTCCCTTGCCTGGAAGGAGAAGGGCCAACTTAGTTTAAGTGTCTGTATTTATTAACTTCTGTAGCATTTACACAAAGTAGGGAAGGGATTTATTGTAGCCATCTCCATACAAGAGAGGAGCAGTGAGTCACCGGAACGGCATCGTTGCTATCCACCGCTTTAATTACTCAGTAATAAAATTAAAATGGAGACGACTCTGCCTGGGATGCAGGGCCCCCGGGAATCCCTGGCATGCTCCTGACAGGCATGGGAAGGGGAATTAACAAAAATGAGCCCTGTGCACCTCTGTTGCAATACTTCTATGAGCTTACCCTGAAACACTGAGTCTCCGTGTACGTACGGTTTGTCCTCTGCAACTCCCACAGTTGGGTTGAAGAGTCTGCCTAAATCTGCTGGGATTTTAGTTTTAGGAGTCCAAGCCTTGGGTGTGTGTGTACATTTGAACACAGCCCTGTCCCTGGGAGGGACCTCGGTGCCCTGTGAGTAGCAGATGAGATGACACGGCCCAGCTCCCGGTCTGAGAACAGGGATGGAGCTCCGCTTGCAGCTCATCCTGCGGGGTCGGTACCATGGGAACTGGCACAGATCAGGATGTGAGTCAACACCGAGCAGAGTTCCTCAGAAGTGCTTCCCATGCACACATTTCCTCGCAGTGCAGTGGGCGTAACCTGAGCCCGAGAAGATTCCTTGTCTCCGGCTTCCCACTCATCCTCATTCACGGGCACACTCTGGTAAAGATAGTGACAAACCCAGTAATATCCAATATCTAGCCTGTAATAAATGCTAATAACGGGAGTAATATCCCATTCAGGGATCACTTGAGCAGCAATAAGGGCTATAATTAAACCTCTCAAGGAATTAAGTTTAATATTTAGATTAAGTTGCTGGAGGAGCTTTGAGTGCAGTCGTCCTCCTGATTCTCTGCCGGCTCATGTGTCGCACGCCTGTGCTTTCCACTGGCTCTGGACAGGTATCTCAGCACTTCCTCGTGCAGGGAAATCAGGATTTACTCAATTTTTTTCTAAGCTGAAAAAGGAAATGGCATGCTGATGCAAAAATTCCAGGTTGCTCTCTTTTTATGGTCAAAGTTGAAATAGAAACTCCTAAAAATAATCGGTCTTTGCTTGGGTCTGCACTAAGTCCCCTTCATATAATTGTTTTTTTTAAGCTGTTACTCAGATTTGCTGAAAATATGAATATGTTTCATAGTCTTTTTGTTCACACTTGTGGGGTTCTTGAAACTAATTATTTTCTTAGTAACTGTACAGCAATAAGAGAGGGGAAAATCCTAGTCTGGGACTCTGAAGATTCCAGCTTTTAGATCTAGAAGACAGCAGTAATTACTGCTGTTATTACATTTGTATCTCTTTATTAAATTTACAGCCCCAAAAATTTCAGGAAAGAAATACTAAGCCCAGAACAATAAATAAATTAGAAAGCACTTAACCTTTGTAACAGTACAAGATACATCCTCAGTGGGAAAAAAGAAAAGAGAAAAAGAGTCTTTCCATTGTATTACACTCATTTTAATTACACTTCTGGGAACATCATATTTTTGGGACCCTTATTCTTTATGAACTGTAGCTGAAGTGAGCCAGGGGATTGAGAAGATCCCGAGGGAGGAGGGAAAAGGCAGATCTGTGCACTCGGTGTGATCAGACGAGTCTCATCTCCTGAGGAAATCAGCTTGGGGACTTCTCGTTTCCTTTAGTGCTCCTGCCTTTTTTAGGGGTTTGGTCTCATTACCAGCAGTGATCCTTGTCCCTGATTCCCACAAACACACCCCAGAGCTCCCAAACCTTGCTGTGTCCTCTCCTGTACTGGAGCTCTCTGGCTGCTTTAACACCAGCAGGGAGACTGGCAAGGAAAAGGTCAGACTTGGTACCTGGGAGAGCAACATTAAAAATCCGTGTTATTTTTCATGTGCTTTAGGAGTTCTGTTTGTTAATAAACATGCAACTAAAATATTTTGTTTACTTTTCAAAGGGTGTTTTGCTTTCTGTGTAACAAAAGCTGGTGAAGTGTTGTGGTTTATTGTGACTTGAGGCATCCAAGTGTTCATAGCTTACATAGAGTTGTGGGGCCTTAGTTTTATTTAAAGTTCTGTTCTGTGTACATATTTTTGTGTATTGTGACTCTCAAAAAATCTGTTTTTTAAAGAGGACTTGTCTGACAATGAGGAAATGTTCCCGAAAGAAATAACCAAATGGAGTTCCAATGATCTGATGGATAAAATTGAAACCCCCGAATGCGATGAAGTCCAGGGTAATTTTTTTTAAGTACAAACTGCATGTGCTATTTTACAGTATTTCAAGGCAATTGTTACAGCTGCTTTCTGAGCCAGGTAAAACTTGTTATCCTCATCTCACAAAAGCTGAGGCAGAGCATAAAAATGACTGCCCAGTGCTGCTGAAAAAAGAATTGCTCAGTGGGAGCTGGGATAGCTCTTGATTCCTTTTATTTCCTCGTTGGCTCCTTTGTGTGACAGCCAGGATTCTCTCTTCTAATGATGAAATATTCCAGTTCTGTCTCAAATGACTTGAATTTCTACTGACTCTGCCTTCCTTTTGCTCCATCCTTTTTTTTTTCTTGACTGTATCTGCCTCAGTTTTATTTTCTGCTCATCATTATGAAATGGTGAAAGGAAACTGTAGCTCCTCAGCCAGAGCCATTCATGTGGCAGCACAGTGGAAGACGACACCGGTACAAAGTCAGATTGTGTAGACACAGACACACATCAGATCTCTGCTCCCCAACCTAGTTCAAACAATTCCTTTTATTTTCCCACAAACCAATCATTTCTGGCAGTTGTGCAGGGATTTCCCATTGTTGCCATCCTTAATAAAGCAGCGATACAGGATTGCTGTAATGAGAGAAGAGCTCACTAATGCCCTCAGCTCTTACCAAGGTTAGGAGAAACTGCTGGAATACACATGACCCAGCATTGCCCAGGCTTCTGAGGTGCAAGGAGGCAAGAGGGGAGGGAAAGGGCAATTTGGTGAAATAATGAAGGAGATGAGGCAGAAGAGGCTGAGAGTCATTGGAGCAAAAAGTGTCTTTATGGAAGAGAGTCTTTGCCAAAGATCATCTCGCAGCGCTGACATTTTACACCTCTGTGCTTCCAGGTGACTTGTACCACGAGACATCAGCAGAGTACCACGTTGGCTCCAGCGTGGAGAGGCTCAGCATCATTGAAGTAAGTGCTTTGGTTCCTTGGAATGAGACCCTTTGTTGCTGGAATGTGTCTGTGTGGGCTAAAGGGGGTAAGTGGGTCTCTTGTTGATGAGCAACGTCTCGTGTGTTACTGAGCTGCGCTGGCACTTGAGATTTAAGGGACTGTTCCACCCATCTTTTGAACATCTTGTTGAAAATGGGCTGTAGTTTGCAGGCAGCATCAGGTGTCCAGATGAAAAAAACCTCCTGATCCCGTGGGGATGAGTGCAGCCTGGAGCAGTGCTGAGTGTAGAACCATCCTGCTAATGCTGGATGAGCGAAAGGATATGGGAGTGGGCAAGGGATATTGCTCAGCTGCAGCCCACAGCGTGGAGCTGCTCAGGGTCATGTTTGGAAACCAGTTACAGCACAGTCTGTGCCAGTGCTCTGGGTAAAATAATAAATAAATAACAACCCACCCAGCCCAGCTTTTTAGATTTGCATATTCGCGCTTCTGGGATTCAGAGTCCTGATGAGACATCCCAGTGGCTGCACTCATCCTGCCCAGAAAGCATCTGCCTCTCTGTACTGCAGAGCTGGTGTAGCTGCTTGCAGGGTGCCCAAATTAAGTCTAGGTGGTCCATGAAAGACCCTGGAGCATGGTTCTGGTGTTGCTCTGTGTGCCAGGCTCTCAGTTCATGGCAGTTTGGCTTTTCCTTAACAGACTGGGTGGCTGGGTTGGGAACAGCTCTGGGTGCCTCAAGATAAGCAAGTTCACAGCCCCAGGAGCTCAAGATGATGTGGAGAACTTGCCTTCCTCAGAGGGTTGTATAAACTCAACCCCCTCCTGTTTCTGCCTTCATTTTAGGAAAAGAACAGACTTCAAAGCGAGATGAAAAACACATTTATTTGTAGTTGTTCACAAGCTGTCTGCTGAAATAGTGTGAAATTCCTATGCCACCATTGCAATGATTTTCAGGTTAAGAATTTCCCTCATCCAAAGGTGGTACAGGAATTTGGTGTCTTAGACTCCGGATTTTACAAGGAAGTTGTAAACAGGCACCTCCACCCCTGAACTAATCAGCAATTCCCCACTTCCTTCAAGAGCAGAGGTTAATGAACTGAAAGGGAAAGGTGCCTCCTAATCACTGCTGATAAACTTGTGCACACCCTGAGCTTGGTGACTCATGTTTTTTTTCCAAATGAGCACTTAAAACGTTTGTCTGGAAGCAGAAGAGGTGCTGACGTGCTGGGAGAGCTCCTCCCGTGCCTCCAGCCAGGCAAAAGTTCACCGTGCGGGCTCTGAAAACTCGAGTCAAAGGAGGTTTAAAGAGCAGGCATTAATACAGTAGAATGGTACTAAATAATTAAAGGCCATTCTTATGCAGGAGGTCTGGAAAATGTTTGTTACAGACCAGGATGTGAATTTTAATACTTCTGGTGGGCTGTGTATTAAGACATGCTTTAGCATTATCTGGTAAAATTGAAAGCTCGTTGTTGGGTTGCTAATGTGTGCCTGGGCATGCTTCCCTCCCACCAGCGGGTCTGTCAGGGACTCAATCACTGCTCAAAGGACAACAGGTGACTAAAGATGCTAAAATTAGGAGGATTTGCCAAATGGAGAATGTACTGCTGCCCTCCACCCCTTCCGCACCCCCTCCCACTGGCTGTTCCTCTGTCTCTACAGGGACTTGCTCGGGATGTTCTCAGATGTTGTCTCTGCTAACACTGGGGTCAGGCACAGGAGTGTTTGCACATATCTCAGTGTGGGATGAAGGATTTGAGTCAGAGCTGTAAAGAATGAGAGACCTGGTAGCAAATAGACGTTAAAAACAGTTACTGCTCTGTTGAGTTATAGTAGGTGCAAGTGGATGCTCTTATAGCTGCTCCTGAGGCATCAGGATTGCTCTTCTGGCAGGGCACGCAATGATAACCCACTCTGGATACAAGAGCAAAACTGAAGTCTTATTTATAATCTCTGGTGTAGGCAAACATGCCATGACTGATCTTCCTACAACTTCTTTTCTCAGCGACTTGCCGCTTGCTGACCTGTTGGATCTCATTGAATTTTCTTGGCTATGTTTCACTGCCAGGTGCTGCAGCTGAGCTCAGGACCCCCCAGAAAGCAACACCCATCCCTCAGTTCTGTATTTTTCCACCTAATGCACACGAGTCATGTCTTTGCTGCTGCCATGTTTTGCCTGCACGCAATTTCAAGCAGTCTTTTTTTAACTTCCAGCGTTCCTTCTGCTTCAGACAGTTACGCTGAGGCTGTGTGTGCATTTCTGCATGGACATGTGTAGGATAAGAGACCTGGAAGAAATAAGCAGGTTCCCAGCTGTTGTATTCAAGTGTATTTAATTGCCTTTGCCATAAATTAGCACAAGTTCAACCTCCTTGCAAAACGAGCCTTTCTCTGTCCTCTCTCCCATCCCCACCCAGGATGAATCAGTGCAGCCATTAATGCAGCCAAGTAAAATCCACGTCCTCCTCTTGGTCCTCCACGGAGGGAACATCCTGGACTCAGGAAGTGGTGACCAGAGCTCCAAGCAAGGGGATGTCAACACCATCACCACAGTGTTTGACACAGTGATGAGGGTGCATTACCCAGCTGCTCTGGGACACATTGCCATCAGGCTTGTCCCCTGCCCAGCCATCTGCTCTGAAGCGTTTTCCCTGGTGTCCAGGTGAGTTGGTGCTGCTTTGTCATGGAGTGACACGTCTACAGTTTCACTCTTGCTTTTGGAGGGGTTTTATTGTTTTGTTTTATTTGTTTCCCTGAAACGTTTTGCCTGTGTTTCGGAAAGCTCTGACCATGCTTTGTGAATACAGTTATTAATCTACTAGCAAGGCATTCAATCTTGATTTCATACTTTGCTGCAGTGAATACAGGAATCATGCAACGCAAGTTCTGAGATTGATTTATTCTAATTAATCCAATAAATACTAGGGATTTAATTCCTTGTCTGAGGGTTGTTCTGGCAGTGTAAGTATGTTGTCCTTGAAGATTTACGTTTGATGGGAAGGAAAGATTTATTAAGCTCTCACCCATTCACAGAAGAATAAATGGCCTTTCTATCTTGAGGCTTTTTTATTTTAATGAACCACAACACTGATTGTACTGTCTGCAGATTGTTTTCCCCACTTTTTATGTGAGGCTGAATATTTCCAATGTCTCTTGCCCTCTCCAGCCTCAGCCCGTACAGTTACGACGAAGGCTGCCTGTCCAACAGCCAGGATCACATTCCCCTCGCTGCTCTCCCTCTCTTAGCAACATCCTCCCCTCAGTACCAAGAAGCAGTGGCCACTGTCATTGTCAGAGCCAACCAGGCCTACAGTGAGTTCATCAGATCCCAGGAGGGCACCTCATTCAATGGCCAGGTGAGCCAGGGGTTGGTTATGGCCACAGAGAGAAGAACAGCGAGAGAAGCAATTTCCTTCTGAAACTCTCTTTGCCATTAATCTCTCAGGAGGGATGGGAACATAACAGTGTTGAGCTGCAGTAAGAAAGTGTTGTGCTTTCTATTTCGTTCTCTCTGAGAGAGATTATTGCCTGTGCTCTGTCCTGAACCTTTGGGATTCAAAGCAGAGTCGGAATTTGTGTTCAGAAGTGAAGCTACAAAGCTGTGAAGTTAATTTTCAGTGTGACACGCCTTTTTGAAGCAGGAATGCTACTTTTGTTACTAAACATGGTCTCTTCTCCATTCCAGACCAAGGCTGTTTAAGCATTCCTGTATTTAAAGGAATTCCTGGCTTCAGCAGCTCGTGCTGGATCTGTTGTGGCAGTGGGTTAATTTTTTGAGGCTGTGCAGCTGTTGCACCCCATAAAAGACCATGGCTGAGCCTCACAGCTCTTAGCAAAGTGAGTCTCCAGCTCCTCAAGGGCACAGCCACTGGATTAGCTGCCACATTGCTCTGCTGTGGTGTAATTTATCCACCCTCAACTTCTTCCCAGCCAGTGCTGTGCCCAGGGACCAGCCAGCCTTCCCCTACTGTGCCTGTCTGCTCTGTACCCTTGGAGGCAGGACAGTGTTACTCCCTGGGATACAGATGGGCAGAAGCACAGGGAGGTTTCACTGAAGTAGCACCAACAGCTGGCAAGGGGGGAATCCAGCTGGTTCCCCGAGGCTGGAGTTAGTGCTGGGATCAGGGCTCTGTGCTGCTCTCCCTTCGCTCCAGTCAGCTGGTGGGGACAGGCAGGACACATGGGCTGTGTGAGATAATGGGAGCCTGCAGGCTCTGATGGATGTTCATTGACTGAATAGTTTCCTGATGAAAGCACTGGGCATCCAGCTTGTGTAAGTGTAATCCAACATCCGTTTACCTGTCAGCTCAGAACTGAAGTCAAGGGATGCTTTGCTTTTATTTGCTTTTTATTCCTCTCCTCCCCCTGCTTCTGTTGCCTCTCTCAGGTCTGCTTGGTAGGGGATTGTGTTGGAGGAATCCTAGGATTTGATGCCTTATGCTACAGCAATCAGACCGTGTCCGAGAGCCAGAACAGCAGTCGGCGAGGGAGCGTTGTGAGTGTCCAGGTAATGCTGGCCCCCAGTGGCTACTGGGAACAGGTCTACTGGCCACAGCACCTCCATGGCCTGCTTTTAGTGTAGGGATCTTTTCCTGAAAAAACAAAGGCATCGTTCCTTACCAATGGCAAATGTGTCTTTAGATGCGCATGGTCTTAGTTTGTGTGTGTTTGCTCTGAACGGGGATGTTTCACCCTCTGGTGTGAAGTGACACCCACACCCTTAGGAAGTGGTTTAGCCTGTATTGCCCTTGACTGGGTCTTGGATAGGGAAAGGAGGGTGAAAGGAGAAGGTTATAGTGTGAGTCTATTCCTGATTCAGCTGTTAGAGTGCTAAATCCATATATTTCAAATCCCAGGATACTGACCTCCTGTCTCCTGGAATAACGGTGAACAACAGCTATTGTTCCAGCGGCTCTAATCTGGAAGCCAGCAGACACCTCAGCAGGAGCAACATTGATATTCCTCGTAGCAACGGAGAAGATCCAAAGAAGCAGCTGCCACGGAAAAGGAGTGATTCATCCACCTATGAACTGGACACAATAAAGCAACATCAAGCCTTTCTCTCAAGGTAAGATTTAAGATTTGGAAGGAGATGGAATCAGCAATATTCTGGAGCTGAGGCTGGTGCAACTGTGAAACCTGGGCATTGCTCTGTCATCCTGTGATAAGGTGGAGGAAAACATTTAATTTAGATTAGGGGGCATTGATTTCAGTGTGTTGTATATTCGAAAGAAATTAACAGCTTTCTTGCTGAGTGGCACTGAGAGAATCCAGCTCCTTTACTGCATCCATAATGCAATGGCAAGAAGCCCTTCATGGTGTTGTGTGACAGCCCAGGCAGTCAGGGAACTGCTTCTCTGCTGTGCTGCAAGTGTGGGATGGAGGTCATAAAGCAAATGTGGAAATCGTGCGAGGGAAGTCGGTGAGGCAGAACTGGGAATCGAGCGTTGTATTAATTTTAAAGCATCTCTAAAACCTGATTTTGAGTTATTCTGTCCCTTGCCAGGGCTGCTCCGTTGCACCAAGGACGTGTCTCAAATTTGTTACTCGCTGTTGACGCCCCTGATATCACATTCCTGAGCTTCTTCAAATGGACTTTCAGAAATGTATCTGTTAACATAACCAATGGAATTTTAATAGCAGCCTTTCCATGGCCACCGGTCCTGCAGGGATTACTGCTGTAAACCCAGAGGATTTTTCTGACTGAATCATCTTCAGTCTGTGGAACTGGACAGCCCAGACCTTTTCCTTATGCAGGCCTGGAGGAACTGCCATAAATATCCTCTTAATCCCTCCTCCCCCACATCCCAGGAACTGGGGAGCACTGTCCCCCCACAGCAAACACGTCACCTGCATTGCAGCTGTGCCCAAGGCTGTTCTTTTGCCCTGTGCTGAGCTGGAGGCGTTTTCCCCCCTCCTTCACTACTTGAAATCAATGCTCCAGCACAGAGATTTGTGTTGTCCTGCCATGTCAGGGGCCCTTTTGTAAATGATTTATAGGAGAGAGAAGGTATCAAAGTGAATGTTGCTGGTGCACACAGATAAAATATTCGGAAAGACAGCTGCATTTACAAGAACCACAATAAACTTCCTGGCTATTTCCAGCAGGTTAATGAAAGCCAATCAGGCTCTTGTTCTTACCTTCACATAACAGCCTTCTGTATTACAGGAGAAAATATGAGTCGTGAAAAATGTTCTCATTCTCCTCCTTGTTATTGACCTCAGGGTCACGGGCTCAGTTAAGGAAAGCAGGCTGGCATCTTGATGCAGTTTTACACCTATTTTAGAGTAAGTGCTGGGCCTGACATGGATAATGGATTGCAGAGTTTGTTGTTCCAAATGGCTTTATGCTGGTCCTTCCTGTTCCATCTCCGAAGGATCGTGCCTGCTCCCAACATGAAGCGCTTGTGAGTCTCTGGCAGGAGCTGTTGGTATTCAGTGGGTTGATGGATTGGGCCATCTTTACTTCTTTAGAGTTTTAAATTGCCTTTTAGACCTTGGGTTAGAAGGTCAGTTTCTTCTCAGAGCTCTAGAGCAGATTCCCTCAGGGAAAGGGGCAGGTGGAAGCTGCTCTATGAGCTCTCTCCCTGGTGTAAGGGAGGTGAGGAGCAGGGATTCACCTCACCCCCCTCCTGCATGTCCCACGTCAGTCCCTGGACCTTGTCCTCACAGTTGTCCTTACGGAGCACCACCTTCACCACCGACACGTTGCCTCTGTCACCGGGGAGTCATCTTTCCCACACAAAACCCAGGCCCTTTTGTGATGTGTCTCCAGGCAGGAGGTTGGCAGAACAGAGCTGAGTTTCCCTAATGGGCTCAGCAGACGGGCAGCCTGGCACACAGGGACCTTTCTGTCCGTGCCCATTGCAGATTTCAGCCTGTGCCAAAGACACTCATTTTTATTCTTGTATCAGACCTACCCACTTCTCTGGGATAATGCCCAGCAAGCCAGAGCAGCATCTGGAAATTACAATCACACGTTTATTTTTAAATTCAGTCCTTCTGCGCAACTACATTATTTCTGGCTGTGCTGTACTTGTATTATTGTAAATGAGTTGATTTGCTTCTGAAATCCATAAGCTCTTGTTTAATTAATGCACACAGTACATCTGCTGCTTTTTAAAGGGAGAACAGGGCACTGTGGGTTGTTTGGAGCATGATGGATTCTGAGCTCCCCTTGGTTCTCTTTTGATTGCTGAAAAGACTCTCAGGTTCCCAGCAAAAAGAGAGAACTGTCCAAATCTCTTAGTGCTGTGGGTGTCCCCACAAAGCCCCTGCACCCATCCTGCCCTCACACATGTCCCACCAGGACAGTCTTTCCTTTGTGCCTTTGCTGGAATCCCATTGCTGTCGCCTCGTCCCCGGCAAACCTGAACATGTTCTCAATGACTTTGTGTTCCTCACACTCAGCAAACTCGACGCGTTGCAGTCTCGTTAGCCGACATAATTTAAGCTCTGCTGAAGGTGCCTTGTTTCAGACGTGTTCCAGCATTTGCATCTCGGCACTGTGATCTCAGGGAAGCTCCTTTGCATCACGGAGACGGGAAATGCTCCTTTTCGCTGTCGCTGCTGTAGCCCCCCCTGTTCCCCTCGCTTTTGACATCACTGTTTTGACTTGCCGTGATCTGTGTGTCTGGCATAAGTGAGCTTATCATTTCCCTGCAGTTGGGGAGCGGGAACACGGTGCCGTGTGTGTGCCTGTGTGCAGCTCCAGGGGATGTGTGACAGCTCAGCAGGAGCAGACGGCGCTTCAGCATCCTTTGGGAATGGTTCTCAGCAGAGGAGCTGTCTCTGGGATGATGCGTTATTTGCCACAGCAGGGAAACAAAGTCTGCCTGAACCCGGGTTTTCTTCCCAAAAATGAGCGTTTGCAGCTGGTCCTTGGTTGGTGTGTGAGCAACCCTTGGGTGCTGGGCAGGGAACAGCCCTGTTTTGGGGAGTGCTGGGGTGTCACTGCCCTCAGACATGGCCTTGATGAGCACCTGCTGTTGCATGGGAGGACATGGCAAGTGCTGGTCACCACTTGGGGTTTGACTTGAGGCCACCGAGCCAGCAGGAAACTGTTGGATTTGCATCATTCCTGACTCCAGGCCAGTAAACCTTTTATCCAAACCAACAGTTGTGGTATCCATTTATCCTCATATTTTATAGAACCTGTTCCAATGGTTTTTGAAGTGTTTGCAGACACCCTGTTAAGGCACTGCTGCTACTCTGTCTTCAACTCTCTGCTTCTAATTATAATGAGATAACCCAGTACAGCTGCCATTGGAATCTTCACAGCCTGGAGAGCAAAGGAAATTGCAGTTTAGTGCTCTTGGGTGGTAATAGAGAAATCTCAGCAACCCTTTAGTGAACCAGGTTATTAGTGCTACACATCTGTCATTTCACATTGCCACATCTAGACTGCAAAGAGGCAACTCTCCCTCTGAGGGTGAGGGTGGAGTCCCAGGATTTTCATTTAAGAGCTCCTGCTGCTTCTTCTCAGTGCCCAAGAGAAATGTGAATTTAAATCTCTGTGTTGAACCAGTGTATGGCCCAGCCTGCACCGCACACAGGTGGAATTTTGCAACAGATTTGAAACCTGAGAGAGGGAAGGAGGGGAAGCTGAACGTGTTTTATGTAGTTATTCTTTTTAAGTTCAGTTACCTGGAATTGTTAGGCTGAGGTTGAAAGGTAGTTTTGACAATAACTCAACAGATGTGGCCTCATGGGCAGGAGAGAGTCCTGGGTACACAATAAATAAATTTACCACAGGGGCCACTCAGTGAATTTTACCCCAAATTCCCATTCCCATGTGCACATGGAAACCGGTGCAAACTTGATGCACAAAGGTAATAGAAACCCTCCTGCAGATTGTGATCTTTGTTTTTCTTCTCCCTTTTTTATTTTTTAATTTTCAATCCAGCATATTTGTCCAACTACTCCCACGAGGAAGAAATGGATAAGCAAAGCTTTCCATAATCTTTGAGGTAATGGAAGGAGCAGCCAGAAGACAGCAGTAAATGTGTGATGTGAATTACTGTAAACCTAGTTTTTTCCCCTCTAGTGATTCTGACTTGTTGGTTATTTTTTCTGGCAAATGACTGTCATGCTGGCAGCAACCAGGATTTTGGCTTCTTGAAGAAGTACATCGAGGAGATGGTGTGTAAATGAACCCACTTGGAGCTCGGATTTGTGTCTCAGTGATGCCAGTGGAATGGGGTCATTGCGGGTTGATGAGCGCAGTTCCTCCACTGAAGAGAGAGGAATTACATTCACTGTCAATCACTAATCCAGGCTTTAATTATGAAAACACAGCACGAATGAAATTTTGACTTTATTTTCTGTTCTTGTCCCAGTTTACATTCCAGTGTTCTGAGAAACGACCCCGGCTCCAGGAGATCCAGTAGCTCCACTATGTTGGATGGAGGAAATATTGGGAAGTTTGAATTTGAGATCACTGACTTCTTCCTCTTCGGTTCTCCCTTGGGCCTGGTTCTTGCACTGAGAAAAACTGTAATTCCAGCTCTTGACAGTAAGTCCTGCTGCAAACTGCTGAGCTCTCTTGGTTGGATGGTGTGAGCACCTCCTGCTGCAAATGCAGGGATTGGGTCAAACCCAGACATTTCCATCAAATACTTATTTAAGGAAGCAGATCACTGTGTGCCCTGGTCATTAATGGTTATACCATTTATTTGAAGTGTGCTTCCAAACATTAAAAATACACTGGGCAATTCTTGAGTCTATAAATACTGTAATAAATTGTTTCAGTTGACTAAACTGAGAGATGTGGGAGATGATAAATCCTTGGTGCTTTTTTTAACCCAACTCTTTTTTTACAGACAAACACTTAAAATATTCTAACAAATAATCTTCTGGTACTTGAGGTGAGGTTTTTTTTCTTTCTTCATCTTTTTAGTCTTTCAGCTCAGACCAGCTTGTCAGCAGGTCTATAACCTGTTCCACCCTGCAGACCCATCTGCTTCTCGCCTCGAGCCTCTTCTGGAGAAGAAGTTCTACCTTTTGCCCCCCTTTAATATCCCCCGGTACCAGAGGTTCCCACTGGGTGATGGCAATTCTGCTGTTTTGGGTAAGTGGCTCTGGATGCATTTGAGCTGTTCCAAGGGTTATATCCACATTTTACGTGAAGTTAGCAAAGCAGTTGGCAATGATAAGAAAAAGAATTGGCCCTGCAGCATTTCCTGATTTGCCAGAAAAGGAGTTTTCTTCCAACAAAATCAGTGCTACGTGACCCATATGGCCTTTGTTTGTCACACAAGGCCTTCAGCTGCTGTGCAGGTCCCCAAGCTGGTGCTTGTGATTGGGAGTGAATGAAACACGATGAACTTGGCAGAGTTGAGGACTTCAATGCTTGGAGGGCCGGTGAAGACTGAAAGGCAGAAAGCCAACAGTGAGATGATGATGATGATTTACTTGGGTACATCCTATGTTTTTTCACAGGACCTTTTTTACTTCACCTAAAGCATTCTCTGCAGGGGCAGCACTTTGGGACAAGTGCAAAAATAATTTCACTATAATTTTTTGCCTGGATGGAAAAGTTAGTTCACGGTTGACTAAATTAAATTGCAACTAAGGGTTGCTACTGTAAAACTAGATTTAAAAGACACCAGAAATCCTGCCAGCAAACCAGAGGAGAAAAGCAAAGCCACCAGCTAGAAAGGTTGGGATTTGGTGATTGTTTTTCTCCAAGATCTGGGAGAGTTCGATTTGTTTAATATTTGATTCATGAAGGACTAAATGAAGAAAACTGTATTTAGAGCTGAATAATTTGGGTGATGCTCTGCATCATTTTACAATTGAAAATCCAAAGCCATGGTCTTTTACATATCCAGTGTCTTAAAAGATTGTGACTGCTCAGTCTAGAGGTCTGGTTTGTTAAATGGGCACAAACTAAACCTCATGTTTAATAAAGTGAATAAAATACTTTCTGCAGGCCCCACTCACTTGTCAAATCTAGCAAAGATCTCGCTGCGACACTCTTTAAAAATGGATCCACCCACAATTACATTTGTGCCCAGACCAGTTACAACAGCTCAGGGAATCTATAGCAACTTGAAAAGCAATTTGCTTTTTCAGTGTATTCTGGGTATCAGCTGCAAGGGGCTGCTTAAAAAGTAATACACCTAAATATCTTACCTTCTTTCTCTTAAATAATACATTCCAAAGCCCCTGTTCTCGGTGAACTCAGAGGCACCAGTGACACTAAAAAACCCGGGTTCTGGTTATGGCTCTGCACAGCAGCAGGAATTTTAGTCGGGTGCTGTGTCTGCCTGGACCTCTGAGTTGGAGAGGCACTTGCTGTGTGGTGGGGAGGAATTAAACAGCAATTAGCTCGACTGTGAGAAGGGCAGAGCGATTGCAAAACCTTCTCCACGTTTGAGCCTTGTCTTTTTAGAGATACTGCTCTGCCTTAATGAATAAAACTGACTAAAAACGACTTTAAATTCTTTTTCCTGCAAGACAAAGCCTCTTCATTTGCTTATCAGGAAGCCACAGGCCATTCCTTCCCATTAAAGCCCAAATTTCAGTGTGATGTACACGTTGCCCAGAAGGACTGCCCATGATTCACCAACCCACCAGTGCAGGGTGCTCCAGAGGAGTGAATTGCTGCTATAATTGAATTGTGTGTTTTGTTGGACACGTAAAGTTCAGGTGCTCCATTATAAGTAGTTCTGTACAGAACCTTCTGCATCGCTGCTCGTGCACATCTTCTCATGCAAGTAGCTTTTTTTTGAAGTCCACAGTTCAGAAAGCTCCTTAAGCTGTTTTGTCCCCCATTTTCCCATCTGTACTAAATGCTGTTCCCTGTTTCCTTTCAATGAATTTGCAGAGTAAAATCAGACTCGCATCCCTTCTTATTCCCGTGCTTTGCACTGTGTAGGCTGCGAGTCTGATTCTCCCCCTACAGCATAATTTTTCCCTCATAGTAAAAAGATTTCTCTGGATGTGCTGGGTATTTATGGATTTGGCTCATTTTTGTTGAAATGCCATCGCTGTGTTCTCCTCTGCTCCCAGTTAATCACTGATGTGGGTCTGTTTGGAAAGTCAGCCCTGTGTTAGTTTTTTTACTCTCTTTGAAGGTTGTCTGTTCATTGAAGACTCATAGTTAAGTGCTGGGATGTAACTGTTTGTATGTTGAACACTTTGTGGCCGCATGTCTGTTGTTCTTTGTCCTTCTGTTATGGTTTTTTTTTTTTTCCCCATCTGCTTCTAGTTGAGACAATCCAGAACAATCCCATCCTCCTCATGGAAAGTAGCCCTCTGGGTGCTCTCCAGCACCAGGACAGCTTCATGGAAACAAGTATCCCTGTTCCTGTACTGAATTGGCAAGATGTTTCCAATAAAAGTGCTGGTTTTGCTGAGTGTGTGTAATCTCCACTTTTGTATTGTCTATGGTGTTGGGTTCTCGGGGTGCTTTTCGGAGACCTGTTGCCTCCTGGGGTTGAAATCCTCATGCTGTGTCTCAGGCTGTGCCATGTGAAATAACCACTTGGGATCACGCTTGGATCTGGGAGACCCAGCGTGGAAACAACGGGTCGGGATCACAAACTGTCCCACTCTGGTGTCGATGCTGGAAGGGAAGCTGGTGGCTCTGCTCGTGTGGTGCCCACATGGGCAGATCCCCTGGGAAAGGCTTGTGTGCAGTCACTACCCTGAGCCGTGCCCAGAAGTCCAGTCAATGCCCGTGTCACACCAGATTTTGTCCCTTTGAGTATTTCATGTTTGGACACTCCTCGTGGCTCTGCTGAACGCAGCAACTGAGGCTTTTAGACCCCAGGGTGGCTCTATGTGTTGGTGTTCTCAAATTATTTTTTCGTCTTCTGCCCTAAAAGCAAAGTTTGATGCATTTGTTTTGCCTTATCTTCCATCCTAAATGCTGCATGGCCTCGTTTATTCTGGTTGTGGCTGGTGCTAAATCTGCAAATTTTGATGAGACTTGACTTTGGTTTGGTGTTTTTCTTCCCTTTGTCTCTCACTTGCCTGTTTTCATCCCTCTCTTGGTGTTCTGCATTGAGAGCTGGGTTTGCTGCTCTGTTGTCTTTAACAATGTCCTGTGGGACATTATGTGGTCATACAGGATGGTGACATTTCTGGCCATCCCAGGTTGTCTCTCCCTTTGTCTCTTTTAGGTGTAGATGATTTTTAGGTGTTATAAAGCAGAGGAAAAGGATCTGCTACTATTAATTAATCACTTTGGAGGCCACTGAGATACCATTTAGGTGTCAGCTGATATTGCCTGTGGGTCAGGACAGAGATTTTGGAAACATCCCTTGCCCATGGCAGGGCTCCTGGAATTAGGTGATCTCTGAGGTCGCTTCCAACCCAAACCATTTTAGGATTCAATGTTTCTCTGCTCCTTACCTTGTGTGTCAGGAGTACAGAGTGGCCAAGCAGTGCTTGGCTTGACTGTAGCAAGTGCCGAATCCCAGTTCAGCCACTGGACTGCAGGAAATTTCCAGAATCGTGAAAAAATAGGGACAACAGAAATCTCTTGCTCTTGGTCTCAGGGTAGCAACTGCAGAGTGCTCAGCAGTGACTCCAGTGCAGGCAGGGTCTGGCCTGTGCTGAGCAGCTGGCTGGCTTTTCAATTTATTTATTTTATTTATTTTTATTGGACTATACATATTTTTGATTGCTTTCAGTATTGTGATTTGCCTTTCGTGCAGCAGCTCAGCCTGCAAATAGAACACATCAAAATCTGTCATTCATTCTACAAGGACTTACCTGAGAGGATGGCCCGAGGCTCTTAGTGGGAAACTGTAAGAACATTGGCAAACAGGTCCATGGTGAAATGGCACAGCGCCAAAATGAGTATTAAAGATCTATAGGTAGGCCAAAAAATAAAAAAAAGTGATTTGCCTTTCCATGTCCCCTCTTATGGAAGTGCAGTTAAATCTTGGGTCATGGCACTGGCTTGAGCAGCAGCAGGTGCTTTGGTGGTAGGGAGGGTGCTCAGGACACTGCTCAGGGCACTGCTCCAGGAGCAGGACTTTGTCTTCACTCTGACAAAGTCAGCCCTGAGTCACAGGACAAAGTGCACTTCAGCCAGTGCAATAAACCGGGACACCTCTGTCCTTATCTAGTGACAAAGGAACAGCTAATCTTGATCAAAGTCTTGCTGGGCCATCTGAATTCAGCCTGGACTTGCCTGGAAAACCTCCCCGTGCTTGTCAGGACCTGAGTTGTGGCTGGGGATGCACCTCTGCAGTGCAGGAGAGTTTGGGAGCAGGAGTGGCTGCAGGTGCTGGGATCAGTCTGTGCGGATGTGGCAGCACCTGTGACATCCCACCCTGGTCACCACACTCCCCAAGAAAGCCCCCTTGGTTTCAAAATTCCCGCACAAGGAATTTGGTGCAAAGAGTACACAGAGTTAGGAAATACATCTTTAGGTCTGGGAGTTTTTTCTGTGAGTCAGATCCCAGGATTTTTTGGAAGTCACAGCTTGAGGTGGAGGAAGCTTGGCTGAGGGGGCAGTAATGAATAAAACAGGTTTTTCTCCACATTTCCTGCCCTGCCTATTCCTGGCCCTTGTTTTTTCTTAGAAACTGCCCTTCTTCAGGGACAGAGGGTGTGTAGCTTGGGAAAAGTGTGAAACACAAGAGCAACCTGAGTGGGCTGGAGCACAGGAGCACTGCTGTTGAGTGGCACCTCATGCCCTGCAGAGCAGACTCCTGCCACCAACGTAATGCTAAAGCACTTCAAGCTTTTGTAAGAGTGAGAAATACTCCTCTGGTGACACCAGGATGGGGTTGGAAGGGCTGTTCAGGTTGAGTGTTTTTTCTGCAAGCTCTATAACGCAGAATCCCCTGTCAGGCCTAGGAAATCAAAAAAGAGCAAGCCCAAAATCTCACTGTTTCTTCCTTTATTCTCTTTCTGGGTTTGGCCCAGCCTTTTCTCCTGTGTAGTGTTGCTGTAACACTCCTCAGAGTATCTTCCAGCTGCTTTCTGATTCAAGCCACAGAGGCTTTAGATTGAGAGAGAGGAAGAAGTTCAGGCTTCTCTGGTAGTTAGACCTGGATCTGGTGTTTTTCCTGACACGGACAAAGCCAAACCTCTCTTTGCATCTGAGCAGGTTCAGGGAAGCTGATGGTCATTGCTGTGTTGAGGCATCCACTGGGTGACACAAGTGCGTGAGCACAGAAGGATCTCGCAGGGAGGGATAGCCAGGGAAGAGATGAGAGGGCTGCCCCAGGTCCTGCAGCAGTGGAACTGAGACCTTTTACCCTTGAGATCTTTGTGGGGTTCAGTGCAGCTCCTGTTCTCTGCTGGAATTGTCTCCTCTTGCTCGAGCTGGTGCTTTGTACAGTCGGAAAACAGCACCGGCCCTGTGGGACTGGCTGGGCTGTGGGTACTGTCACAGCCTTGACAGGCAGCTGCTCGAGGAGAGGTGAAAAGAGGGGGAAAATGCTGAGAAAGTGATGCTGCTAATGGCCTTTCAGGCACAACGTGGGCAGTGTGTGCAGCTCATCATCAGGTCAGGCTCCCGCTAAGGCTCAGATCTTGCCATCCACAAAGCTTTTACACAGAGCAGCTTGTGGCCTGATTTTCCCTGCAGAGAAGAGAACTCTTTTACCAACACTTAGCCACACATTTTCTGCTTCAGACGTTCCCTCTCCCTCGGCTGCAGCAGGATTTGTGTGGGCACAGGCACTGCTGCTGTGAACTCGGAGATTGGAGGGAGAAAATCTGTAGCCCCAGGCAAAAAGAGATCGATATTAAAGTAAACCAGTCGCCAAAACAGCTCCCTGTGTCAGCTGCGTACTGGGGTTCAATCCAGGGATCTCTGAACTGGCTGAAATAGGGGAAGGGCATTGGTGTGTGGGAGTAATGTACCCACCCTGCCCATGGCATCTCCTGCCTGGCTCAGAGCACCAACCTGTGCCCTGTCTGGTACCAGGGAATAAAGTTCAGGTGCTGCTTCTCAGGTGCAGCAGGGATGGGCAACCTTAAAAAATGAAGTAAGTTGCTTTGCTGATGCATGTTACTGCCGTACTGCTGTGAATCACCTGGTACTGGCATTACAAACCTCTGCAGTGCAGGAGCTTGGGATATCCCATTTAATTTGGCCTCATAGCATCCACAGAGGGGTGGATGTTCTTACCACTGGTACAGAGAGAAAGTTGAAGTGCAAAAATTTTATCTTCACTCCAGCATCTCTGTTTGCCCCTCCTGAACGCTTGAGGTTCGTTTCCTACTAATCCATATATCAGGTCTGTGCAAGCATGGTTTTAAACCCTCCTTTTCTGTATTTATGTACTAAGGGGTTAGGCCACACTTGGTAAACCCTCAGGTTGGGATCTAAAAATCCAGACTTGAACATTGTACCCAAGAAGCTCTGTTTTCACACAGACTCCGCACTCCCAGATCCACCAACTCCAATGGGAGATGTGAGTGCTCAGCACCAAGCTCCTTTCACTAGCCCTTATTTCAGTTTAACAAGTGTTGGCTGTATCCGTTAGCAATAAAATACAGGTTCAAATTAGTCCCTGCCAGGAATGAAGATGTTTTTGCTAATTTTTTTTTCCCATTAATGTTTTTATCTTGGAGAAGTTCATTTAAATCTCAATAGGATTTCGAGAAAACAAATATCCCCTTTCTAAGGTCGTTTTTCGTTGTTCTCCTTACCTCGATTATTTTGCCTCAATGTGAATATATAAAATTGTGTATATTCACATCTGTTTGTATGACACATGCTTGTTATTGCTGCTTGAATACGTCTGCCTGGGTTTTTCTTTGGATCTGATTTTTGAGTTTCTTATTTTGCTCCTCTCAATCAAAGACTGCTCCTCCAGCCACATGTCTCTGCCTGCTGTGCTGTTTGCTTTCTTTTCAAACCAGAGCTCCGATGATATGTCGGGATTTGTTTTTTTTTTTCATTCCAATCAGTTCTGAAAGGTTTTTTTTCACCTACCAGCTTTGTTTGCCTCCTTCCTTCCCCCGCCCCGAGTTCATCTTGCCCAGCCTCTGTCTGTCGGTCTAATATTTTGATTTCCCTGTTTCAACTTTGTAGCAGATGTTGTTCAGTCTCATGGTGGCGTCTTCATGGAAAACGCGTCCCTGTCCACCCCCATTTCAGCCCCTCAGTTCAGGGGCTTCCGGAGAGCCAGTGAGATCAGCATTGCCAGCCAGGTCTCAGGAATGGCAGACAGTTACACTGCTTCCAACATAGCCAACAGTAAGTGTTTCACCCCTCCAAGACCCCGCTCGCTGCCGCTCCGCTCTCAGACCACGCACCGGGCCGAGCCACGAAGCTTCTCTGTCTTGTCTGTCTGTCCGGGGCTCTGCTTTCCATTCATCACCAAAAGCTGGAATTACTCAACATCACCCAGTTTGGCCAGTCAGTGCCACGTGTTACCGTATCCCCTGGAGGTACAGGTGATGCATTTGGTGGTTATACAGGGACCACCGCGGTGTTTTGCATGTTGGACCGTGCCGGTGATAAATTGTTGGAAAAATCTAATAATTGCTAATTCTGAGCACCGTTCGGCTGCTGTGTGTGGTGAGGGTTAATCCAAAGGGATGTTTCGGTGCTGCTGTGGTAAGTTGTGCAGAACTGGTCAGGATCAGCACTTCCAGGGTGGTGGTGTAGGATGAGGCTTGATGCAGATCCCTCAAACGTGGCCCACAAAAGCAGGGATGAATAAGCCCCTCTGTAACAGGGCAAGGACAGGTTTGTTCAGAACAGAACATTTATTATTTTGCGTTAGAAATTCAGCTCTTCTGTAGCCCTCAGGGTAGCTCACAGTCAGCGAGTTATGACCCGTATCCCAGAGCTGAATGAGGAATAAAAGGGATTTTTTTATCTCTTATTTTCCCCAAAAGCTGTATAACTTTCCAACTAATACAGTGGAAAAGAACAGACTTTGCTGATGTTTCAGCCCCTTCTTCCTTTCAGCTGAGGTGTGAGACAAATAATCAGTCCTCAGGGACCTCTCAGACCAAAACTCAGACCAAAAAAGACTGAAAACTTAAATTAGAACAAACAAACCCCACAACAAACAAGCAAACCCGTACAAGAAAAATATTCATCCCCAAACAGTTCCCAGTGTCACTAAAATTTAGTGACACTCCATTCCTGGCACAGGCTGGGAATTGCTCCTTAATTAATTGCTGAGGTTAATGCTGCTCCCCGAGGCAGGTGCGAGTTGCTGACGGTCTGTGGGTGCTGCTCAGGGCCTGCTGTGACCTCTTGCCCTGTTTGAGGCAACGCTCAGCAGCAGAAATAAAACCTGGGTTCTGACAGACGAGGTTTTCCTTCCCAAAGCACGTCCAAGAGCCGCTGCCACACTCCCTGTGAGCATCCTTGCACTTGTCCTGGTGAGACATCTTGCCAAGCACTTGCTAAATATGAATCTGCTCGGGAAGGAGCTGGTGGGGGAGAAGGTGTTGGCTTTGTGGTGGAGTGTTTTTGACGGGGTGATGCCCCAATGCTGGGGTGCCACAACGGGAGGATCCTGCCAGAGCTACCGCAGGGCCGGGCCCACACAACTCTCTCCTCTCTGCTTTCCCCGTGCTCCCCCCACTTCGTGCAGCTTCTGCTTTGTGTGATTTATTCCTCCACGCATTTCACAGCCGTCAAAACCTGTTTCCATGCTCAGAAAGGACGAGTGTGGCTGCACAGGTGCCCCGTGGCGCCATGTGCCGGCTGCCTCACGGCTGTCGCAGCCCCTTCCCTCAGCGCCGAGTGCGACGTGTCCCCTGAGCCCCCACTCTGCCTTTGCAGCTCTTGCTCTCGACCTCATTATTGTGGTGGTAATGTGAAGCAGTGGCATTGAGGGTTGGATGTGATCCATGTTTATCCCCAGGGAGAGCTGGAGGAAGTCCAGAGGGGCACTACAAAACCAAGGCTTTCTCCCAGGAGCCTCCCTGGGGTGCGGCTTCCCTTGTACTGTGAATTTCTGGAGGGTGAAATCAGTGTGTGCCATACTAATAAGTGTGATTTCTTCTTTTTTTATTTTATTTTATTTTTCCTTTTAGAAACCAAACACCACTTTAATCATTGTAGAGGGTTTAGCCTTCTTTCCCAACTTGCCCTCCCTCACAAATCCCCCACCCAAACCTCAGTCAAGAGGCATAGGCAGCATAAACATGAGATCCCTGCGAAGGGGAGAAAGCTCAAAGGGCCACGGAGTTGGGCTGCAGGCTGTGCTCTTCGGATACCTGACCTGGACATCAAGACAGGTATTCTGGAGAGATCCACTCCAGTCAACCTTCCTCTCTCGTTCCACAGTCACAGAACTTCACAGTAAATCTCTTCTCTGTGCTTTCACTCAGGCACTGACAATTTCTGATTGCATTTTAACAAGCCCTTCTGTCACTTTGCTCCGAAGATCGATCATAACACGGCTAACAACTTGGCAGGAGCAGGAATTCTTCTGGGCAGAGCTGTGGGGGCAGCGCTTCTGCCTCCACCGCTGTCTTTTGAGCATGGAAGAGTCAATCCTGTCCACTTCCTACAAAGAATCTGAAATTACCCAAACTGGGGACTTGCATGAGGAATGAGAGGTTGGGACACGATCAGGAGCTGTCAGTTTGGAAGACAGGGAGTCAGAAATGGCTGTGAGGAGGTACCTGTGTGCTGGGGAAGAGCCATGTTTTATCAAACCCTCCTCCTCCTCCTTCCCAGGGCTCTTGAGCAAATCAGGGACCATCAGGCTGAGGGTGGCCTTGGGGCATTCGGCCCTGCCTGGGCCATGGGGGTGTGCTGATGCCGTATCCCTCGTGTGGTAGGAGCTTTGTCCAGGTCTCTGGAAGGAGCTGGTGGATCCATCTTTTCAGTTCAGCATCTGTGCTCATCAACAGCCAGATTTCCCTTAACAGAGGGATTTGTTTGATCATACCTTAAACCTGGCAGCTTTCCTGGAAATCCTTAAAAAGTGAACATTGTCACGGAGAAAAACAATGCTTGAGGAAGCCCTTGTCAAAGCCCCAGCTTGCATCCTGCATGCAAACACAACTCTTGCTGCTGCTCTCTTGATCTGATCCATCTTTGCTTTCCCTGGCTGCTTTTCCAGGCTGGAGCACGCGGGCATTGAGACTCCTCAGTGCTGGGAGAGCAGTGCCTGGCTTTGGGGTCTGAGTCCTTGGGCTGAGACCTGCTTGTTTCAGGGGATTCAGACTGTGTGTGGACAGAGTTTGGGGAGGGGGAGGTCCCAGGTCGTCAGACACTTGTGTGGGAGTTGGTGGCTCCCTGAGAGAAGAACTTGTTTGTGTCGTTTGTAACCCTGCTCCCCTCAAAATCCCAGCGTATTTTTCAGTGCCCCGGGCAATGAAGTCCTGATGCTCCCAGGTATTTGTCTGGTTGTCCACCACGGAGGCTGTGCTCCCAGGCAGGCTGGGCTGGATGTCTCAGTTGCCTGCTGTGTGGTAGCTCAGGAGGATAAGAAGAATTTGTTGTGGACTACCAGTCCCGTCAGCATGTGCCATATATGCTGCCTTGTGGTGCCTTTTAGCATCTCGTGTGGATTCCCAGTATTTAGATCCTCTTTAGTGTGGCTAATACCTGGATGCTGTTCCTTGATGAAAGCTAAAGGAGTTGGAAGCAGGGTCAGAGATGGCCTGGGCATGTACTGTGGTGGGCAGAGCACACACATCCATCCTCCCACAGCTCCAGGGAGATGCTCTTCTCTCTTACATTTTGCCATGTGGGTTTCCAGGCTTGTTGTACATGAGCCTTGGACCCCATCCCCAAGATCTGAACTAATGGCCAATTAATCCTTGCCCTCCAGTGCCTTCCTGTTTACTTGACTAAAGGAGAGCTCATTTGCTGGTACCTGTGTGTGTGTTCCTCCCTTGGTGTGAGCAAACACCGGGCCCTGGGTTGGCTGTTCCCTCTTGGCAGCCTCAGGTGTACCCGGAGTGAGGAGCCAGAGCCCTGACATTCCATTTGTGACGGACAGTACACGTGTACGTGTGAACCCCCTTTGTCTGAACGAGGTTTTCTTGCTTCTAGTTGCTGCCAAGTGGTGGGGAACCAAACGGATCGACTACGCCCTGTACTGCCCCGACGCCCTGACGGCTTTCCCGACAGTGGCCTTGCCTCACCTCTTCCATGCGAGCTACTGGGAGTCCACTGACGTCGTCTCCTTCCTGCTCAGACAGGTAGGGTTGTCCTTCCTCCCCCAGTCTCCCTTGGGCTGAAAAATACTTTGTGCTCTTTGTTTTTTCCAAGTGCACATTCCCTAACACTCATTAATGTGTAGAGATGAAAAAAAAATCCACTCTGTCCCCGCAGGTCTGTTTTCTTCCCCTTCTTTTTGTTCCTCCTCTGTGGTGGTAGTGGAGCTGCGTACAGGCAAACTTCGTGGGTGTGCTGTCACACCTGGTTGGTTTGGGTCTGGTTTTTATCATCGGGGCAGGTTTCAGATGGGTTCACCAGAGATCCATGGAGATCCTCTCAGATCATAGTGGCAAAGGTCAGTAGCACTTGTTTTTCGAAGTGATCTGTGCTCACACGGTTGGATCTCAAGACTTAAAATGAAGAGGAAACTTCCCAAAGTACAAATAAAAATAGCACCAAATACCATAAAACCAAAGGAGAAGTTTTATATGAATTTAACAAGAATTGATGGGCAGAATTTAGTTCTCCGGTTTTGCCTCACTAAGTTACTGTGGTTCCCTCCAGGAACTCATTGGGATTCTGTCCTCATTCCTGCAGCACAAAGCAGTTCTAGGGCCAGGAGAATGGGGATCGTTGGTGTCTGGAGTCTGACATCTCAGATTTTATCAACATATATTTGGCCTGAGATTTAAATTTACTGTTTAAAATGTATTTTTTGCTAAAAGAAATATTTTCCCTTCGGTCCCTTGGGGACGAGGGGGAGTTATTTGCCTTACAAAGTAGGAGCTCCCCAGGGAACGATACTTAGGGCATGGAACTGTTGAAAACAAAACTCAAAGCAACTCTGTGGATTGTGTTGCCCACTTGGGCTCTGGGTTTGCTTTGTGTCAGCTCAGCTGTTAAACCCTCCCCGCTCTCCTCCAGCCTCCTCCGCTGCAGCTCTCAATTATTTATGATTCTGTTGGCAAACTTTCTTTCAGTGTTATCTTCCAAATAGTGTGAGAACCATAAACAACAGAGATGTCAGTGCTGGTGGCAGCTGAGCAGCAGTGATAATCCAGGGAGACTTTCTTCCTGGGCTGTGTCCAGCCCAGTGAGATGTCTCTGTGCTTGCACAGACCTTGCTGGATGGTCCCACATCAAAATCAGCCTAACGAGGCTGAAAAGAAGAGAGGCTTGAAATTGTGCATGTGGGGGGACAGTCATGACACAAAATGCTGCACTCAGGAAATGGCCAATTACTCAGGATTCAGTCTGAATCTGGGTTTGTGGCACAGTGTGGTGCTTCACATCTTGGGGCTTGAGTACCTGAAAGTACCTTTCCATCTATTCTAAGCCTGGGTAGTCTGGCACCCCTTCTCCAGTGCCTGTCTCTGCTCATTCATCTCTGCCTCAAGACCAGGGTTTTTCTCATCCTTTGTCTTCTCTCTGTCCTTCCTGAGCACCACAGCACTGCTTCCCCTAATAAGGACTTGCTTCTAACGGCCTTGGAAAGTCATCTCTGGGCAAAATGTGAAAAGAAGCTGTTCAATAGTTTTAGCCTCCAAAGATTAATTCTTGTTAAAACAAGCCCAAATGAGACTCAAAATAGATTCCTGTTTTAAATAATTTTCAGTAAAACTTGTTATGTTGTTTACATTGGATTTCCATGAACTCCCTCCCCAGCAGGCTCATCCTCCCTGGGGTCCTTTTTCCATTTGCCTGGATGAAAAGCAGCTTGAGCGCTGCAAAGGAAGCTGGCCCGTGTCAGCCGAGCTCAGCTGGAGAGCTGCTGACCTCACAAAATATGTTCAAGACCTTGTAAAAGAGCCCACATCTAAGAGACTTCTTAAATTTTGGTCACTGAGGGCCACTGCCAAGTTTGGAGTTCAGTGGGCAGGGTCACCTCCTAGTTCTGCCTGAGTCTTTGAGGTGTCCCCTTGCCCTTGGGTGTTATTCTTCCTCATTCCTTCTAAAGGTGGGGTCTGTCCTCTGACAGGTGATGAGACACGAGAACTCGAGCGTTTTGGAGCTGGATGGGAAGGAGGTGTCTGTGTTCACCCCCTCCAAGCCCCGCGAGAAGTGGCTCCGCAAGAGGACACACGTGAAGCTCCGGGTGAGGGGGTTTGGGGGCTGTCGTGTCAATTTGGGCTGCACGGAAGGCACAGCACAGACAGAGGGTCACATTGCACTGCTGCTCTGTATTAATGGTTGTATCCTACCTGGGTAGTTGTAAAGGAGCAACCCAAAAGATCTGTATCAGCAAAGTCTTCTCTTGGCCTGTAAAACACTCATAAAAACTTGAGTCTATTGGCTGTGGGTCAGAGAAGGAGCCAGAACGAAACATCTTTCAAATTCCAATAATACCAGTTCTCTGCTCAGTCAATGCCCTTTGCTCCCAGTAATGTCTCCAGTTCCTGAGAAGGCGGTTCTGCGCTAGAAGCGGAACAATGTCAGCAGATTTCTCTGGCAGCTGTTTGTATTTCCTCTTAATTCCAAAGTGTAAGAGTTAATAGACAGTATCAGAATGGCATGAACAACCTGCCATGGAAATTGGCTCTTCAGCCATGTGCACTCCAATCCACCCATCAGTGCAGGGCACAGAGGCTCAGCTCTGCCACAGGTCAAATTCTTTCCCAGGGCAGAGGGTGCAGAGAAACCCACACTGTCCATTGCTGAAAGCCTTTTTTCCTTTCTTTTTTTTGTTTTTAATCCTCTTTCCTTTCCCTCATGCAGAATGTCACAGCGAACCACAGGATAAACGACACCATTGCTAATGAAGATGGGCCCCAGACTTTAACTGGGAGGTTTATGTACGGCCCGTTGGACATGGTCACCCTCACGGGAGAAAAGGTACCGTGTGTGCTCTGGGGGTTGCTCACCATCCGGTGAGAAGTGGGGGGGACAGTGACAGTACTGGTCTGTGGTCCCTTGGTCCCTGATGGCATTTGCTGCCCTTGTGTCTTGGCCAAGTTCCCCTGCTCAGACTTGTGGGTGGCTCCCACCAGGAACAGCATTTGTTAAGGGAGCCTTCACCACTGGGACAGGTTTCATTCCAGCTCCCTGATGTTTGGTCCATGAAGTGCAGGGGGTTGGGAGCATCACCCAGTCCTGCTGCTGTCCAGAGGGGCTTGGGTGGGATGTCCTCGTGCTTGGCCTGTTCTGCTCCTCTGCATCTTCAGTGCTGTGGGTGACCCAGCCTCGCTGTCTCCCCAGGTGGACATTCACATCATGACCCAGCCGCCGTCGGGAGAGTGGGTTTACTTTGACACAGAGATCAGCAACAGCAGTGGCAGGATTTCCTACGTTATCCCTGAGAACCGGCGCCTGGGCATTGGCGTGTACCCCGTCAAGATGGTGGTCAGGTGAGGTGCCTTGGGCTTTGCAATGGGAACATTGGAATTTGGTGACTGTAGAAACAGGGTCCCTCCTTGTGGGGTGGGTTCAGAGCCTGGTTTGCCAGCAATAGGGCCAAAGCCACTTGTACTCTGCAGCTGTAAGAGGAAGATCCATGTTCTATTCTGGCTCCTGGATCACCACTAGCACAGGAATTGAGCTCCCACTGCAGGAGCACAGGGTACCTGTACCATGGGGTGTGGCCTCACGGTCATCTGCTAAACTGCACAATCGAGCAAATTTTAAAGACCATAAACTTGTCCTTGAGGGACAGAACTTTGTGTTTGCCATGATTCACAGCCCAGCGGCTCTAGCTCAGCTCCAGTTGCTGGTGTTGAGCTCTGGAAGCGGGAGGAGAAGGGATCCTCATCTTGGTTTTTAACCCAGCAATGGTTTTCTGGGATTACTTTTTTGAGTCACCAATGCCAAGGCTCCAGAGTACTATTGCACCTCCACTGTAACACACAGCCCCTCACACAGTCCTTGTCACTGCTGTAATTGAGGGTGGCGTCACTGTGGGAGCCTTTGGGCCAGATTTGGGTGCTGCTCTGGGCTCGTGGTGCTCTACAGGACTTGGTGATGTCTTCTGAGTGTCTCACTGCCTCTGAGCACCTGCATCCCTTTCACCAGGGGCGACCACACGTTTGCAGACAGCTACATCACGGTCCTGCCGAAGGGGACGGAGTTCGTGGTGTTCAGCATCGACGGCTCCTTCGCAGCCAGCGTCTCCATCATGGGCAGCGACCCCAAAGTCCGTGCTGGAGCAGTGGATGTTGTAAGGTCAGGGCAGGGGCTGGGGCAGTTGGTCTGTTTGATGCTGGATTTGCTCAAGTTCAGCAATCCATTGATTCGTGCCTTTCCCTCCAGGCACTGGCAAGACCTCGGCTACCTCATTATCTATGTCACAGGCCGCCCTGACATGCAGAAGCAGAGGGTGGTGGCATGGTTAGCACAGCACAACTTCCCCCACGGGATCGTCTCCTTCTGCGATGGGCTGGTTCACGACCCGCTGCGGCACAAGGCCAACTTCCTGAAATCCCTCATCACCGACGTAAGCCTGGGTCTGCTGAAATGTGATCGTGGCACGGGGTTAGATTGCTCCTCATCCAATTGCCCCTGTCAGCACCAGTCTCTTGGCAGTAATGTGACCTGCAGAGGAAGATGAATCTGTTCATTTTATTTTCATCCTTTTATTGCTCTACAAAAGGGTCTGTGCTGTTAAACTGTGTCGCCTCTGCTCTGCTGCCTCTGTTCCATTAGGCCTTTGGTGCTGGGCAGAGCTTCCCTTTCCCACATGTGCATTTTTTCCACTTGTTTGGTGGCTTTCTGGCTGCCTTGATTAGCAGGAAAGGTGTGTCCATAACTGTCTTGGACTCTGATTTCAGCCTGAGTCCAGTGGCAGGAGCAGCTGGGCTTTACCTGCTGCTTGCTCTCCCTTGTCCTCCAGAAGAATCGTTTTAGGAGCAGGGTCAGAAATTCCCTTTCCATCTCCCTGACCTGCAGCTCTGGGCACAAAGCTGGCTGGTCAGTGGTGACACCAGTGTCCACACCTCCCCTGCCAGCCCCTGCTCCAGCCCTGCAAGGAGAGAGTTGGCCAGGAGCTCTGCTCAGTACGGAGGCACATACATACATCCCTGAAAAGCAGCGGGTTTTGCTGCCTGTCCCTCCTCCCTCGTGGCAGAGAACATTCCTGCCTAATGATTCCTGCACGGGGGGTTGCAGCTCCTCTCCCCCAGTGACAGCAGGCAGCCAAGTGTGCAGCATCCCTGCCCCCCGCAGACCTCAAGGGAAGGCAGTGGATCAGCAAGTGGAGATCTGCTCTTGTATTTCTGTCACTCCTCTTGTTCTGGCCTGTAAACATCCCCAGCTCGTTAATTAGCGCCTCACTCAGTGGTTCATTACCCAGCTGGGAACTTCCATAAGTTCCGGTGGCCTGAGATTCCCACAGATGCTCTTGGAAACCCACAGCCCTGCCTGTTGAGCAGCACAAGGTGCCTGTATGTTTAGAACTTGTGTGTTGCTTTCTCTCCCCACAGCTCCACATGAGGATACACGCGGCGTACGGATCCACGAAGGACATCTCCGTGTACAGCTCCATCAGCCTCCCGCCCACGCACATCTACATCGTTGGCCGACCCACCAAGAAGCTGCAGAGCCAGTGTCAGGTAGGAGGGGGCTTGTCTGAGCCCTGGAGGTGCTGCCAAAGGCCTTTTGTGGGAGGGAGATGGGAATTCGGCCATCTCAGGACCGGTGACTGAGTTAGTGTTGGCCAAGAGGATGGAAACTGTCTCGTGTAGCCAGGACCCCCTTGGTCTGAGTGTGTCCACAGCTTGTCACCTCACAGAACCTGGCACAGCAAACACATTTGGCAGCCAGTGGGGCTCAGGGCGGTGTGTCCCATCCCTCTAACACCTCCTTTCATCCCACAGTTCATCACGGAGGGTTACGCTGCCCACCTGGCCCAGCTGGAGTACAACCACCGCGCACGCCCCGCCAAGAACACCACGCGCATGGCGCTGCGGAAGGGCAGCTTCGGGCTGCCCAGCCAGACCGAGTTCCTGCGCAAGAGGAACCACCTGCTCCGCACCATCTCCTCCCAGCCCTCGGCCAGCAGCCACCGCCCCGAGCGCACCCAGAGCCAGTCCGACAGCGACAAGGAGAGGGACAGGGAGCGCAGCCAAAGGAGCATGAGCATCGCCACGGGGTGCTGGGGCCGCAGCACGGTGTCCCGGCTGGAGTCCAGCCTCTTGGGGCAGAAGTAGCCAGGCCAGAGCCAGGATGGAGAAAACAAAAGAGGGATGAGGCCGACGTTTCGGGCTGGAAGGGTAAATATGGTGCTACTCCAATAACATCGTGGTGTTCTGGGAAGAGACGGGATGTTCCCCACACAGAAGGTGCAGGCCTTGCAGCGAGAGCGTCAGGTTTGCGCAGCATGAGCCCAAGGAATAGCTGGAAATCGGGAGGGGGAAGTCTCCAGATCAAGATCGAGCTCCCTCCTGCCTCCTTCTCTTATCCAGGTTCAGTGACTGTAAATATGTGCCTCCTCGCCTTGTTAGCCATCGCTCCGATCCGCGGGACCGAGTGCTGTCCTCAGAGCCACACAGCAGGCGTTAGGCTGGGGAAGCTCCTCCTTGGCTGTCCCAGGAGTCCGACTGAGGTGCTCTGCTGGGCGGGTTGGGGTTGGATAACGTGCTGGTTCCCCAGCAGGGACAGCCCAAGTGAGGGATTGGTCATGGGCTGTTCAGGCAGAGCTTTACCTGTACAAAAAGCTCCGAGTGCAGCCACTTCCTGAAGGAATCGGTGCAGTGCAGAGCTAAAGCTGTGTCGATGCTGTTGGCAGAGGCAGAAGGTCGGCAGAGTCGTGCCCAAGACAGCGGGGTCGTTGTTGTTATTACTGTTATTTTTTAAAGAGACCTTTTAGAAGCTGATGGAATTTAATGTGTTGACCTATTAAAAGAGGAATACAAGCTATTTTGTTTGAGCTGTTACAAACCTCAGACACTTAATTTGCTGTTCAAGTCTCCAAATACTCTTGCTATATGTTCTTTCCAACAGTGACCACCGTATATTTGGAAAGCAGCTGAAGGCTCTCACTCAGCAGCTAGATTGCATTGCGGTTCTTCTCATCCAAATGCAGGGTCTGACTCTCTCAACACCCACCTCCAAGACCTTTTCTTCTTCCCAGGTTCTCTCCCAAGTTCAGTAGCAGCTTTCATGGGAACTAGACTCGCTTCTTTTACCTGTAGTTACTGAACTGTAAGACCTCATTGTTTTTTGCACTGATGATTTTTAGAATGGAAACCTGTTACCATCTCATGTAGCTACACCAGTGTTTGTAGTGCATGACAATGAAATATTGCTAAGCCAGGGTGTGTGTGTATATCTATACATATATGCACACACACACACACATATATATATATATATGTATATATATTTACGAACAACAATCTGTGCAGAAGTTTTTCCAGCAGTAAGGAGACTGTAAGGAAGTGTGCCAACAATGTCAGGCAACCTTAAGAAAAGGCCATATCTTAATTTTCCCGGTGTGTTTCTCAGTGGATGTGCCTGAGGTGATGGTTTGGCACTGCTGGAGTGAGCGGGTGGGTGGGTGGGTGGCAGAGGGCAGCTGGCACCTGGTGACACAGAGACAGGGACAGAGAATAGTGCCTCGAGCCAGGGCTTGCCAAAAAGCCCCTTAGCCCTGTCCCTCCTGGGGCCAGCGAAGGTCCCCTCCTTGCACACCCCGCCTGGGTGGAGGAGCATCCCCACCGGGGGGTTCCGGGATGCCCATTCCAACTCCAGCTGGCCTCTTCACGTGGAGATTTTCTACTCCTACCGAGCTCCCCAACTCTGTGTGACCGCTTTTCCCCACCACACTTTCCTGTCTTTGTATCACTTTCTACTTACGAAGATCTTATTTATAACAGAGAATTTTTTAGACTGGCTGCTTCATTTTGTTACGTGTTTCAATAAGAAGTGCAGGAGATACACAGCACTGTGAACGCTGCTCTGCTCACTGGCTCTGGGCCACGGTAGGCAAATCCAACCCATCCGACACCCAAGGCCGATCCCATGTGTTCGTGGCGCTGGAGGGTCCAGGCAGAGGCAGAGGAGGGACAGTACTGATCAAACCCACTGCCCACCCGCCCAGTGCGTCTCCCACGTCTTGCAGCCCGACTGCAACATGTGAAACCACTTCTTTCTGATAATTAGCCAATTACAGAATGTACCTGATGAGTTTTGTTACCAAAAACTGACTTCCCTTTCTGCCGACTCAGCTTGGCTCTCTCTGAATGTACATCCAGAGCTTACTGAGTTCAAAACCAATGTGGATTGTCCCAGCTTTTTGCTAGTCAAATGTTCTATCAAATAGATGCCATCTGAGTAGGAAGCCAAGCCACAATTCATCCTGTGAAGTCACCAAACCCACATCACTAAATGATTTCTGTGAATTTAGATATGGCCTTTGCAAAACTCACCTTTTCTCCAAGTCCACAACCAAGGCATGGTCTGTACATTTTCCAGTGTTGACCAGATGTTCACATTTTCTTATGTGTAGATAGTGTAAAACAGGGGCGAATGTAAATGTTCAACATAAAAAGCGGATATATAAAATTGAAAGTTATTTATTTATGTAGAGGAAAAAATACGTCTGGAGGGACTGGAACCTTCAGGGTTTATTAATATTTAAAAATGTAGCTTTTTGTTTCAGGCATTATGTACAAAGCAATTATTTTATGGACCAAGTTTAATGTAACTGTCAATGAATGCAGAAGTGCAATATGATACTCACCTCTCCATCACTTCACATTTTAAACACCTACTACCCAGTTAGCCTGACAATCACAACACCTCCATCCTCATCCTTTGTTCAGCTTCCTGAACCTTGCCCGGGTACTTTC
>WEKX01023558.1:1190126-1203670 GCA_013390025.1 Pitta sordida
GTACGGATCCAACACGGAGAAGCAATCGCAGAGCAGGACCTTTATTGCTGCAATAATACCAGAGGAGGTGGGTGTAGTTACCAGGAAAACGCCAGTAGGTTTTTTTTCACCGAGTTCAGTCCATCCCCGTCCATCTCCGTCGCTCTGTCCTCAGCCGCCCCCATCTGGCACTCATCCCTCTGAAGCAAAGATCAACGTGCTACTCAACTCACACAACAATAGCAATAGTTTAACTCTGTGTTTATAACCTGTTTGTTCCGAGCTGTTTTGGAGAGCAATGCATGTGACCCGATGCCTTTCCACGTGTAGGGAAGAGGATCCGTTTGGACGCGGTGAGGGGGAAATGATGAATGTATATTCCATCCTTACTAAAGGGGCACTGTCAGGTTGAAGACCCAATTTATCTTTGTTACGAAAAACTCTGCAATGAAAGAATATGAAGTTTCCTGTGCTCCTCCCTCGGCCGCTGTCCGGGCCGCCCCCGGCCCCAGCCCACGCCCTGTTCATCCAGAGACACAGGTTCAGCCTGCACCGCACGGGCTGCCTCGGCCTTTGGCGTTGGGTTGTCGTTTCCATGGGAATCAAACTCTGCTGCCGAGCTCAGATTTTTTTTATAAAAAGCAGCTTTTTGTATTAACGCACTCTTGGGCCATACTTTCTACCTGACGCTGTCCCTTTACAGTCCTTTCAGACGGGGAAGGGGAGCCCGTGCGTTCCCTCCGAGCTGTTTCCCTGCGTTTGCTCAGATCGCTCAGTCAGACGAGGCGAAATCCCGATACCAAAAAACCGTTTACAGCGTGGGATCAGAGCCGGGGGCAGTAACGAGCCAAAGGGTCACCACCACCCTCCCACCCGCCCAGCAGCCGCCGTGCTTGCTGTAGCAGCCCCTTCTTCAGGTATCGCCACTGTTTGCTGCATTTCCTATTAGTTCTAGAAGCCTTACGGTCCCCTCCCTCTGCCTGTTGATACCCTCGACTGTCAGTTTTATATTCCGACGATGTATTTTATTTATAAAAAATGGCTTTAGGGGTACCAGCCGTGTGTGGGGAACACCGGAGGGGATGCCCGAGGGCGCCGGGCAGGCCCCTGTGTGTGCAGTCACCGTGCCGACGACTCGCGTGTGTGTGGCAAACCTTCTGTACAACTTCCTTCTCCTCCTTGCTGTTAGTGCATCGTTCCAATGCCTGGTGTGCTTTGTGTACAGTATCATTGTGAGTTACACAGATTAAAGAAATGGGAAGGCTCATCTCTGTCTGGTTTTTTGGGGAGTGGAAGACTTTAGAAATGGATTAAGTCACAAAATCCGAGATGTGAGCAGGCGCCAGTTTAATGGGGTTACAGGGATGAACAGAACGTGGAAACCCTCCATGCAGATCAGCCCTGCAGGACCTGTTAGTCCTTTAACTCATTTGTCCTTTTCTTTTTTACAGTTTGTAGACTTTGCAGCGGGGGAAAGGCTTCTCTGCTTCAGAGCAGCCACGGGCCCTGAGAAGTCCAGAGCCCCAGAGCTGCCCAGGGCCTGTGCTGTGGGCAAGGGACACGAGTTGCATGCAGGAGCAAGGCAAAGCCACCCCTGCACTGATCCCAGTGCAGCGTGCCAGGTCAGTGCTCCCTAGTGCCACCCGAGGAGATGAACCTGCAGGAAGGCTGGGAAAAGCCTCAGGGCACAGTGGAGAGTGGCACTTGGGGGTGCAGAGGAGAGCTACAGCCAAAGCAGAGCCACACAGCACTAGGGCTGCTCCTCTCTGAGCAGGGTCAGTGAGTGTCAAGAGCCCGTGAGCAGCCCCTGAAGGGAGGAAGTGAAAGCCAGCTGTGTATTTTGTGGCTTTGTTACCTGTCCTGGCCACAGCATTGGCTCCTGCCCACCAAAGCCCAGAGCTGAGGGGCAGCAGCCCTTTGAGGTGCTCAGCACCCCTCAGCCTGTCCCCTGGGTGCTGCTGAGCTCCTCCAGCATCCAAAGGTGCATCGGGGCATGGAGGGCTCAGGTACATTACAGCCACACTGGCCTCAGGCAGGAGAGGGAGGGGAGAAGCTGTTTGCTGGGAGATGAACCACTAAAGTCGCTCTCCTTCCCAGTCAGTAACTTACAGAGCGGCTGGAAAGTGCCCCTGGGGAACATCTTGCCACGGTGCTGTCTGTGATCCAGAGACACAGGTTCCCACCTGGGCTGGCTCCTGGGCTGGCTGGTGCCTGCACACTCACTGCAGCATTCCTGTCCTCACCTGGAAGGCCAGCCCGTCCCCCCGCGTGGCTTGCTGCAAGGGGAGACACAGGTGATCACAGCCTCACCTGCCCGAGGTGCAAACACACCACCCTTGGGTGCAGCAGCTCCCTGGCTGTGCCCACCCACCCCCAGCAGCTCATGCTGGTGCCAGTTCCCACTACCTTGTTGATCTCCTTGTGTCTCTCCTTGCTGACGATTTCTTCTAGGACTTCTCCATCTCCCTTAATGAGCCTGGAACACAAACACAGCCCCACAAGCTGTGAAAGGTACTGGCAAGTTCCTGCAGCTGCAGAAGGTCAGGCAGCCCCAGCTCCCCACCAGCCCAGGACCAGGTGCTGGGCTGATGCACCTCCAGGCAAGGCCAGTGAAGACCCACCCCTGACATTGCATTATATGACTTTTTTTTTTGCTTAACTAGCACAGCAGGCTTTTCCATTGCTCTCCTGGGATTAATGTCACTGTGCTGCAGCAAGGACAGGTGTGTTTCCCTGGGAAATCAGCACAGGGCAGCCCTGCCCCAGGCTGTGGGCAACTCCTGCTGTGTGCAGTCAGTCACACTGGCACAAGAGATAATAAAAGCATCTCCTGCCACCCCAAAATCTGCAGGCTTCACTGCCAACAGCAGTGCCCCAACCCCTGCAAAACCTCTTCCTTTTTTTACAGAGTTCAGGTGTGGTCCTGCCTGCCCCAGGAAACTGCAGAGCCATTCAGGTACAGGAACCAGTTCGGGCCTGAAAGGCAGCCAGGCCGGGGAGCATCTTGCTGAGCAAATTCCATGCAGTGTCAGAGGCAGCTCACACCTCCAAACATGAACAGAAATTTAATTGTCTTCATTACAAGCCTTACAGGGAACTGACCTTTGTTCCACACCTCCCTAAGCCCTGCAGGCTGCCTTCTATTTTAAGACTGGACTTGTCATACCCAATTCTTTTCAGCATGATACGTTTTCTGCTGGCTGGGAAGATGCAGTTTATTAAAAACTGGGTCACTTCTATTTGGCAGCTAAACGAACTTGGGTTTGATTGTTGTCTGTAACCCCACAGGGCACACCCTCCCTCCTTAATTCCACCCAGTGCTTCGGAGCTGGAAGGTAAGTGGATGCAGCAGTGGGACACTGGGACACAACCTGGTGTCCCTTGTTTGGAGCTGCAGCACAGTTTGATCACTTTCTGGGTAAGTTACACCAGATGGGAAGGCCCCTGTGAGGGGTCAGCTCAGGCCTTTGCTGCTGAAGGGGACCTGGGTCCAGGTGTGGCACTGCAGTGCCATGGGCAGGCACCCCCCAAACCCCCAGAGCATGGACAGCCCTCCTCCCTTTGCCCCAGGTCATACCTGGTCCTCCCCGTTTCAGGATCCACGACTCTCCTTATGACGCTCTGCCTCGCGTCCCATTCCTCCTTTGTCATGGGCTTCATGGCCTGGATCCGGGATTTCTGCTCATCTGTCAAAGCTGGAACGCACTGAGCAGTCAGAGCAGCTCCCAGGGCAATGGACACACACCCCACACCAGATTCCAGTGGGACTCAGGGTTCAGTGATCCCCCACACAAAGGAAGGGCCACTTCACATCCCAAAGGCAGGACCAGCTCAGCCAGGATGTTACTGGTGACTGTCCTTCCATCTTTGTCCCTCACTCACATCTATGAACTACATCTAAACACTCCACAGTGAATCTCTGAGCGTGGCTCCTACATTTACCCAGTGCAGCTCAGAGGGGGCCAGGGTAGGTGGGGGGGAGGAGAGCCCGGGGCTGCTCCCTGTGCACAGCCCTGCTTCCCTCACACACCCCAGGAAGGGGCAGCAGGAATTCTGTGTCTATGGGCTTCAGGGAGGGAAACACCATTATTACCTGGCCCAGAGTCCACCACTGATTCTTTCTGCCACTGCTCCACTGAGGGGCCAGGCACCTCTTCCCCCTTGGCTTTCTCCTCCTTAGCCTTCTCCTTTGCCTTCTTTTTTGATTTCTTCTTTAATTTCTTCTTCTTCTTTTTCTTTCTGTCTTTCTGCTTCACTCGCTTTTTTTTGCTGTGTTGACTCTTCTTCGCTTTGGAGTCGCTGTCACTGGAGTCATCAGAAGAGCTGGAGGAAGAGGATGAGGAAGAGCTGGAGGATGAAGATGCTGTGTCAGAGGAAGAAGTACTGGCCTTCTTCTTCTTTTTGTCCTTTCCTTCCTTCTTCTTTTCTGCAACACATAAGAGGAGGGTGAGTGGAGCAGCTCTGGCAGCAGAGGTGTTGGTTATCCTGCTCCCAGCCTGGAGCAGCCTCTGTGCCAACACCTTTCACCCAGGATGTTTGTGGTGCTGCAGTGCCAGATTGGCACCTGGAGGGGCTGCAGGGCTCTGCACTTGTCAGGATGAGACCAAAATGGGCACAAAGTGAGAGACACTGACTTAGCTGAACCCAGGGACCCTCTTCTCCCACCTGGGCCCCTCTGTGCACCTGCCCCAGGGATGACAGGCCTGCCCCACCTTCCCTGGCTGCTGCTGAGCTCGACTTGTGTCCGTGCGAGCCAGAGTTCCTCTTCCTTGGAGGAGAGCTGCTATCCTGGTGCGAGTCCTTGCTGCTTTTCCTGCTCTTCTTCTCCTTCCTCTCCTGCCTGCTGCGGGAATTGCTTTTGCTCCTGCTCCGGGATCGCTTCCGAGACTGGCTGTGAGCCATGGGCAGCGCCTGGAGGGGACGGGTCACATCAGCGCCCTGGGGACACCAACCCCACAGAGCAGCCCCCAAACCCTTCAATCCAGCCCTGAGCCCACCAGCCCTGCTCCTGTCAAACTCCCTCCCTGCTCCCACTGAGCTCCCAGCGCAGTGACAGGTCGGGGTCTCCCATCACACAGCCGTGGCCAAAGGGAACTCCACCAAACCACAACAAGGAGCCCTGGGTGGGGAGGTGGCACAGGGGCAGCACCACTGTCCCCAGGCAGCACTTCCCACCTCAGACAACCATCCCCAAGCAGGTTTTCCACTAGGAAACCCCCCCAGCGGGTTCTCCCTGTGCCTCTCCCGTTTGTCCCTGGGGAATGGGGCTGGTCCCCACCCTGGCAGGCACTGAGGGCACAGTGTCTGCAGGCACTGCTGTGCCCCACGGTCACCCCCCGGCACTGGGAGCTGTCAGGAAGAGGCTGCAGCAGGGACAGACAGCGGGAAGGCGTGATGGATACCGAGGACACAGCCAGCAGAACAAAACATCCTCTCCCAGCCCAACACGGAGTCAATCACCCCATTATTTAAAATGCTCAGAGCAGGCACAAGCCAAGGGGAAGAATGAATTTTTAATATTCCAATTTGCTTTTAGAAAACAGATTATGCACGGAGCTGGCACCCCCGTCCATCAGCCCGAGGGGTGCCAGCAGCCACAGGCCAGAGCCAGCCTGATCCCTGCTCCCATTAATTTATAAAACAAACTGGCACCGTGGGCAGAGCAGGATCTGGGAAATGCTTTCTCACAGCCACCTTCCAACTACCACATTTAATTAATTGCTTGTTTACCACCTCCATGTTCCTGAGTGGAGATTCGCTCCCAAGCCAAGCAGAATTTTGACTGATTTCCAAACAGCAATTTCAGGGGAAAAAAAACCCCAACCCCAAAACAATGAAGGGCACGCAGGGAAGCTCCTGAGGATGAGGGTCCTCCGTGGACACACACCCAGCAGCCTCACACCGGGGCCTCGGTGCAGGGGGAATTTGGGCCTCAGGTCTCTCCATCGTGGCCATGGCAGCAGGAATCCCAGCAGCTGGAGCCAGGGATATGGAGCTGGAGCCTGGGAGATGGAGATGGAGCCTGGGAGATGGAGCTGGAGCCTGGGAGATGGAGCCTGGGATACGGGCTCAGGCAGGAGCACCCCGGTGAGTCTGGGGTTATGCTGCAGGAAGGGGACGTGTCCCAAATGCATCCCAGCAGCTCCTCAGGCTGGTTGTGCCCCAAAACTGGGCCCTCACCTGCCCCGGGCACCAGGCTGGGGGCAGGGCCGGGCAGCTCCCCCTGCCCAGCCCCAGCTCTGCCCCTGCCCTCACCCCCCGCCTGTGGCACACTGACCCTGTAAGAGCTCGGCACAAGGCGCGCTGACCCCTTAAGCACCTGCCCAAGGTGCGCTGGCGCTCCATGAGCGCAGCAAGAGGCGTCCTGGCCCTTTAAGAGTTTAAAGCCTCCAGGCGCGGCCCCTTTAAGAGCGCGGCTCTTCACCAGCTCCCCCGGCCCCGGGTGCCNGGGCGAAAGCTGCCACATCGAGTGTCTTGGTACCGGCTCCGCGCACGGGTACAGCCGCCGGTTTCCCTTCCCAGCTGTGAATTCAGTGGGTTTTGCTGCTGAGCAAATGGCACCCCCAGCCAAAAATCCCTCTGGGAGGGCTCCAATCCACACCCTCTGTGCGAGCTGTACCTTCCAGTGACCGAGCTGATCACCCACGTGCTGTAGTTGCTGCCCTGAGCACATGAATGAAAAAGGCCCTTATAAATGCACAGGTGTACGTGCACATCAAAGTCTGGACAATTAATTCTCCACAGAGGCAAATGCAGACACCCAATCGAAAGATATTTGGCAGGTGGGAGAGTCCCACGCTTTCAGCCAGCTGGAAGTTAGAAAGGCAAAGCACTTGTCCCTCCTAATTCTTTGGCTGCCAGGGCGTGTTGGTGCCAAATCAAGAAGCCCCAGGGCCTGTCTGCTGCACCCAGCCTGGGAGAGTCATTCTGTATTTTCACTTGTATTTTCACTTGCTCTTGTAACTCAAGCAAAGGGAGTTAAATGCCCACCTTGCCCACCTCTGGGAAGCTTTGCTGTGCTGCACGGGGGGGGCCCCCAGAGCTTTATCTCTGTTTCTGATTACTAAGGTTCACACCATCTTTGAAAGGGAAATTTCTGCTCAGAAGAGCCTGTGGAAGCCTTGCAGATCCTCTCAGCCACTCCAGGGGATCAGTTCTCCTTTTACTGCTCCCGATGGGTTTTTCTGAGCCTGGCATAGGCCAACCTCCAGTGGCAGTAATTCCATGCCATTCCCAGCAGCCTGCTGAGAATCACCTTTCTCTCGTTTCTGAGCAGATCCTTCCCTCTCACTCGGCAACAACAAAGCTCTTCCCCTGGAGGGGGACAGGAGGGCCTGAGAACAGCAGAGAATTGGTTTATTGTACAATTCCTTCCCATTTCCAGCGGGACCTGGGCTGCTGCTGCTGGCACAGAGGTCAGGCAGCTCTGGGTGTTTTACAGAGTCTCTGTAGTGCATCAAAGCCTTGGGGCTATCTATGTACACGTTACAAACAGTTCTCCAGCCCTGCTGAGCTGAGTTCCAGCTCTTCCAGCTGTCCAAGCTCCCCTAACCCCGGGTTTAAAACCCTTTCCATCTTCCAGTCCGTGTGCATCCACCAGAGTCTGTTAGTGTGGGCTGAGAGGACAGAAAGGAGCTTTAGGTGATCAGGCTCTCCCCTCCACTACCACAGGGCACAGACATTCACAGTCTCGGGTGCCTCCTCTTCCAGGGCTCCCGTGAACCCATCACCAAAGCCCTCTGCCTCCACCAGCCGGGGTTTGCTGTTGCACATGGGGCAGAGCTGGTTGCGGATGGCAGAGGATCTCATCCAAAGGATCAGGTTCCAGCGCTCCCCGGAGGCGACGGGAAGCGCCCCGTGGATCTGCCCTCCTGGGTGGAACAGCCCCTGCGCCCTCACGTGTCCCACCTCGATGTACTTTGGCACAGGGCTGGGATCCTGGAACAAAGGGAGGTGGATTCAGCATTAGACCAGAAGGTCCCTGGCAGGACAACACTCAAAATACTTGAAACTTGTCACCTCTTCCCCCACAGCACCCGGGGAGCAACATGGAGAGGACAAACTGCACCTCTGAAATGCAGCTGCTTCAGGGGTGGCTTGGCAGCAGTTTGGTACAACTGTTTTCCAGCAAGACACTCCCAGTGCCAAGTCCAGTCACCCAAAACAACCTGTTTCACCAGTGTATGGGAGCATTTACTCCTCTGCTGCTCAAGCAACAGGTGCTACAGATTTAGGTTTAAGTCTCATCTGAAATAAATCTCTCTGTCAGCACCTCCCTCCTCACTGTTTCAGTTGTGGAGAGATGGGCTGGTTTGTTTCACCCCAATTCTACTGTGAAGCTGCCTCTGTCCTCTCCTTGAAACCTGGATTTTGGAATGTTGTAGCAGGAAAGGCTCCTGTATAACCAAGACACGTAGAAAACAGGGAAGGGACAGAGCAGGTTTGACTGTCAGAAGTAATTGTTTTGTAGAACAGTTAATGCCTTGAAACTGGAGGGCTGAGGAGGTAGAGGGGAATGGAATGGGGGCCCAGAGTGGGAATGTGCTCAGTACCTGTCTGAAATCCCCAAAGTACAAGTTGCCTTCGGTGAAGTCTTTTCCCAGTGAAACGTTTAAGGTGACCTCTGCATTGTCGTAGTGGGAGCTCAGGTCCAGATCCTCGTGCAGGGAGTACTTGACCACAAAAGCTTTGTGGCTGTCCAGGCAGGCCCCCCCCAGCTCAGGGTAGAGCAGGGCTGTGATGGGCTGCAGGTACTGCTCCCGCAGGGGGGTCAGGAAACCTTCATCCATCCCCAGCTCATTCAGCAAAACCTGCAGCAGGGAGAGGAGGGGGGAACAGCTGAGCAACATCTGCTGCTCCTCAGAGCTGTGGTTCTCCTCCAGCCCAGCTGCTGCCTCAGATGAAAAACTTGAGAGCAAAGGCTCAAAACACAGGTAAAAGGAGGGAGGATCAAGGTGGAAAGGGATGGGGGAAAGAGAGAGCAAGATCAAAAGGTGAGTGTTCTTTAAAAACTGACTCTTTGATCTAAATGGGTATTGCTTAAATACAAGGTGCTCTTTGAGATACCAAATCCCATCTCCTCCCACTGCATTCCCATGTTCTTTTGTCTGTCGAACATTCCCTCAACCCTTTCACTCCAAGGGGGTACTGGAACTCCAACTGCACTGTGTAAAATTACAGACACTTTGGAAGTGAAAGGAGTGAGAGAGCAAAGTCTCCCTAAAGAAGCACAAGAGATGAGTCCTACCCCGTAGTTATTCATGGTGTTGGGCCTGCCTTTGGGCAAATCCGACTGCTCAAAGTTCTCCAGCTCATCCACAAAGGTTTGGCAGAACTCCTCTGTGAACACTGGCAGGCGATAGATCCTCTTATCTGTCAGGAGGGAGGGAGACTCCATTTGCTGGGGACAACCACAGGAGGATGTTCCTGGCTGCCTGTCCAGCTCCACTGTGCTGGTGGCAGTGACAGCACAGGACACAAGTGCTTCACTTTGTGCTCAGGCTGCTCAGAGGGTTGGGATCATTCCCCAGGAACAGCTCTGGGATGTATTTGCTGTTTTTCATGTTGGTCCCTCATTTCCAGGCTTTCCCACCCATCATGTGGCACTGATTTCAATGTCTGTTGTAGAGGATGGTGATCCAGGGACTCAGCACACTCAAGGTCTTTAGGGGATGTGGGAGTCACTCATCTGGTTCCAACCTTCTGGAATACCAGGTCTGAGCTGCCTCTCAAGGTAGAGCCCTAAAGATCTGTGTGAGGGGAGCTCAGAACTGAGGATATGGAGCTGAGACTGAGGGAGCAGGAGAAGGTCTGGTCTGGAAATCGTGCCTTGGACAAATCCGGGAGCTCTGCACAGACACATTTGTGTCTCTCTTCTTCTCTTGAGAAAATGAGGCAACTTTGCCTCTTCCCCACTACATTTTGTCAGTCTTTCTAGTAGGGAAAGAACTCCACAGCTGCCTCCAGGGAAGCTTAAAACCCAGATTTCTTTTTAAAAGACTGAAATCTAGACTGAAACTATTTCAGCCCAGACTAACCCACAGGGATTGTCTGAAATAGCGAAGCACTTGGGAAGGGAAAACCAAGCTCCCCAGCCTAACAGTGTTCCTTCAGGAGGCTCCCTGGAGAGGGGGGGGACTACAACCAAAACCCCAGCCCTGCTGCAGCTGGAGCCTCTGATGAGGCATCAGCACAACTGGGATGAGAGAGCAGGAAAGAGTGTCTGGTGCAGAGCAGAACCGCTGCTCAGCACTCCTTCTCCAGAGACCCTCGTCAGGCAGAGAAAAACATCCTGTCTGTCTCAGCTTGTGTCAAATCCCAGCTGCTAAAGACAGGGCCTGGGAACAGCTGCCACCAGGGAGATGTGTGGGACTGAGGTGGTGTTGGCTTTACCTGAGAAGGACTCCAGGTAGCCCAGCAGGCCCTGCAGGTGAGCGCCCGGCGATGTGCAGTATCTCACGATTCCCAGGAACTCTGGGGCCAGGAAGGAATCCTGGTGTCAAGGGGAGGAGGGTAAAAACACACACAAACACAATTAGCCTGTGCAGTCTTTTACAAGCCAGGAGAGGAATGGACTTCCAGGGAGCCACAGGGAAATATGCAGGGCTGACAGTCACGCTGGAGTTCTATGGCAGGAACTGCAGAGTGTTGTACCTGGGGGTTTAGGGAAGTTGCTGCTTGCTCTGGTTTGTGGGTTTTCAAGTGTAACTGGCCAGATTTATTCTAGGCAGGACAGAAAAGAGCCTCCCAGTGTGGATTCCCAACAGGTAAGTGCAAAGTCTTTCCTAGTGGGTTTTAGCCTCTAGTCAGGGAATCAGCACAACAGAGTGACTGGGCTCTGCTTTGAGCACCTCCCCACTCTGACAACAAACAAGAGCAGAACTTGTTACCAAGGGATCACAGAGCAGCAAATCTGTGTGAATTTGTTTGTTACTGAAGTCTTGGGTCTGGAAAACACGAGGAAGTTCAAAGCAGAGCAGTCCATAAGGGCTGTTTTCTGTGGCTCTCTATTACACCTGACCAAACCTGTTTACTGCAATGATGTTAAAATTACTATGTTGAAATTACTGAGTCCAGTACCAGGTACTGGAGCAGCTTCAACATGGAATGGCCCTTTTCCTGTCTGTAAACCAGGTGGAATCTTGCCTGGAGAGCACACTGTGCTGTCCAAGTTTTAAATTCAGTTTTAATAAGCTACACACGAGTTTTAACTCAGCCCAGCTTTGGCACTGTGCAATCCTAAGGAGAAGAGGGGGAAAAGAAACTGCAAAAACAATCTCTCAGGGAATTCCCTGGGTGCAAAAGAGGCTCCAAACACACTGTGTACCTGCAGAGTGTACACCTCTGGGTGCTTTGGCTTGTAGCCCTTGGAGATGATGGCTCTGCGTTCCACTGACTGATGGATTAACTGTTTCCTTCTCTGCACTTCTGCCTCAATCTGAAAAACAATCAAAAGGGGATAACTAAAAACAATTCCAGGAATTTGCCCATTGTTTTGAACCACTTGTTTCGGTTTCAGGCACCTCTGTGTGTGCTTTGTTTTCCCGTAGCCAAGTCCAATAAATATCCGAAAAGCCAAATGTCTGAGAGGGATTGGAGGGACTTTCTCTTTACGGATGGCTTAGAAAATAACTGAAATCTTTCTGTGGAAGTGTCAAGTGGAACTGTGAGGTTTCAGCCCTTTCAGGCACCCTGACACCTCCTGAATCGCCAGCAGATGCTTTAAGAGTCTTGGCTTGTGCTCTGACAATACAGGCATTGTGCAAAATAAAGGGCTCTGCTGGGAGGGAGACAAGTCTTGGCACGAAGGGATTACTGCTGAGTGTGGTGGAGACAGGCTAATCTGTCCTTTCAGAGCAAACAGCTGTTTTAGCAGCTGGTTCAGGCAGCTCTTCCTGTTTAATTCCCCTTCATGAGATTAGTTTATAACGTTCCTCACTAAAGAAGGAAGGAGAGTGTGACCAGTTCCCCTCCTGACACCTGGGTAGCATCACTAACACAGAGCCTGCAGAGAGCCCAGGTGATTAAGAAGTTATTAGGATTTAGGTGATTATAAATTAGGATCTAGAAACCCTGGGAGAAGTCGTATTATAAACTCTGCTTGTTGTGCTACACTGATTCTGTCTGTAGAAATTCTCTCCAGGATGAATCATAACTGCATCCTGTTAATAAAGCTTTAATTACAAGCATGATTTACTGCCATCATCACTCTGCCAAGAATCCCTAAAGGAACCTGTCTGTCCTCTAGGTGAAATGAGAGCTGGTTGTGTGACAGGTCTCTGTCCCTGGCCTGGGAAGAGGCACAAATTCCTCAATAAAAAAGGTGTTATGTAGGAACCCTGGGTGATGCCATCTCTGGGCACCCTTTAAAACAAGCTGCCAAAAGAGGGGACAAGGCAAGACAAACCAGGAGGGAGTCAGCTGAGTAAATCCAACAAGGGAGAGGCCCAGAGGCCACCGGGACGACGTGTTGGGTGACAGTATTTCGTTCCAGGGTGTTGGCTGTATAAACCAGGATGCCCACAGGGAATTCTTCCCTCTGAAGTCTGCCCGGCGCTGGGGTCCATCGGGATGAGGTGCCAGGGAGCTGTTCTGTCAGGGTTTGTCCCAAACCACCTCCAGGGGTGTGGAAATGCCCCCGGCGAGGGGATCCCTGAGGGGAGCCGGGTGTCCCTGACTCGGGGGATCCCCATCTCCTCCCCCAGGACCTCGAGTGCTCCATCCAGCTCTGGGGTCCCTGGCACAGGAAGGACGTGGAGCTGCTGGAGGGAGGCCAGAGCTGATCCTCTGCTCTGAGGACAGGCTGGGAGAACTGGGATTGTGCAGCCTGGAGAGGGGAAGGCTCCGGGGTGACCGAATTGTGGCCTCCCGGTACCTGAAGGGCACTCACAGGAAAAGATGGAGGGAGACGATTCTACAACGGCCTGGAGTGACAGGGCAAGGGGCAGTGGGTTCAAATTCAAAAAGCTTAGGTTTAGATTAAATATTTTCTTTTTTAAATTCTCCTCTGTGAGGGTGGGGAGCCCTGGCACAGGGTGCCCAGAGAAGCTGTGGCTGCTCCATCCCTGGAAGTGTCCAGGGCCAGGTTGGAGTCACCTGGGACAGTGGAAGGTGTCCCTGCCCGTGGCGGGGGGTGGAAGGAGATCACCTTTAAGGCCCTTCCAATCCACCCCATCCCTTGATTTCCTGACCCGACCCCGCGGCCCGGCAGATGTGAGGGGGGGGCACCGCGCTCACCTCCCGCACCACAGCTTGGAACTGCTCCTCGCTCCGGCAGCCGCGCTCCTGCAGCGCCTGCAACAACACCGGCATGTCACCGGCATGTCACCGGGATGTCACCGGCATGTCACCGGGATGTCACCGGCCCCCGCCGCCGGTACCGCCCGTTACCGGGGCAGGACCCCCCGCTCCCGCCCGTGCTCCCGAGGCAGGACCCCCCGCCCCCGGGTCAGCCCCGGTACCCGGCCGTGGTCCCGGCGGAGCTGCCGCGGGTCCCGGTATCGCACGTGGATCCCGTAGCGCCCCACGAACACGTTGTCGGTGAAGAAGCAGGCGCACGCCAGGAA
>WEKX01023558.1:1211020-1228896 GCA_013390025.1 Pitta sordida
TACGTTTTTGGGGGGGGGGGGGGGGGGGGGGGAAACCCGGCAAGGGGGGGGGAAGTTCTAGAGCCGCCTTCGCGGCGTCGGGGCAGGGCGGTAGCGGTGGGACCGGGGACAACCGTGACCCCTCCCGAGGCCCCAATTTGGGGGGTCCGGCCGTGGGCGGGGCCGGGGCCGCGCCGCAAAGGGGGCGTGGCTTTGGGGGCGTGGTCACAACACAGGCCACGCCCCTCGCCGACCTTGTTCCCGGGACGCGCCGCCGCCGTGTCCCACCGGGCTGATCCCGCCGGGCTGATCCCGCCGATCCCGCCGCCGGTAAGACCCGTCCAGCCGCGCCGGGACTGTCTGTGGGGGGAATCGCGTGTGTGTGTGTCCGTGGTGTGCTGGGCACGGCCCTTCCCGGGCGTGTCCGCTCCCCCGGGGGAGCATCTCCTGCTGCGGGGAGACGGGATGCGGCCGGGGAGGGACCTCGGGCACCTCCGGCTCGGGGTCTCGGGGCACGGCTGCGGGTGGTGGGGAGCTGCGGTGGCTGCCTCTTCCTCCTCCTCCTTTTCCTCCTCCTCCAGCGGGCCGGATCCGCGCAGCTTTGTGCAGTATGGCAGCAGCGAGCACCCTGGGAAGCGTGTGCTGCTCCTCCCTGGCATCGCTGCTCTGCTTCGCCTCCATCCCTCCTTCCCCGCCCATTCCCCGTGCTTCCCCGAACTGCAGCCTCTGCCCCGCTTTCCTCCACTTTTTCTCTTTTCGTCCCACTTGCCCAACGACCAGCCGCGCTTGGCCGAGGGCGCTTTGTGCAGTGCCAGGGGCTGCCCTTGGCACTCCCCCAGGAGTGGTTTGGGGGGGGGGCTGTGGTCACAGGCCGGAGCGTGGCCGGCACATGGCACCGCTGGTACCGTGCCTTCCGCACTGTGCACCGTCATGAGCTGCTTACCCAGCACTCATCTGAGGATCGGGTACCTCCCTCGTGCCAACGCGTGGCACGTCTGGGCATGGCACCGGAGCAGGTGAGCAGCTCCCTCGGCTTAGAGCAGGTCGAGCTTTTCGCCCTTTTCCGTGTCCATTCAGATCCCGCCCCACCGTCGCTGCTGCCGGACAGACCCTCCGGGCACCGGCGTCCCACCCTCGGAGCCTCCCTCTCCCGTAGCACGCAGCTGTGGAATTCCAGCCGCTTTTTAGCAGCGTGTGCAGATTTTTGTTGTGTCACTGAACTGCACCCTGACTGCGCAGCGGGTTTGGAAGGCTACTCTGAATTAATATTCGAGAGGGCTGGGGACTGTAAGGCGTGACAAGCTGCTGTACCTATGGTTTGTTGTGGTTTGGATGAGGGAGGGTCTGTGAACAAAGCTGAGCTGCTCTCCCTTCTGCTTTCCCGTGGGTTTGATGGCTCAGGTTCAGCTTTGTCCTGGGAAAGATGGGGAGGGACCCTTGGGTAATGAATATCTGAATTTAACACCTACATGGCTCCATAGCACGGGACACGTGGGTTGCACTGCTGGGGACTGCCCAGCTGGCCCTGCTGCCACCACGGCAAACGGGGACAGAGATTCTCAGCAGCGTGTGCAGACTTCTGCTGTGGGATGGGTTGTGAGTGAAGGCATCCGCGGGGGAAGTTTGTCTTGGTTTCTGCTGCTCATTTTATGAAATACCTTGGAGCACATGCAGCAGGGGAGGGGAGGAAGGAGCAGATAGTGGTGTCTGGTGTCAGGGTGGGCTGGTGGAGAGCTGGCATGGTTTTCCTCCCATTCTGCTTCCCTTTCCCAGGGATGAATAACAACCCCGTCCCCCTCTTCTCGCCCCACAGCAGAGGCCGACATGCCCACATCCTTCCCATGCTAAGGCTGCCCCCTCCCACCTCGCTGTCCCCCCAGCCCTGTGCCGAGGATGCGCGCCTGGAAGGCGGTGGCCAGCACGCTGGCGCTCAGCGGAGCCGATGTGGTGGTCACCACCCTGCTCTACACCCACGGCCAGGGCGGCCGCAACGTCCTGCAGGACCTGCGGCACTTCAACATCTTCAACTCGCTGCTGGACATCTGGGGGGGCTGCCTGTACCGCAGCTGTGTGCTGCTGGGGGCTGCCATCGGGGTGGCCACCAACACGGCCTACGGACCCCGGCGCCTCAAGGCATCGCGGACCTTCATCGCCGTCATCTGCCTCCTCATGGGCATCTACATGATGGTGAAGCTGCTGCTCTACTCGGAGGTGCGGAAGACCATCAGGGACCCCTGGTTCTGGGGGCTCTTTGCCTGGACCTACGTGGCACTGGCAGCCACCTTCGGGATGTGGCAGCTGCTGGCCTGTGTCACCTCCTCCCGTGAGGCGCTGGGGCCTGGCTCCGAGTCTCGTGTGGAGGTGGAGGAGAGCTGTGATGGGGGTGTCCCAAGGGACAAGAGAGAGGAGGCAGCTGGTCCCACCATCCATAAACTGCTGTCCTACACCAAGCCGGATGCCTTGTTCCTGGGCATCGCCTCCTTCTTCCTCCTGGTGGCTGCACTGGGTGAGCAAAAGTGACCTAGGGGGGGCCCCCACGTGTTCCCATACTCACCAGGAGGGAAGGAGCAATGGCAGAGGGACCTTGGAATTACCCCAGGATTGCTTTTGTGCGGGTGTTGGGTGGCACATCCTGCACAGGCTGGGTAAAAATGCAATGGGGCAAAAAAATGCAGTAGAGGATAAAATATACTGAGAGTGCAACATCCCCATGTGCCACTAAGGGCTCCTCCTATGGCCAAGTATCTCCATGGTGGGAATGGGATTGGTGTGGTTGTTATCCATGGGCTGTCACAGTTGGGAATACAGGTCCTGTTCTTCAGCCCTCTGTGGTGGGGCTGAACCCCCATGTCCTGTGCTTGTCTGGCAGGAGAGACCTTCCTGCCCTACTACACGGGGCTGGCCATCGACGGCATCGTGGTGCAGAAGAGCATGGATCGCTTCTCCACAGCAGTGCTGGTCATGTCGCTGCTCGCCATAGGAAGGTAATCGCAGGGGCTGGTCCTGGCCCTGACCAGGAGGAGTTTGGGGTTTTCCCATGGGAGCTCATGATGGTGGTGGGCACAGTGGGCACAGGCAGCCACTCCACCAAGTCACTGCCACACCCCAGGGGGTGCAGAGAGGCTGTGGTGACAATCCCAAGGCCCTCGTGTACCCCTTCCTGCCCATCTGCTGGTGGTGTGGGAGCAGGAACAAAATGACCAGGGGATGGGTTCCCAGGGTTAGGACCAGCCATGGCTGTGCTGGTTGCTCCCAGAAAAGGTGTGGGCTGGTGTAGCTGTCACTTCCCCAGGTGACGAGTGGTGCCAGCACAGCACTGCCCAAGCCCTTGGCCCAGCGTGGGGGTGTTTGTGTTGCTGAGAGCGGTTTCGTGTCCATTGGCCTATAACGTTTCTTATCTGCAATTAGCTCATTTGCCGCAGGTGTCCGGGGCGGCGTTTTTACGCTCATCTTTGCAAGGCTGAACATCCGCCTTCGCAACTGCCTCTTCAGGTCCCTGGTGTCTCAGGAGATGAGTTTCTTTGATGAGAATCGCACAGGTTGGTGCCTCTCTCCCCTGGATTTGCTCTGACCCCTCTAACCCTACCTTGGCTTGCCCTACCCGTGTGCAGCAGTCTGGGGGCAGCCAGAGGCAGCACCCAAGTGCTCGTGTTTAGGAATAGAGTCAGAAAGCTATTCCCTTTTGGTTGCCTTACCCTAACCCTACTGTGTGGCTGGGGCAGGATTGCCCAGCACCCTGGGGATGTCCCATTGCCACTGGTCAGCCTGACATCCAGCAGTCCAGGGGCTGACATGCCTATGTCCAGTCATCCCCAAAATACCTCCTTTCCTCCTCCTGTCAGTGCCTGCTGGTCAGCCACTCTGCAGCTTTGCTCCAAACCCTGAAAACCTCAGATGTGTGAAGCTTGCTGGGTGTGCTTGTTGCTTTTCCTGCTTGCAGTTCAGTCCTATCCCAATCCTGGGCCATGTCACTCTGGTGTGGTCCCAGCCCAGTGTAATTTTCACACATTTAATTTTGTCTCGGTGGTATTCTTAGTTTTGAGGTTGTTGCCATATTTAGCAATGGCTGCACAGTGCCTTGGTTGCTGAGGACAGCAGAGATGTTACTGGAAGTGGGATACAGGTAACTCCGGAGTTACAAAAAAACTTGGGAATTCAGCTGAACTCAAACACAGGCCAAGTATTTAGGAACTCAGGCTCATTGTAACACTCAGCTCCAACAAAAGGCACCACCAGAACTTCACTCCTTAGTAGGTGGACCCATATCCTCAGGTCCCATGGGTCACCTCCAGCCTGTGGGGCACATGGCTAAACCCAACCAGCGTCTCTGAAGTCACCTCATGCTCCACAGGAGACCCTGTTCCCAGCTCTGGCTGGTCCTGCCAGGATCTGCCTTCCCTCTGGTGTAGGATGCTGCTACGGTCCCCTTTGCTGTCCTGCAGCCATCCTTGGTGACCAGGGATGTGCTTTCAGGTGCATTTCCTGTCCCTCCTGCATGCAGCAGTTCAAGCTCCTCTCTTCTGCTTCGCACCCACAGCACGGAGAGCTGCCCCCTTTCCATGCCATCCTTCAGTGAGGGGCTGGTTGAACGGGGAGCTCCATCTGGCCCCTGGCACAGGGGACAAGGGACACGGTGAGGCCATGACTTGCCATGATGACACATCCTCTCTCTTCCCTTCCCTAACCCCTCGTTGCTGCAGGGGACGTCATCTCCCGCCTGACATCGGACACGACCATCGTGAGCGACCTGGTCTCCCAGAACATCAACATCTTCCTGCGCAACGTGGTGAAGGCCACGGGGGTGATCTTCTTCATGTTCAGCCTCTCCTGGAAGCTCTCACTCGTCACCTTCATGGGCTTCCCCATCATCATGCTGGTGTCTGATGTCTATGGGAAGTACTACCAGGTAGGCAGGAGCTGCTGGCATAGCCAGGATGTGTCACAATGCTGGGCTGTTCCCCTTGTGAAGCCACCATGGAGGTTGTGGGTGGATTTGGAGCTGATGGGCTGAGCCCATGGCCTTGGAAAATGTCTCCATGCCTTCCTTTCCGAAGCCCAGCAGAGCCTGGGGTGAGCAGGGAGATGTGCCACGGGCATCCCAGCACACGCTGAGCCCCCTCTACCTCCCCCTGCTCCCTGCAGAAGCTCTCCAAGGATGTGCAGAGTGCCCTGGCCAAGGCCAACAACACCGCCGAGGAGACCATCTCTGCCATGAAGACCGTCCGCAGTTTTGCCAACGAAGAGACGGAGGCGAACGTGTACTGGCAGAAGCTGCAGCAGGTTTACAAGCTCAACAAGAGGGAGGCCTTGGCGTACACCTACTACGTGTGGTCCAGTGGGGTAAGTGTTCCCTACACAGGGATTGGGATGGGCAGGGGAGTTGCTTCAGATCCCAAAACGCACACGGCACGTGCACGTGGTTCTCCTCCACTTCCAGGGAAACTCTGCAGGGCGAGCCCAGCCTTGACGTGCCCCAGCAGCAATCCTCTGTCTGGGTGATTAATATTTTCCCCCATCAAAACGTGTATTCCGCTCCGCCTCGGGGCAGCGCTGTGTCATTCCACTGAGCTGCCTGTTTTCTCCTGCAAATAAGAATATAATTGATAAGTGCTCAAGGTCGTGGAAAACCCCGTGGCTCTGTGGTGCTGCATTGCGTTGCTGTGCCAGCTCATCTCCGGGGCTCCGGCTGGGAACAGCTTCTTCTTGGGAACTGAGCTCTTCTGCGTGTGGGTGGTGGCAGGGGGAGGCTGATGGGGTTTGGCTTCGGGCTTTTTATTTCTGCAAAATGCTTTTTCATCCTTCAAGACCAGATGGTTTGGGGCTTCTCCTGCATTGGCTGACTGAGGCTGTGCAAAACCCTCACGTGAGGATGCCCTTATCTCTGCACGTTCAAGGGTGGCAGTAGTCTCTGGTGGAGGGTTTGTGAGTTATCGTGCTCTCGTGCAGCTCTTTATGGCTTCCCAAGCCTGGAAGCAAAATGGGAGCATTATTACCATTGTTTCTGGGCTCCCAGGTGAAGTCAAAGCGTGAACTGGGTCAGCACAGATCTTGACAAGTCTAAGAAGGCAAAGACCTTCAAAAACTGCTCCTGCGGGGCTCACATGGAAGGAAGCTGATGGATTTAGCACAGCCTTGGTAGAGTGGTTTTTGCAGGGATCACAGGGTCCTAAGGTCAGATCATGGAGGAAGGACTGTTTGTCCCCAGAACTTTTGTCTGTGGATTTCCAGCCTGTTCTGCAAACATCACACAGGGCACCAGGGCATCGCTGCTTTTTGGAGTGCCCAGGCAACAGGGAACAAAACCAGCTGAGTAAAAGGGGCTGGTATTTGCCATATCAGGGCTGTTCTGTCTCCCTTCTGGAGTAGGTGGTATCCCTCCTCACTGATTGCAGACAACAGTTGAGCTTATGCTTCATGGGCTTCTACGCACAAGGAGGATATTCTGCATTAACTCTTGGCTTGATTTGGTGTTCTAAATTAAAATGTGTCATAGTCATGTAACAGAAAGTTTATTTTAGTGGTGAGGTGACTGCATGCCTTGGATAATTTCAGCACAGATTATTCTGCTTGAGGACCTTAGTTCATGAGATGCTCTGTTATTTCAGATAAATTCTCTCTCTTTGGCTGTTGTCCCTCTGGACTTGTATTTTGTTGAAAGATGCCAGCCCAGCTCCCTAAATCAGCCCATGTACTTGTTTCTCCCTTCTCATATTCATGCTCGCTGCTAACAGCTGTCAGAGATCAAAGAATAAATGTCAGCATGTGAATTGTGGGCTGTTGGGTGAGTAATTACAAGTGCACTAAAATATCAGTTGTTCTGGCTGATTTTGGGGTGTTTTCTTGCTTTCAGCTGACCCTCCTGGTGGTCCAGGTCAGCATCCTTTACTACGGTGGGCACCTGGTGATCTCAGGGCATATGACAAGTGGAAACCTGATATCCTTCATCATTTATGAGTTTGTTTTGGGAGACTGCATGGAGGTGAGTCTGTTTTATCATAGAATCATGGAATGGGTTGGGTTGGGTTGGAAGGGACCCTAAAGCTCCTGCAGTTCTATGTTCCTGCCATGGGCAGGGACACCTTCCACTATCCCAGGTTGCTCGAAGCCCCATCCAACCCGGCCTTGGACACTTCCAGGGATGGGGCAGCCACAGATTCTCTGGGCAACCTGTGCCAGGGCCTCACCACTCTGGGTTCCCCCATATCAAGCTGGTGTTTCTCTCCCAGAAGGTCCCAGGGCAGCTGCAGGATTAGATCCAGTGTTGACTCTCCTGTGAAACGTTTCCTTGGTTCTCTGGCATAGCTGGAAGGGGGATTGTCCCCTCTGCTCCCCACACTCCCCTCCTGCTATGGCCTCGTAACCCCAATATTCCTGAAGCAGCTCATCCCCGAAGGAGACAGTCAGGACCAGAGGGGTCAGGCTGGCCCTGCTGAAGGGCAGAGTCCTGGCTGCCTCCCAGGCAAATTTCCTGGCATGGAGGATGCAGGGATTACAAAGCTGCCTGTTAAATTTCAGGCTTCATTAAAAACTTAATTACATTACTTTCTTTTTTCCCCTTTCCCTGGAATAGGCTGCAAGCTGCTGCCTTGGCAGTGCATTAGCAAGATGGGATTGTGGGTGGGATGGCAGAGCCCACCCAGGGCTGCCGTCCCCTCGCAGAGGCGTAGCTTGGCTAATCCAGGCAGAAATGATCCAGGAGAAGTTTCCTCACAGCCAAGTGTGGTTTTGGTGGTGCTTCAGCCTCTCTGCAGGGGCAGAGCAGAGCTGGAGACAGCTCAGTCAGCTCTCACCATCTGTTCAGATAAATCCAGGCTCTGGTGGTGCCTCCAGGCTGTGGTTTTGGTGTGGATTTAGTTTGGTCTGCAGGGGGTTTTCCCCTGTGAAGGACAGCTCTGGGTTTAATACTAAATTTGATATTAAAAAACCCAATGTGGGGTTTATTGCAGGGAAGCCAGTGTCAGCATGCAGCGGTTGTAGTTGGAGAGTGATGGTAGATCCTCTAGGATCATGTTCCAGCAGGGAACAGCCTTATCAGCTGCCAGGTGTCTAGAAGGGCCAAGCCTGGACCTGCTCTGGATTTGAGACACAAGTGCTGTGGAAGGAGCTGGCCACCCTCAGGGGCTGATCCATGGACTCTGTTCAGCCACTGGACTGGGGAGCTGCTGGTCTTGAGCAAAGAGAGATGAGGGGAGCATTTTATTGGAAGTTTGGGTCATGTATCTCCTGGCGCATGTCTTCTCTTCCCAAGCCATTGTTTCCTTCTGTTCCCCTTTGAGTCTGCCCATGCACAAAACACCTCACCTGTCCCTGGACTGTCCTTGTATCTTCTCCATATCCTGCAGAGGGGGAAAAGTTTTCTTTTCATGTCTCTGACTGTAGTTAGTGTCAGGTGATAGAAGACTTGGGAATGCTTCAGCCATTCTCCCAACGAGCGGCACTGGCTGATTTCTCCATCTCATGGGAGGGTCTCACCGTTGCCTCTTCCCTTCCAGTCCATCGGCTCCGTCTACAGCGGCCTGATGCAGGGGGTGGGAGCTGCTGAGAAGGTGTTTGAGTTCATTGACCGCAAGCCCACGATGGTTCATGATGGATCCCTGGCCCCAGATCACGTGGACGGGAAGGTGGAGTTCAGGAACGTGACGTTTTCCTACCGCACTCGCTCTGCCACACAGGTTCTCCAGGTGAGCCCTGCGGGCGCTGCCACGAGGCACCACGTGCTGCTTCTCCATCCACTCCCCAGCCCATGGGAAGTGTCAGCTGCCTGATGGAGATACGTCAAGGCAGGCTCAACACATGCTGGAAAACAGATTAAAAGGAACAGCGGGTGTTTAGGGCCAGCCTTCCTTACAAGGAGTGAGATGTATCAATAAAACCATTGTTCCCCGCTCAGGCATTAAACATGTCAGCATGGGACAGGGCTTTGTGCCAAACTGCCTCGCACTGTTTCCGTGGGAGAGGGGCTGGGATCATGAGGAAGGGGGAGGCAGCACAGGGGTTAGTTTGCTTTGCAGTTTTTAGAGGACCTGCCACACCAGCGGGCAAATTTGAAGCTGTTTGAAGGCTTTTTGCTTTCTCGGAGCCAGGAGAAATAAATGGCTGATTCAGCACATCACCAAGGTAGAGGGTCACCATCACCAGACTTTGGCCACTTTTCTAGTGTCGCACCCAGGACCCCGGAAAAAGCCCAGCCCTGAGCTCTCACATCCCTGTTGCAGAACGTGTCCTTCACCCTCCACCCCGGCAAAGTGACGGCGCTGGTGGGTCCTTCGGGGAGCGGGAAGAGCTCCTGTGTCAACATCCTGGAGAACTTCTACCCTCTGCAAGACGGGCAGGTGCTGCTGGACGGGCGTCCCATTAACATGTACGATCACAAGTACCTGCACTCCGTGGTACGAGCGACTGCTACATGTATTTTAGCTGTGCTCAGAGGGGATGGATGGCACTGTTGCATGTGGCTTTGGATTTGATCTGTCAACTTCGGAATTGTCCAGAAAACTGGAGGCTGGAGTTGGTCCAGGGAATGAATTTGGATAATTTGTGGGGGTGGAAGTGAAAGGGATGGAGAGTCGTTTAATGGGGAGGGGAAGTCTTCCAAAAACAGAACAAAAAATCGTGGTTGGTTTTGTGGTTTTTGGCCAGCACAGTAGAAATATGTTTTTGGTTGCTGGATTAATTATCATCTAAATTTGGTTTGGAAAAAGAGTTTTCCATTCCTCCAGTGCTTTCTACCTGAAGTTCTTCAAGTAATTCTCAGCTAATGGGGAGTTAAACCTCTCAGGATCCTGGCAGCAGCTGGAGCACCAGAGGGGCTGGGTGGTTTGCCTAGAAGAGGGGTCTGGGCCCCTCGGCTCTCATCTCTGTGTCAGCACAGATCAGCCTTCATCTCTGCAAGTAACTGCCTTCTTTGTTTGCCCCTAGAGCAAATGGCCTCACCAGTCAGCAGGAAAACCTGAAAACAATTGATCAGAGACAGGCTGGAAAGCCAAAGTCAGTGTGACTAATTTACATTCCCTGCCCATACGGGGTGAAAATCAAAAGACAAGCTAATCTTTTAGTTTGGAAAGCCTGATGTGGTGTTAGGGGCATGGAGAGAAGTCAATTAAAATATGACTGTGTTCCCCTGGCTCTTTTCCTGCCCAGTTCTGAGCAATGGTTTGGAGGGTTTGATTTATTCCCATATCAAGGGTTTGCTGAAGCAGACTGAATGTGAGAGTGAGCTGCAATGGCTGTAAGGAGGGACAGGGAGGCTGTTGCTAAGCAGTTAAGGAATTGCAGCAGTTATGTCCCCAACTTGCTAATTTGGGATTAAAAGATGCAAGAGGGCTCATTCTCATGGTCCGAGTGAGATTACTGACCTTGATCAGAAAATCAGCAAGAGCCTGGGAGAGGGTCTCTCCAGCAACTGGTTTTCCATTCTGGGAAGAGAAAACAGCAATGGGAATAGCAAGTGTGGAGCAAAACCACGTCAGAGTCTTAGCGTGGGAAGCCTGTCCCAGATGCCAATGCACCACCATTGCATGAGGCTTCTTTCCTGCAAAACTGCCTCCCAGCAACTGGGCACCCCACTGTTGGCACCTTCACTGGAAAGCTCACATTGAGGCACTTCTGTACCTTGGTTAATGACACTTCTATGTCTTTATCTTGCTTCTCCCACAACAGGAAGGTGATCTGAGATCCCTGAGGTGTGTGTCTTGCTCCTGACGTCCCGCTCTTCCCTTCCTTCCCACAGATCTCCCTGGTGAGCCAGGAGCCTGTGCTGTTCGCCCGCTCTATTGCCGATAACATTTCTTACGGCTTAACTTCAGCCTCCTTCGAGTCAGTGGTTCAGGCTGCCCAGAAGGCCAATGCTCACAGCTTCATCACAGAGCTCCAGGACGGCTACCACACAGGTACCAACATCCCCCCATCACCCCATGCCTGCTGCTGAGGCTGCTGGCAGCTCTAGGTTTTTATTTTGACCCCTTCCTCTCTCCCTTGACCCAACAGAGGCAGGTGAGAAAGGGGCTCAGCTGTCAGGAGGCCAGAAGCAGAGAGTGGCAATTGCCAGGGCTTTGATCCGAAGCCCTCCCATTCTGATCCTGGATGAAGCCACGAGCGCGCTGGATGCAGAGAGCGAACACGCGGTGAGTGGGTGACTTGGATGTTTGGGTCACAGAGGCCTCTGGGTTTGGAGGAAAGACTGTAGCTTCAATTTCCAGCCTGTGGACAAGCTTAGTCTTGACATGGTGCAGTCTGAGGGTTGAGTAAGATGCTAATTTCCTAGCGGGAATTCCCTTTCAACAGTGCTGTAACCACCAAGAAGGGAATACGTAAGCACATGCTCACTGCAGCCAGTGCCTGACAAAGCTGATGAAATAGGGATCTCTGCTGATTTTTTAAATGTGGAAAGTGTTAGTTGGCATACAGAGACTCTCTGCAGCTTTTTAGGACAGGATACAGAAGACCCTAAAAAATAGTGCTGTAGCAAGGAAAGTAGGACTACCTGAGCTCAAATCCCATCTGAGGAAGCCACACTTGCTGGGAAAGGTCCTGAGCTTCATGTGAACTGAGCTGCTTTATCCAGCTGGGATGTGGCAACCAAACAGCTCTGCCAGCAGCACTTTGGTGTCACTGGTGTAATGGCACAAGGGAAAGCCTGTTCAAGGCTGGGATTTGAGGATGTGTCTCCCAGTCCCAGAGGCCGAGTGCTGTGGCTGTGGTCTGGGGCAGCGAGAATGTCTGACCTTGGAGCAGCTCGCAGGACCTCTGCCACATGTGTGGCATCTAATGCCAGCCCAGGACTGGTTTTGGCTACCCAGGGGTGTCACTGTGACATGTGCCCAGGGGCCACTTACCTTCTTTTAGACCTCGATGTTATTGTCTGTAGGCTGGAAAACAACTCTCTTCCTTTGCCTTGATATACCAAGGAAATAGCCCCACTTTTCTGAGAAGAGGCATTTACCAGGTGTCAGCTTCCTGCAGTCTGTGCCAACATCATGTGGCCTCCAAATTTGGGGCCCAGTTCTAACAAGCAGACAGCTGGCAGGATCAGACCTGTGTGCACACCACACCTGGCTGGGCTGAGACGGCCTTTGGGGCAGCAGCCGGGAGCGGGGATGGATGTGCTGGTGCTGGTGGTGCTGCAGGGAGCCTCGTGTCCTCTGCATGGCCGCAGAGCAAATCTGTCCAGAGGTTTCTGAACACAGACACAAAGCTGCTCTTCTCCCTTCCCAAGCAGAGCTGCTCGGGGCACTAATGCCTTCTCTTCCCGCAGATTCAGCAGGCGATTTACGGCGACTTGCAGAACCACACGGTGCTTGTCATAGCTCACAGGCTGAGCACTGTGGAGAGGGCACACAACATCATTGTGCTGGACAAGGGCCGCGTGGTGCAGCAGGGCTCGCACAAGGAGCTGATGGAAGAAGGAGGCCTTTATTCCAAGCTGGTCCAGAGACAGATCCTGGGGCTGGAGGGGGGCGGCACGGACAGTCGCCAACCTGCAGCCCGGGGGGATTCGGTGAAGGCGCCCGGCGGGCTGGAGGAAGAGTTCAGGATAGACCATTCCCTGCCGGCTGTGGCACAGGACGATTACAACAGCACAGCCCACAAGTGAGGGGCAGTGGCCGGAGCTCGGGGGCTCCCTGGACGCTGGGATGGAGGCGGTTTGTGCCCTGCAGAACCCTCCGGTGGCTCCCCCCGCGTGTCACACACCCCTGCACACCCAAAACACACACCACAGACCCAGGCACACACCATAGAGCTTCCTGCAGGACTGTCCTGCCGGCACTGTGCCAGCTGGGAAAAACAGGGAAAACCCGAGGGAGTTGGGTCTTCAGCAATTCTCAGCGTTTCTACTGGGTTTCTTTTCTTATGACCAGTAATTCCTCTGGCTGGGACTTTTCTCTCATTGATCTGCATGTGTAGCTGCTGTTAACTGTAATGGATGTTAAATGCATGCGTGGAGGGGAAGGTTGGAAACCCCCTCAGGAATTTCAGGGGGCGGCTTTTGTGGCTGGATAGAAAAACGTTCACTGTAAAGCAAGGTCCTGCTCCTGTTACCAATCTGTGGGGCTAATCCAAAGTTGGCTGAAGCCTGTAGGGAATTCCCTTTGGCTTCAGCGAAAACTGGATCACTCCCATGGAGCTGAATGCTGAGAGAGTTCTGCACTGAGTGCCTGCAGGCTCAGGCTCCCAACCATTGCTGCTGAGCTTGGATCATGTATTATCCATCCCTGCTGGGAGAAGCCAGGGGACCAGGAGGCAGATGTTACTTTCAGATTTGCTCTTGGTTCTTGGTGGGCGTTTGTTTTTAAGGATGAAACGTTTTACCATAACTGGGTTAGGTTTTGGGGCTTGGGATTTTTTTGGTTTGGTTTTTTTGTTGTTTTTTAACCTATTTGTGTGCACTGTGCAATGTCTGTCTGGCTCCAGCATCCACTGAAAACTGGTCTGTTATTTCAGGGTTTTTTTTAACTCACAACCCCGGTGCTGGTTTGAAAAAAACACTATTAAAGACAGACATAAAACACTAAAAGACAGCACTTTATAAATCCCACCAAAGCTTTGTTGAGCTTCAGGCCGTGCTAGAGACTTCACTGCATGGGAAATCCCTACAGTCACTTTTCCTTGAAGTCCAACTTCAGCTGCCTGAACGTTATAATGTGTTTCTTTGACTATCATTTATTTTAGTATGAGGGACAGAAAGAAACGTGATGCTCCTCGCCCTTTGGGGTATGTGTTTGGTCTGGCTTTGTAGTGTAGTCCTGCTATAGAATGGAGAAAATTCCTATGCAGCCAGGCAGGTGCTGTTGAAAAAATAGCATTTCTAGGGGAACACTGACTTTAGACTCTGCATAATTAGAAATTCTCTCAAGCACTTTAGCTCTCATGTTTTCTGATACTTGAATGCTGCTGCATTTTCCTTTTCAGCGGGTTTGCATTTTTGTTATTGGCAATGTTTTTTTTCAGTTAGTGATGTTTTACAAACTCTAAATTTAGTGTCCTTGAGGAGGGATGCTCAAAAAATAAAATACTACCTCTGCCACTCAACATCGAGCTGCTCTAGTTGGGGGTGTTTTGTGCATTCTGGGTTTTCAAGGTGATGTTCTTCTGAGGCCAAGGCTGAACGCAGGTGCTTCCCACACCTGGTCTGGGTCCCTTGCAGGGAATGACAAGAGGAGCCCATGGAGAATGAGGTAGGTAAAAGATTTCAGCATCTGATAATGGCTCTCAGCCCAGCAGTTGGTATAACCCGTTGAATAACTCATTTTCATCCCAGATCCAGTTCAGAGTCAGTCTCACATGGAAGGACAGGCAGTCTGACCCATTCTCAAAGCACAGCACTTCGTGACTGGAATCTTTTCAGCTGCTCGCTTTTGTGATACGATACAAATCTGTGCCTCAAAAGAACAACAAGATCTCTTTTTGTCTTCCCTCCCTCCACTTACGGAGTCTCTGTGGCACTCTGAGCTCCTGAGTTCACCCCTTCAGTAAATGGCCATGTGTTCCTGCTTGATCAAAATGTACACTGTGGGTGTGAGGAGGTCGGAGGTTCCACCCAGTGCTGGCAGGCAAGTGATTAATTCTGCATTTTTATCGGTACCTGGGAGCAGAATGTGGCCACTGGTTCATAAAAGTGGAATTAATTTCTGCTCAGTTGAAAAACTGGGGAAGAAACAAAGTTGATTACCTGGGAACTAGGGAAGCCAACTCACTCTGGGAAGTGCTGGTGGGACAATGCTCATTAGTACATGAGATGCCAGGAAAGAGAATTTGATTGTATCCTGTGAGTCCTTCCCTGGAAGTGCTGCGAGAAGGGAACTGGAGGATACAATCAGTGACTACGGGGAATTGCAGGAAGGGAACCCTGCTTCCCAAGCCTGTTGTGATGATAATCCCAGCATTGTATTCCCAGGTCAAATCCAAACAGCTTCAGCTAAAATGACACTTTAGGAGGAGCAGATTGTCTCTGCTGGTGGCACCAGTCCAGGCTGGAAACAGGGCCTGACTTTGTTCATTGCCACAGGTGCTGAATTCTTTCTTCTGCATCCAGGTAACTCAAAGTTAATTTTCCACTGAGCCTCTCATCTGGTGGCACAAACAGGTCCTTCTATCATGCTGTTGGCATGTGACAAGTGGAACTGCCTGTGTGCTACAGCCATGAGGGTTTCCTTATGTCCTGGAAGATGGGTGAGAACTGCTCATACCACCGGTGATCCAGCAGTACTAGTGCACCAGTGCAAAACCTGTGACTGTAGAGAAAATCCTGGGTTTTTTCTAAGTCATTCCAACTATGACTTGTTTTTGAAAGAAAATCAGGGTCAGAGATGCCAATTAGCCAGACTAGGCCGGGCAGTAAAAATGTGCTTCACTCAGTGCAGCATCGGGAATTGTTCCAGTGCTGGAACACGAGCTGCCTCCTGGAGCTGACCAATCCCTTGGGCCTGGCTGCCTGTGGGCACTCCGTGTCCCAGGCTATTCCCCTGGAAACACGGCCACTGTTCCCTCTGAAACCCTGAACTTTAGTGTTTTGTGGCTGCAGCTTTGCCTGGAGTTGGCATTTACAGAGGAACATGAACAAAATCAGTTCAAGAGCTTCTCGATTAGAGTGACGGAGATTAAAAGTTTCTTCTCAAAGGGAAAATTCATCACATGGAACCCTGAGGGGTTAATCTGAAACCTTAACTTGAGGCCACATCTTCAAGACTGTCATGGCAGAACTGGGAGCAATTAAGCATTTGAGAGCACAAGTGATTACAAAGCTTGACTGTATATTCCGTGGCAGGTTCTTTTCCTCACTATTAAGAATCTCTAACCATTCCCTGTAACAGGTATAACCACAGCTTTATTTATTAAAACATTGGAGAACCCTCTCCAAGATGAAATTCAAGAGCAGATCCTACAGTCCAAGTGATTCCCCTGGGACGTGTATTTACCCTGTATCTTTGCATAGCCAAGGTCTGTGGCTGACTGACCCAGTGATGGAGAAAACACAGCTGTGTTTATTCCAGCAACTTTTCTCCTGGCACACCAATGTCTGCTTCAATAAGCAACTGTGTGTGTGTTTCAGTGGCTGTGCTTTCTAAGCCTTCAGCAGGTCTGGAAATACCACAAGCAAATAAAGTGCTTCTAGCTCAGGTTCAGAGAGGTGGCTTGGTCTGGGGAGGAAAAATAGTGTCTGCCTCTTCTACTCCAGCTCCAGTGTGAGTTTAAGGCCAAGAAAATATGTGCAGGTACATGAACCTGCTCCTCTTCTCCCACCTGTGGCTCCCTGAAGGGAAGGAGTACAGCAGCACAAATACTTAATTCCTGCTCTCTCAGGCAGCAGCACCACTGATCTTTCAAACAGAGAGGCACTTTCTCTTCCAGGCTGTTGAATATGCAGGTGATTTCCATTTTTGAAGGAATCTGGACTGGGAAATCTAAACAGAAGTGCGTGCTTTAATTAATACAGAGAAGGAAGTTAAATTGCAAATAAGCCTGAAAACTTATCAGTACGTTGAGCAATGAGACTAATAGGGGTTAATACGCACCAAAGATTAGATTTGCAAATTCAATGTGTAACCAACCAGTTTTTCCAGGAAAAGAAGAGAAGTTGTGAAGGTGACTTGCAAAATATGTCTAAACCTAATAAATATGCATGAGTACAGTGCTACTGACCATAAAAGGCTATGAGGTAACAGAAGGATCTCCAAGATCAAGTTTAAATAGGGGAAAAAATCTAACATCTGATCTAAACTAGTCTGGATGCAAGTTCTGCCTGAGATTGAACCCTGACTCTTTATCCAGCATGACATGGTTTCAACTGTAATCTTCCCCATTTTTTAATTGCATTTCTCTTTCACACAATTTAAACAAAAATGACATAGTTACGGAAAAGCTCCTTAGGTGACTCTAAACCATCTTTCCCAACAGCATATTGACATTACACTTACTATCACCCTGTAAATTCCTTCACCAAAAATTCTCACTCACAGCACCTCTGTGGTTACTTTTCAGTGTGAACTTTCCTCTGCACCCTCACCTGGAACTGAGCAATTCTTATTATTCCTCTTATTGTTTCTCTTGTTAAGCAAAGGGCACCATGGTTGAGAGAAGCTGAGAATTCCACTCAGGATCACACACCAAGGCAGTGGTAAAACTAGATTTACAACATGAAGCTGAGTCAGACTCTTCGAAACCACACTCCCCCCAAACCATTTATTTAGCTATGGTATGAAGTTCGAATCGCCAACGTTCTTGGCAAGAAGGGGCTGCTTCTAATCCCTCAACTAATTCCTCTGTTTTGTGTGTATCTAAACCTGTGTTTTCATGTGGAGATTTACAACAGGTTCAACGTAAGACTGTCATTCTGCCTGTTTGATGGGCATGTGCAATGTGGTGTCACGTTGGCAGGGTGACTATCTGCTGGTTTTAAATAACCAGGTCGGGCTGCGGTGACTGTGCAAACCCATGTCACTGCCAGGGGGCACAGCTGCTGACTCACCTGGAGCACGGCACATACCTGCAGCAGGCAGGTGTGGAGAGGTGGAGGAGTGGACACATGCCCAGAGCTCTAATCACCTTCTCCCCACCCTCAGCGAGCTCAGGTCGGCTTCCTGCTGTAGCAAACATGAGCTCTCACATCCCTCTGAGGACACTCAGTTTGCATCAGCGTCGTGGAGTGAGCAGCCAGAAGGCCTGGAAGGCTTCCTCTAGCAGGGTCACCTTGTTGGTCGTTGTTACCTGTGGGTAATAGTGACAAAGAGGGCTTTTGGCAGGGGGGTGAGAGGCATGAGGAGCCAAGTTCAGTCACAGGACAAAAGAACAGCCATAAAGGTGTCACATCATCACTCTGTCCTGCCAGGAACTGTTGGGTCACTTCCTGAATGTGACTGCAATGCCATTGCATCAGAGATGGATCAGCCACTAGATGTGTG
>WEKX01023558.1:1229782-1248432 GCA_013390025.1 Pitta sordida
GGATCGGCAGCGGGATCGGGAACGGGAACGGGATCGGGATCAGGAGCTGCAACGGGAACGGGGTCGGGATCGGCAGCGGGGACGGGATGGCGCTGGACCTGCGGCGCCTGGAGGCGCTGAGCCTGCAGGAGCTCAGCGCGCTGCTGGACGACGAGGAGCGGCTCCAGGACATGGCCCGCGAGATGGAGGAGGTGAGGGGCTGCCTCCTGTCCCCCGGCCGCGGCCTCTCCCGGGCCGCCCCCCTCAGCCCGACGGGGCCCCGCTGGGGTTTAGGGGAGTTGGAGCCCCCGGTGCTGCGGGGAGCGCTGCCGGCCCCTTCCCTGCCTCCCCAATCCCTTCGTTTCCATTCCCTGCCTCCCCATTCCCTTCTTCTCCTTCCCCTGCCTCCCCATTCCCTTCTTCTCCTTCCCCTGCCTCCCCANCTCAGGGGGAACCTTCTGGCGCTCTGCAAGTCCCTGAGAGGAGCGGGGAGCCGGGTGGGGCTCTGCTCCCAGGGAACAAGGGACAGGATGAGAGGACATGGTCGTAAGCTGCACAGGGGGGTTTAGGTTGGGTATCAGAAGGAATTCCTTCACTGAAAGGGTGATCAGACATTGGAATGGGCTGCCCTGGGGAGGTTTGGAGTCCCCATCCTGGGAGGTGTCTAAGGACGTGGCACTGAGTGCTCTGGGCTGGGTGACAAGGTGAGGATCGGTCACAGGCTGCACTCGATGACCCCAGAGGTGTTTTCCAGCCTCAACGACGCCGTGACTCCGGGATCCCCCGGGACTCCGAGGACCCCAAGCACATCACATGGGGCGGCACACAAAGCTCGCCCCGTGCTGGGCTCTGCCCCAGGGGCTGCGCTGTGCCCACGGCGGGGCTCCATCCCACAGACCCCTCAGGGGCTCCCCCCGCCCCGTTGGTCCCGCCCCCCGCCCGGCGCCCTCAGTGCGGCAGGGGGCGCTGGGGGCGGGGCCGCGGGGCCGGGGCGAGANTTCCCTGCCTCCCCAATCCCTTCGTCTCCTTCCCCTGCCTCCCCATTCCCTTCTTCTCCATCCCCTGCCTGTCCCTCCCCTGCCTGCCCCTTCTCTCCCGGCCTTTTGTTCTTCCCCCGGCCGGGAGGGGGTGGGTGCCCGCCGGGTGCCGGTCGGGGCTCTCCGGGCTGGAAACGCTGAATTCAGTCGATTCTTGAGGAGAGGCTGAGGGGCCGGAGGTGGGATCAGCGCAGCCCTTGTTCCGTGCCTTGCAGGATTCAGTCGGGGTGGGTTCCAAACAACGTGGAAGAGGTTTCCGTGTGCCCCCGTCGGGCGCTGGGCTGGGCCAGGGCTGCTCTGGCTTCTGTGCTCCTTGTTTTGCCTGTTCCAAGTGCCTTTGCGGGTGTATCAGGTTCTAAGTCATGCTTTTGGATCTGCGCTTCTTAAAACAGAATTGGAGCCTGTTTTCTTCCCCCTGCTGTGGTTGTAGCCGGTTTTAATGTGTGCCAGTGTTACGGGGCTGATCTGAGGCTGTTCTGGGTTTATTTGGCCGCAGTTGTGCCTGACAGACTCTCACTGTGTGGTCAGCACAGTGGAAGAAACCATTGCTGTGAAAGCTTCAAAAGAAAGAGATGTGCTGTACTTCTCTGTCTCTTGTATCTGTTGGTTTTGTGGTTTTTTTAACTTGAAGGACAAAAGCCCCAGGGCAGTGTGTTCTGCAGAGAGAAGCTTGGTTTATTAACTTAAGTCGGTTATAATTGTGTTCCCTGAAACTAAGATTCCTTCGGTGCTTCTGAGGAAATTGTTCCTGATCACCTCAAGCCAAATGGTCCAAGTATTACAGATGGAGAGGCCGGGTGAAGGCTGGAGTGTCCTGGGGAATTTATTTGCTGTGTTGTGCAAGAGTTTGGATTTTGAACTTTGTGTCAATAGATTTTTGAGAGGTTGACTGGCGTAAGGTTGTATTTTGAGAACTTGCAAGACACGGGCACGGCTGTGGTGAGTAGAACATGGAGAGATCTCGGATTTGCTGGCGGCAGGAGAGCCCTGCTGTGTAAAAACTGTGTAAGGAGATTCAGCAGGTTATAATGGGCTTAACTTGGCAAAGATATAAACGGGGGCAGCGCTGCTGGTTTCAGTGTGACCTCCGACAAGGGCCATGAGCACAAGGCCTGGCTCAATGGACTCTATTTTTATTATTTATTTGTCAATATGCACTTAGGGCTGTGGGTCAGAAGTGACAGAAAGCCTCATGACCTCGGTAGAAAAAGATCCTCTCTGCACTGCCAGCCCATTTTCTCAATCTGACCCTCTGGTTTTCCTCTTCACTTGGCATCAGGAGGGTTCTAAATTGCAGAGTAAAGTTGTCCGGGCCCGAGGGAATATTTTGTGGTGTTTGGAAAGTGTGGCCGGGTTTGGAGGTGCTGGGGCTGTGTGGAAATCAGGCTGTGCTGCTGTCTGCTGTAATCCTCTTTTATTGGATGGGGGAGGCTTTTACTGGAGTCTGTTCAGCTAGAAATCTGTTTACCCACCTTGGAAAGAATTGGCCGCGCTTGAATATTTCCTCCTCATTCTGTTCTGCCTTCACTGAATTGTTTACTGCCTGACTTGTGCTGCTGAGGGCTGAGTTTTCACTGGGAAGGATGTGGCAGGAAGAGGGAGAGAGGGAAATCCTGAACACGGAGGGGGAACTGTGGTGACTTCACTGCTGCTTGGCTGTCAGTCCATATGTATGTAGGTTATAGGGCTATTCCAGAGTCCTTAAATTCCTGATTTTACTGTGACATGCAAATTGGATCACGATTCCTGAGTAATTTCTATGAGGTCACTTGTATTTTTAGTGGCAAAGTTGACTAAACCTGATTATTCCATAACTGAAAAAAAACCCCACTCTTTGTTCTCCTTGTTGCAAGGGAAACCCAGCTCAGACCCTCACGTTTTGTTCACAAAGAGGAGGATTTGGAAAACCACTTCTCTTGCTTGCTGATGGCTAAAAATAGGCACTTCCAGCCTTCAAGGGAATGTGTTCCTGTGGCATTTGAGCAGGATTTGGGGGTGTCTCTGTGTGTGCCCACTCACACACTGATATTTTTGGGGTGATGTGGACGTCCAGTGTCCTGCACCTGTGTCCCCAGGTGTGTGAAACTGTGGTTTCAGGGCTCAGCTGCTGCTTTTCCTGCCTCTGAGTTTGGTTTTGCAGCCTCTGAGCTTTTAGTGCTTGAACAACGAACATCTTGTCTGTCAGAAACAGGAAGGAAGCCGGTTGTCTGGTACTCCCAGCCTTCTAAAATTAAGGAGGGTTGGTCTGGGGGTTTTTTTTATAACCCTTTCAGATTAATCTCTGTAGTACATCTACAGTATTCATGAAATAGAGAATCACAGGATGGTTTGGGTTGGAAGGGACCTGAAAGGTGATTTAGTTGCAAACCCTCTGCCATGGCAGGGTCATAAAAGTATCTTGTTTATAAAAATGAATCTTGCTGTGATAACTCTAAAAAGCACAGAGGAGAGCATTTGTGACCTGACACTGGTGTTGATCTGATGCATTTCTCTGAAAATGAGTTTTCTTTTTATCTCGTGGAGCATCACTTTTGTAACAGTGCAGTACTGTGTTACTGACTGCCGAGATTCCACTGCCAAAAATTATTCTCTCTTCAATACCTTAATTATATGAAATCAGGAACTCAGAAATGCTTTGCCTTCCCCTCATTCCAGGCTTTCAGAGTACCCTGGCAAGCACAGAAGGGATTTTTGAGCGTAGTCCTTTCTCAAGAAGTGATGGAAAAGATCAGGCAGGGCAGAAAGTCCAAGTAAAGCTCTGTGTATTCATGCCCAGATTTCTTGGGTTCCCAGCCCTGTCTTAAAACCACATTGTGCAAGTGGTCATGTTCTTGTTGGCCAAACATGGCATTTAGTTGCAAAGTTAGGAATTAGGCTCGGTGACAACGATAGATTTTTCTCTCCAGCTGGGCATCAAATGAGTGACCTGCCTGTGTCTGGTGAGTTCAAATTGCAGTGCTGGGTGTCTGTTCCCTCTGCAATAAATGTTTAGGGACTGCAACTTACCTTCTAAGCTTTATTTTGTCATTTTTAAAGCTAATACTTAAGTGCTCAGAAGAGCTGAATTTATCCAACCTAATCACTTTGCAGTATGTTTTAATATTTATGACAGGACAGATGTTGTTAGGGGCTGTGTTATTCATTCCTGGATGAAAAACACTCTTAAATCTTCTGTAAAAGGAGTCCCTCTCTTCTCCTGCTCTGCACCTGTCAGCTCCTGTTGCAGGGGTTAATTTGACACTCCAAATGTGCATCTTTATGCTCCCACAGGGTGGCTGCATATTTTATTCTTAATTTACAAGTCTGTGTCAGCGAAGGAGAATGTGGGAATGATAAAGGTTAGAGAAACCCAAACCAAACATGGATGTGTGCAATTAAAACAGTGCCACACAAAGCTGCTTTTTATTTATAGCTCCTTAAGAGACTTTTTCTCAAAGGTACCAGGAGACTCCTTACGGTGGTGCTGGCCAAGGATTGTAATTATAATTCTCCAGCAGTCCATGGATTTTGGGGGCAGTCTGGATTACTCAGTGTCCCAGGATCAGTTCTGGGAATGTGCCTTTGGATGAGCCGGACTGAAGCTGCTCAGAGACACTTTACACAAATAACTCTTGCTGCAAGCCATGATTTTGGAGTAAGTGATAAATGTTTATAGTACAAGTGTTGCTAAGCCTGGACTGGTTATTTAAATTTATCCAGCGTTTTTCTTCCTTTTTTAAAAGTGGGGTGAAACGAAGCTGCAGCTGATGAAAGTAGGAGAGTCTCTGTTCCCAAAGTGGTTGCTGCTGCCTGTTCTTGCAAGTGCTTATTAAACAAACCCTTGAGTAAAATTATTCAAATTATTTCTGTTAAAGAAACTCACTTTTTAAGCAGCTTAAGTTTTGAAGGGCTGCCCAAACCATTATTTTTGCCTTTAATAAGCTCTGGGTGTCCATGGCAGTTGGGTTTGAGTGGGCAATCCCTGTGCCATGAAAATCCTCTTGGGAGCAGCTCAGTGCTGATGCCCCATTCAGAATTCAGCGTGAGCAGTTAATAAAACCCAAACCACACATGTTCTCTGAAATATTGTCCTGTCTCGTGGCTCTGACTGGTATTTCTCAGCTAGTTTCAGATCAGTGTTTCCTGCCTGGTGAAGTGCTCATGACCTCGAGAGGTTTGTTAGGAATTCTGCTGGAGTCCCAGGAGCTGATTTCTCTCAGTATCTTTTTTTTTTTCCCTTGCAATTCCAGTGAGCGGTTGAACATCCAGAGCAGGCACAGTTCCCTGCCCTGACAACAGAGTAACTTCTGTTGGATTTATTCCCTCCTCAGCTTTTGTCTGGGGCCTGTGGAAAGCTGTGACTGGATGCTGAAAGGCTGCTTTGTGCTGCTCTGATAATCTTAATAGACTGCTCATGCTGTACTGTGGCTTTGAGCCTTGGATGATATTACAATTGTTTTAGTTTTGTTTTGGTTTAAATTAGTCGTCTTTTTTTTCTTTTTTTTTAAGGTTTTTCTGTGGCGCTCTCTGGGCAAACTCGACAGTGTTTGCTTTCTGATTCCTTGGATTAACTTCCAAATGCAGTGGAACAGTTGCTGCAAAGTTTCTTACACAAAGCTTAACATCAGTGCCAGGGATTGTTGTGGTTTGTAGAACTGTGGCTGTATTCAAGTTGCGTTGCTGAGGGATTGTATCTGTTCCGTTTGCTGGGAAGTACAACTCCCTTGTTCCACAGACCTCAAAATCCTTCCAGTGATGTGAAGTATTCAAACGTTCTGAGCAGGGGGATGGGTCTCCACCAGCTCCTTGTTAAGTTTCATTGAACATCCTTCCTAAGTTGATTTTGAGGAACTGGTTCTTCTCATGGTTTTGGGTGAGATTCAAGTTTCTCGTCTCTTCACGTGTCCATTGTTAAATTTGACACAGACTCATGCTGGAAGTGAAAACCAGGAGTGACACTTGAGTTTGTTATTAAATGTCAATTGTGGTTTTGTTCAACTTCTATATTAAAAAGTACCCTTTTTAGAAGTGCTGAAATACGCAAAAAGTTGAGTCATTTAGTCCTGTGTAGTTTCAAGCACTGTAACTTAAAGTGCAGTTGCAAATACCTGAACTTTTTTTCAGTTTAAAACAAGTATTTTTAGGGCTTTTGCTGAAGTTTAGACTAGTCCATAATTACTAGACATCGGGTGCAAAGGACAGGACAGGATTAGTCATGTTTGTCTCATTTTTACAAGTCAGGTACATCATGTCATCGTGACATTTTTACACAGTGGAAATTCATCTTTACACATTGGAAATGATTTAAAAGTAAAGTTATTCAGCAAATTGTTGCAGAAAGGTAGGGATTGGTTTCCTCCTCCCTGGTGCTTCTTCAGAGCCATTTTGGTACAACACCACAAAAGCCTCACCTAATTTAGGGAAATCCTTCTTACTCTGTTCACCTGGAGTTCTTCCTTCTTCTCTCTGTGATTTCAGTAAAACCTTCGTGTTCCTGGGATTTGTCTCTTGAAAAGTCTTTAGGTTTGTGTCCACTGACTTTTTTTGCCTCTCCTGAGTAAATGTCCATCTTCATCCTAAAAGAGAGATGGAAGTTCCCTCATTAAACTCATCTTCCCACGCTGACTGTGCGCCTTGGAAATGAGAATATCAGCCTGGCAAGCTGTGAAAATCCATCCAGGAGAGCAAACTGGAGTTGCTGGAAGGAAATAAAACATTTAAATGGTGAAAGAGGCACAGAATCCCTCAATCTTTTTGGGCAGTTCAGAAGCCAAGGCTTGTGGTGGTGGCAGGTGATGGGTGAGAAGCTGGATGCCAGTAATTAAGCTGTTAAATTCTGTGTATTTGAGCTTTTTATAACCATTCCCCCTCCCATCCCCCAAAAAATGTAAAATAGGGAGACTTTGCCTTTCTGAAAGCAACAGCCTCAACAGGGTTGGATCACCTGAGAATAAACAAATGGAAACCAGTTTAATTCAAATTATTTTGCATTGGATTCTAAAGGAAGAAGAGAGGATTTTCTTTTAGTTCTTGGGGAGGATCCAAGTTTAACGTGAGCGTAGGGCTGGAAGCTTTGTTAGGCTTGATGTGAGAAGACAAGGCAAGATGGAAAGTACAATTTCTGATTTTCACAATTTGGAGTAGAGCTTTGATTGATGTAGAATTGAGGACTCAACGTGATCCTTGGCTTGATTTTTTTTTTAAAGTGGTTTGACAAGAACAGAGTGAGAGTAAAACTTGGATACTTGAAGGGCCGTGTCTGGGGACCAAGTGACCCTGAGCCAGTTTTAGATGTAGCAAGTTAAAGCAGCATGTAAGTATTTCCAAAGGAAAGAATTGCTTTCAGAGACAGCTGCTGTGCTTGGAAAAACACCTGAATATTTGGGTTTCCTCCTTTCCTGTTTCCAAGGCGTGGCTCTGGATCCACCCAGGAGTGTGGAAGGAGGAAGCCCCTGGTGTTGGGGCCGTGGTCTGTAAATGGGCTCCTCTAGGGCTGCACAGGGGTGATGTGGCCTACAAGGGGGATGTTGATGGAGGAGGCCACAAAATACATCCCCAAAGTGGTGTTGATTTTGAAAGCAGCTTCACAGAATTAGTCTGTGGACTAATTAGGTGGACTGTACTCCACCTGTTGATTCAGACTGACAGTCTGAGATCAGATCCCTTGGTTGGTTAGTTGGTTGGTTGGTTGAGGGGTTTTTTCCCCTTTTGTTGTCTTGAATATTTTACTGAATCAAATGTAACACCCAGGGCAGAGTTCCCCAAACACTCAGCTTCTTTCCCAAAGCTCAGGAAAGATGTCCTGATAAAATCCTGTGCACGTTGTGAGTGTGAGCAAACTGGCTGAATCCTGGGTTGGTGACAATTGTCACTTGTTCTTTAGCAATGATGTCTTCAGGCTGGGAAATGTTAAGCAGAAGGAATAAACTGGGGAAAAAAAAGAAGCTTCTGGCATTAATCCAGGATTGGGGAAGAACATTCTGGAGAAGGAGCAGATAGGATGCAGTCCTGGCTTTTTGCATGTTAACAAGATAAGGGGTGACATTCTGCTGCACTCATGGCATCTTACAGCTGGAATTCAGATTGTTTGAAAGAGCAACTGTTGTTTTATCTGTCAGTGCTCATCATTTGTTCATCAGTTGCAGGTCCAGTACCACAGCACCAATTTGTACAGAGAACTTACTTTTATTGTTTATTTAAAAGTGTCACATTTTGGTATAGTCTTGCTTAATAATTTCACTGTTATTTCGCACCTTATCAATTTATTTATTTATTTCCAGGCCCAAAATGTTCAGCACAGCAAGGACATGACTCTTGCCAGCAACCGCAGTCTGGCAGAAGGAAATCTCCTGTACCAGCCAAAGTTGGAGTCTTTGAAATCAAATTTGACTGAAAAATACCAAGAGCTGCAAGTTCTTTTTGAAGCCTACCAGATAAAGAAAACAAAACTAGGTAACACTTGCTGTTGACAATAATGATCTGCTGTTTTCTAAGTGAGTGCAAATCTCTTGCCTGTTTGTTGTCTGGGCTTTGGTGTCTCAGTTTGAGCTGCGTGAATTGGGGTACAAAGTGGAATGTCATCCTCGTGTGGTTCTGAACTAGATCACACTTCTGATGGTTTATTCAGGTGTCTGTTACCCCCAGTGACAGGTACAGCGGGTTCTTTCTGTTATTTTGTGGATTCCTGCCTAGTCTTGAGCTGCTCTTCTCTACAGGATCAAATTCATTTACCTTGCTGGAACACAAACCAGGATTAGAATTCCCAGTGACTAATCACAAATCAAACAGAACATTGCATTGACCTTTCATTTCATACTGAATCATGAGGTACTGCACAGCTGATTCTGCACTGGCTGAAGTGCTCTGGCTTGCAGTATCGTAAGTGTATCACTGTAATTAAATTCCGGCCTTTAGCTCTCTGATGATGTTCTGACCATGTTCTTCACATATTTATTGCTGTAGAACATCCTCTGTGGAACAAGGAGTCTGCTGCTTGTCCACATGTACTTTAGGGGTGGTTGTGCTTGGTGGGGCTGTAGTCAGAAGTCACTCAGAGCTGTCACTGACTGTTCTTTCCATCCGTTACAGACAGACAATCCAGCAATGCTTCCCTGGAGACCCTGCTGGCTCTGCTGCAGACTGAAGGGGCAAAGATTGAGGAAGACACAGAGGTAATGACAGAGCACTCCAGTTCTGTAACTCACACCCAATGCCAGAACCTTCCAGTGCCCACAGCTGAGTGCAGAGAGGAACATATCACAGAATTTTTAAGACCATGGTCTGCTCTTTGCTTTGAATTCCCATGAACAACCATTTGGTTCCAGTGGGTTTTACTCTGAGTGGTTTTTTGCTCTTAACATCTTCTTAAGACGTTTAAGAGAGAAAATGCTCCTCTTAAGAAAAAAAAGCCAAACCCCCTTAGCTCTTTGGCTTTGCCTTGAAACTCATAAAAGTGGGATCTCTTTGACTGGTGTTTGCCTGGTGTGTGTATTACTTCCTTATAAATGTCAATTAGTAACCTAATAAAAACCTCTGCCTGCACTGGTTTTTCTCCAGTATTTCTGGTGAGATATTCCATGGTGCCAGTGGTCACCCCTTGCTTGAGGGGTGGTCTCACTCCAGAATAATGGGAGTGTTTGGCTTTGTTTGCTGATTTGCCTGCAGGCATCTCCTGTAACTGTGTCAGGGGGAAAAATGTGCTTCTTAGCCTTGGGTTGTGATCACAGAAAGACATTGCCAGGACAAGTTGAATTTTGTGATGATGTGTTTGCACACCTCTCAGTTATTAAACATCATTTACTCAAAGCCACAAGTGAGGGTGAGTGTTAAACCTGGCTTAAATCTGTGCTGGGTCTCGTGGAGTTGTCAGTGTTTCTGTTGGCACTGAGGCAGCGCTGAGCTGTAACTCAGCTTAGCTGGGAACCTGCAGAGCTGTTGGGTCTGGTTCCTTCCCTTCTCTGATCATCAGGGAATGCCGAGAGCAAGGCTCAGATGTTTTTACTGCTCTTACTTGAGTATAAATTTATACAAAAATGATATTTAACTCCCAGTGCTTCTGAGTAATACCTAACTCAAAGTTCTGCTCAGAATTCTCAGTATGCCAGTCATCCTCCATATGCCAGCTGGAAAATCACAGGCAAACCCTGGCTATTTTTAGGATGTAAGGCATTTAGATTCTATTGCAGTACACTCTTGTCTGAGAGATTGTTCTGTATTTGACAGAACATGGCAGAAAAATTCCTTGATGGTGAAATACCCCTGGATTCCTTCATTGACGAGTACCAGAGCAAGAGGAAACTGGCTCACCTGCGCCGGGTGAAGATCGAAAAGCTCCAGGAAATGGTGCTGAAGGGACAGAGACTTCCTCAGGTTCAGCCTCCGCCTCAGCCCAGAGCGCCCGAGGCGACACCAGCACCTCAAGACCCCTACAAGCCGGATGCAAACACTCCTCCCTCAGTTGTCCCCCGACGGATCCCACCGCCCCCACCCTCTTCAGTCCCAGCAGGACGTTTCCCCACTCCCTTTACCGCAGCCATGAGCTCAGGACCAGCTCTCTCTTATACAGGTGCTCCGTACCCTCCTCTCCCACCTCGGCCAGGAGACGTCCAGCCTGCGAGTCAAATGCCCCAGCCAGGATACCCATCTCAGTTTGTACCACAGTATCCTCAAGCTCTCCCCCAAAGACCCCCTCGTATTCCACCACACCCTGGCTTCATCCTCCAGTAAATATTCTGGTGCGCCTGACTGACCTGTTGGTGCTTATATTTCCTTTTCCCCCCCGTCAGAGACTCGCTGGAGCAGTGGGAAGCCTCTGTTCTTTGCACAATGGAGTACAAAGGCCCAGCTGTGGCACAGAGGTTTCCAGTTGCTTTGGTAAATGTGACAATGTTTTCAAAGGTCAGTGATGACAAGGTTTTCCTGGGAAAGGTGAGAGGGTCGGAGTTTTGTGTAAGTCCATCAGGCTGGGAGTCCGTGTGCAGTGGGTTTCTGGGTGTTACGAATCCAGGCATGCTCCGAATCCTTTCGGGATGCTAAATGAGCTCTGCTGTACCCTGACATGTGGCAGGCAGGGAGCTGCTTGTGTCTCTAAGGAATTCTCTGCTGGTGCCAGGATTTGGGTAGTAACAGCCATGTCCACTGGGCAGGGGGTGTGCCCTGGGCACCCTCAGCAGCCCTGTGCCTTCAGGGCCACGTGCACAACATTTCCAGAGCTCACTGAGCTGGAACTCTTGTCGGAACGTCTTGGGTGGGTTTTAGACAGGGAAAACCACAAGAGTTTCCTTTCTGCATTTCAGTTGTCACCTTAAGGGTTTTCCCAGTCAGAGTTGGCACTCCTTCCACTCCTGAGCAGCTCAAAGTCCTGGTCTCTTGAAATGAAACTAAACTGTTTGTAGAGCCAGTTTAGAGTTTTATAGACACTTTACCAGGCAGTTTTATTTCCTTGCCTATTAACTCTTTCTTACAGTTGTTTTTTTTTCTCCTTTTCCACTCCTTGGATACAGAAGTGATTTTTTTTACACAGGTGCTTAGCTTTTGATACCATGTGATTCCAGGAGCCTAGGCAGGGTATTTTCTTAATCAAATACTGGATTTTCACATGTAATTGCCCACTTGAAGACTCACAATTTCATTTTAGCCCTTAACTCTGTCTCTTGCTTGGCAGAACAATTTTCAACTTCCCCATTTCCTTTCGTTTTGCAGTTTGGGGCACGTGTGTCCATCTGGAATTCACAGTTAATGTTCCTCTGCAGGTAGGGAGAACAGAAAAGCTTTTTGAGCTCCATGGTGGCTGTTTGCATCTTACAGACTCTGCTCCTGACTTTATGCCACTGGAGGAGGGAGGCTTTTTAAGGCAGCTCAGATTTCACCCTCAGTGTGACTCTCGAAGCCTAAAGTGCAGACTTGGGCTGGTATTTTAATCCAGCACTGGGGGAGGCAAATCTTCAACACTTGTTGTTTGCACAGAGTGTGTCTGTGAATTTGTCAGCAGTCAGTCCAGGATTTGTCATAGCCCTGGTTATTTCAGAGCATTTTGGTATCACTGTCCTGGAATGCACTACATTGTTTGGAAGTTTGTACTACAAACAACATCAGGCAGAATAGAATATATCTATTTTTTTTTTCTTTTACATAAGGCCCTGGACTGTCCCTCAATCATTTCCTCTGGAGTGTGGTGCTTAGCAAATACTAATCTGAAATTAAGCTCATAACAGGAAGCTCTTGATTCTGAAAATATCATCATTTGGCTTGTTTTGCCTTCTGAAGACAAAGGGCAGAAGGTTGGTCATTGTTACTGGCATCTGAACCAATCCCCCAGTGTAAGTCTGGCAAGTTTTTATAGCTGGGGGATTTTGTGAAGCAACGTGCATTGGACTTATTTGCAAAGTGTGTTTTTTTCTGTAATCTAGTGATGGTACAGGATGTGATTTTTTTTCTAAAATAATGTAATTTCTTGGTATAATTTTCTCACTGAAGCTTTGTATGAGCATGGTTAATTATGACTCGTTTCCAAGTAATTTTGCTGTGCTATTAGTGCTGGTATTTGGATGGCAGCTGTTGTATCTGGATGCTAAACGTAAGTCTGCTGTAGAAATGGTTTGTGTCCTGGAAAGAATTAGAGTTGGTGGGGGGGCTACCAGGGTGGTTAACTGAGAACAGCAGCTCAGACTTCGAGCCTGCTACACAAAAAAACCTCTACAAAACACTCAAAGCAGTTTTACTGAAGGTTCAATAAAACCAACCAGGTATTATTTCACACTTATCAAGTGCCAACTTTTTTTTCCTGAGGGTTGGAAGTCCTCAGCAGTGGTGGAGGTGAGAGATAAGTGTGTGGTGACTTTGCACTGCGTTTTGTGTACCGAAGTTTATTGGTATTAGTAGTCCAAAAAAAAAAAATATTTTTACTACTTGTTAAATCTTTCTGTCTTTTGGTAACTTTTGTGATAACAATGACCTTTCAGGGATATTTTATCTTAAAAACCAACTCTTGTGCACACTAAATACAGACAAAGCTAATGCAATTTTTTTTTTCTGTCCCAGAGCAGAACAATGCATTGTTGCATATGCATGTGGCTGATGTGCCTTAGGATCACAACTTGTGATTGTAATTCTAGGAAAAAAAATTAGCATTTTTATCATTGGAGGGGCCATTGCTTAACTCTGATTTAAGGGCTCTCCGAGAGCAATGACTTTCACAGACAAACTCACCCTCATAATTCAGAGAAAAAAACAGCTGTACTTGCTCTTTGTCAGCTTCTAGTTGCCTTCACTGATGGAGAAGTTTGAACGTGGATGGTGTAGCTCATGTGATGTTTCAGTTATTGCAGGATCTCCTAACTGAAGTCCAGCTGCTCATGGAAAACGTTTTGCCATTAATTTGTGTGTGTGTGTTTGTGTGTGTTTGTGCACACAGACTGTAAATATTGACTTGACTGCTGGTTGTGTTTAAGGACAAAGGAGAAAAAATGACCGTGGAAAGCTGTTTAAATCCTTTCGGCAGCAAACTTGACAAAACACTAACCTGGATGGGTCGGGCAAGAGCTGTGGCAGTGCTTTCAACCTGTTGCCCTTCAGCAGCTTCTCCTGTTCCGTTGTAGCTGATAAGTGAATTCTGCTCTGACTTGGATGTTTAGAGTTGTACTAATTTGCACTGTTTATAAGGTAGTGAGATTAAAATGCCATAGGCAAGCTGAGACCTGAGAGGGGGATGGCTCAGGATGATGCTTGCCAAAAAAATATATAAATATATATATATTAAAAAAAAAAAAAGGATTTTTGATGTCTGCTACAAATAGCATTTACTTCCCTGAGGCAATTGGAGTGGAGAAAAACGTTCTAAATGCCATGTGTAACAGGGCTTTTGAGTGTTGGTGGCACTGGAAATGCTCCCTCTGGGTGGCATCACTTCTGCCCATCGTTCTACGCAGTTTTGTAAGTTGTGAATCATTTTACTCGTTAGACTTTGGTGAGCAGCCCTGACTCGGGTGGGTTTCAGTGCTGGCTCCAGAGAGAAGGTGGAGCCGGTTGTTCTGGCACAGCTGCTCCAGGTCACCCCGCAGGGACAACAGAGAACAGGAGCTTCGTGGGCTGCCAGGAGGCCCCTGGGCACAGGCTGGGCATGGCCTTAATGCCCCAACTTCCACACCTTCAGTCCCGACCTCTCTGGGCACTTCTCTCAAACTGGAATCATGGAATCAAACCACAGCTACACAACTCAAATCAGCAATTCCTCACAGAGCTACCTGGCAAACACGGAGTTGGGAGGAGGCAGAGTCGTCCTGCACCTGAACCGTTCCTCTCTGTGATCCTGGACTGTCTAATTAAGGGGCAATTTTATATACTGAGCAAGTTGTGAAACATACAGTGGATTTGTTTGCATAATAAGTCTTTCTGTAATCTACTGTGTTCTGATTTTAAATAAAATAGCATATCTCTTGGTGCCCTGTGCCCGTTGTGGCTTCATTTAAATCAGCGTGCAGTTACTTATGTTAATGATTTTCAATCCTAATGGTCTTTCTGTGGCTACACAAATGCAGTTGTAGGTGGATGTAGAACATAAATTTGCAAGAAAATGGCTCTAATTGTTCATAGTAAATCTGCTGGCTGTGTTTTTAGTGACTGGGTAGAGCAAGTCCATTTTGTGTGTAGCTGGTGGAGCTCAGAGAAGGTTCTGCACGTTGTCCTCAGGGCAGTGAGGGAGGTGGGTTCTCTTGGCAGGTGGAATCCCTTTGCTTTTGTTTTCATTTCCTACAATTTGGTGGAATAGTGGAAGTGTTCAGAGTCTTCACTTGAAAAAGCTGAAGGAATGGGGAGAGGCTCTTTCATTTCTTAAGAGAGGAAAAACTTAGATTTCAGCCAAATGGGGAGACATGAGTCAACCAGAGTTATTTAGGAATATGAGTCAGAGGGCAGAGAAGACCTGATGTAATTTTCTGTGTTATCTGTCGCTTTAATAGTGTGTGAAATAGAAATCCTACTGCGGAACAACTGGTTCAGTGGGGAAGAAAATCCCTTTTTTTAATCGTTTCTTGATACATTCCGTTTGTGGCGGCTGCAGAGGTCTGAGAACCTTCTGCTGATGCAGAGATTGGAAGGTGCAGATGAGGAAAACCTGCTGTGCTGACTCAGAGCAGGTGGGCGAGGGCAGGGGAAGGCGTTATGTAAAAGCTGCAGCTCTTCTAAGAATTTGCACCAAAACTCGTGTTTTGCAGCCCCGAGGAGGTGCCTGCAGAGCTCCACAGAGCTGGGGTTCCCATGGCTCCTCATTCCAGGTGGGATTGTTCCCAGTGCAGAGGTGTCACCTGGTTGGGTCAGAGGGAACTCGCGTGTTGGGTGGTGGGTCACAGAAAAGCGAAGTGCCCCAACAAAGGCAGGTGCTGTGTCAGTGACACGCCGGGGATCTCCTGTGGCCTTGACTCGTCCCTTCCCTGGCAGTGGCTTTGGAGGCCGTGCAAGCCCACACAGATCCTTCCCCAGCCCGTGTTCCTGTAACCTGAGTCCTCCCTGGTTGTACATTAATCATCCCTCAAGCGAGTCCTTTACGGGTTTGCCTGTTCACCTCTGTCACTAGAAACAGGACCTGTTGCTTTGAGGGGGTTTTGATATTTTTGTGTTGACTGATGTTTTAGAGACACTTGGCTGCTTCTGTGCCCTAGCTCACATTGTCCTGGAGCAGGTTGTCCCTGGCAGCCTGGGGTGAGCTCTCAAACTCACCTGAAACCAAAAAGCTCTTTTTTCCCCCCTACCTACAGGAAAAAATCACAGACTCCTGAGGCTGGAAAACACCAGTGCACACCTTAAACCCTGAATCCTGCTGGAAGCTAAAGGCTGTTTTATAATTCCTAACCTGCTCAAGGGCGGTTTTTTCCTGCATTTTTGTAGGTGGTGAGTAGGAATTATTTTTTTCCTTCAAAGCTAAAAAACTTCCTCACCATGTATTCTAATCCCACGCCTGTGGAAGGGCACATCACTGAGCAGGCACTGCTTGGGGTGGGCTAATTGCTGAGAGATCTGTTAGTCCTGAAGGCTCCAGTTCTCAGCACTGGACCAAGATCACCCGGTTGAGGAGAAAATGGTGATTGTGGAGAAATGTGGAAATGCCCTTTGGCCTGGGGTGTGTGTTGTCTCACCCCCCCAGATGTGAGAAATGGTACAAGGGGAATCCAGAGCAGCTTCCATACCGATGAGGCATTTGTTAATTGATTGTATGAGCTGGGATTTCTGTACTTCCCAAGTCATTTTCTGATTAGGCCACCCAGGGAATGCTGTCCCTAAATACAGTCCTGCCCAGCCTCACCCAACTCCTGCCCAGCAGGTTGGGCACAGCAGGGCCAACACCTGCCTTGTGAAGGGCGGCTGCTCTTTGTGGCTTCAAGGGCTCTTCAAAACATATTTTACAGAAGTTTGGGTTGGGTTTTTTTTTAACCTGGCTTCCTGGAGCGTGTACCAGCAGCATTTTCTATTTTTATGCTTCGTTTCAGTGCACTCTTTTTTCCCCCCCAGTGATCTGAGACGGGCTTGTGTTTTGCCAACTTTTGCTGAACTTCAGCTGCTTCGTGCGCTCGTGTTTAAACTAATCTGTGGTTCCTGGAGGTTTGGCTGCTGAGGGAGCCAGAGGGTGGGGAGAGGAGGGTTTTGATAAGAGGCAGTTTGAAAGCTGCTTCAGACAAAGTAAATTGTACTTCCCAAACCTTGGTGGGAGTGAGCAGAATGTAGGATTTCATAACTTGGTTATTTTCCATTGCTGCTCTTGCAGGTACTGGGTAAAATTTGTTCTCGGGAGCACATGGAATGAGAGATCTTCTTCTTCCTCTTCCCACAGACACATTAATGGTATTTAAAAGTGATTAGGGAATTGGATCCTGCACAGCAGGATGTCTTGATGGAGTCTCAAAATAAACCTCTGCATAAGGTGTTTGCCATTTTGATATTTTTGTCTGCCACAAATAGCAAACGCCTTCCAAAAAAGTGTGGGACTGAAGTAAATCTTAGACTGGACAGCGAGCCTAATTTTGGCATAAAAATTAACTTAGATTACATTTCAAGTGGGTTTTGGAGCTTGTTTTTATTATTGCTGGTGCTTTTTGAGACTCTGATTATGCTGACCTGGGTGGTTTTAACTAAATCAAAACGAGACAGCAGCTGAGGGTAAACAAGTTCCATTTACTCACAGCCACATTTTATTTTTGAATTCTTTAAAAATTAAACACAGCGAATTATTTACGCTTTAAATAGAGCAGTGGCTGGACTTCTGCTAGGGAGAGTTGAAAAGTTTTCATTCTTGATTAATCAGTGTTTGCACGATGAAATGTGATGGTGTGAGTGGTCGCATGACATCAGTCTCCCAGCAAATATATCTTTATCACTGTCCATAAATAGACCTTGAGCTACTGCAGAAAACACTTCCTTGGGAGAAAAGGGCTCTGCAAGAAACGAAACCCAGTAGGGAGCTGGCCCCTGTCACTGCTGTGTCATTGTCACCTGATGTGCCAGCGGTCACCCGAGGGACACGGCTGTGGAACCTCGCCCAGGGTTCCTGGGTGTAGGGGAAAGATTCTCTGTAGCCTCCAGGAAAGGCTGGGAAGGATTTAAACCTCCAGGTAGGAGCTGATCTTGACATAACCTGCAGGATTAGACCAGTTTGCCCAGCAACACCAGTACCAACAGCAGAGCCTTTCAATGGGGAATGTACTTTGAGCATTGGCACTTGTGTCACTGCCCGGAGTATTTGCCCATAAAACTGTAAAGTCTGGCTTGTGACGTGTCATTGCGGAAATCTTGAACCACCATGAGACTGCTGTGTAACTAAAGTAAATAATAAAATACCTTATAAATGTCTTTTCTTGAGCCACAGCCGCTTGCAATTCTCATTAACTGCTTTGTAACCTCCTGTCAGCCGTAGGGATGGAGAGTCCCGGGTTTTACTGTGGCTTTTATAGTGATTTTTTTGTAATTGTTTTGGAGGAGGTCACAAGGAATCAGATAAAAATATTGATTCGAGGGTATTTTTTCAAAAAGATTCTCACAATTCTCCTCTTAAACCGTGTTCACCTTGACGTGGAACTTTGTGCTGAGCTCTGAAAGCTTCTGTCCTGCCACCCAACGTGCCCCAAGAGCTGCAGTGACACTCAGCCCCAGTTACCCACGGAACAAACCCAATCCCCATTTCCTGCAGTGCCAAAGGTCCTGCTGAGCAGCCGGGAGGCTGCAGGGGGCAGCTGCCCTGCCTGGGAGCTGGAGGGCAGCGCTGATCCTGAACCCGGATCCCTTTTATTTATTTAAGCTACTTATTTTCAGCAAGGCTGCCCATCACTCTGAGTGCCAGGGAGAGCCAGGAACTCATGGGGCTGGGCTGGCCTTTGTGCATAACACTTACCTACAATACATGGAATAACAAATATGACTATATACACTATAATATCCATTATAATAATTACATATATTATAAATTATATATAGTGCATAATAGTATAGACAAAATATGCAAAAATGCATATCTAGAACATTAGTGTGGATTATATACTTGTATATTAAATAATACATTATATATAGTGCTCAACAGTATGGTTACATACAAAAGCACATATATATATATGTGTATATATGTATATATGTATATCTATCCATGTGCAGAGCCACAGATACACATGGCCACAC
>WEKX01023558.1:1252643-1268090 GCA_013390025.1 Pitta sordida
GTTTGCCCACTGAAACCTCTATCCATCCCTTTCACCCCCACCACCAGCAAAAGTGGCAAGGACCAAAATCCACCATCCTGCAGCTGCTTTTTTTGGATTTCTTGTTACTTACAAACATTTTCTTTACATAATAAGCCAGGAGGTTTTACACATTGTGATTTCCAAGGAGAGCCCCAGGTGTATTAATGCACATGGATTAAAATCACAGCCAGAGCTTCCCATCTCTGGGAGGCTGCAGGACTGGCAGACGGGATGGCCACGGATTGCTGGGAATGCTGTGGAACAGAATGACTTATGGCCTGAGGAGACACAGAAGCTCCTGTGGGACACCCACCTTGGAGGCAGCGACCAGCTGGGCTGTGCTGGCGGCGATTTCGTGGGAGCAGACGATCAGTTCCTCGTATTTGCCCGTGTGCAGGACAACCCTGTCTGCTGATTCCCTGTGTTACAGCCAGGAGGGAGATTGTATTAAAGACACTGAGCACCAAGGAGCAAGTGCACGTTATTTATCTCCTGCTAATACCCTCAGATATCTGCCCCAGACCTTGGACCAGCAGCTTTGTAATCACAGAATCATTAAGGTTGGAAAAGACCTCTACAGATCTTCTAGTCCAACCATTATTAAAGCTCATTCACAAAGCAATTATTCAAAGCTGTGATCCAGACATCTTGGACAGAGACAGGATTTTGTTTCCCTAAAGAAGTGGATGAGGTCTTTAAAGCTTTCTCCAGAAGAACCCCACATTTCCTGCACTGGCACAGGGATCCCAAACACCCCACCCACAACCATCTGAGCAGGAACCAGGACATGGAGTATTTGATTCCACATTTTTGCAAACAGGGAGAAACTGGTGTTTCTAGTTGGGTGACCGTGTGACCTGACCCAGGCTATGATTCTCCCGATGGAATTAACAACGAGCCAAACGAGGCTCCACAAGGAGTTAACAAAGATGCTCCATAAGGAATTAGCCCCGATGCTCCAGCAGTGGGACACTCTGGATTACTGGACAGTGGAGAAGCAAGAGCCAGCCCTGGGTGCAGCACATGGAGCCATGTCCAAGAGGAACATCCCAGTCTGGGGATACCTACACGAGCTGTGTGGCTCCCCAGCCCACGGCCTTGGAGGCAGAGATCAGCCCTTCGGTCCAGCGCGAGTTCTTGGCATAAAACTCCTGAGTTGTTGCTGCCCCCTGTTGTTATGAGAATATTATGGCCTGGATTAACTTGTTTCTAATACACAGTAATACATAAATCCATGTAAGATATCTGTATGTAGTATAACAATACATAAATCAAGGGATCGACGGCATTTCTGGGCTCTTCATGCTGCTCCGACTGAGCTGCTCAAATAACTATCAGGAGCACCAGTCCTGGAGCCTCAAGTCTCCAAATCTGGGCTGGGTTTGGATAAAACCACACGAGTTTGGGCCATCATCTTCAGATGGACAAGGCTTTGCAAGGGTGCCAGTAATGTGTGCAGAGAGCAGGGGGCTGAGCAGCCCATCTCCAGCAAGTGGCACTGCCAGAGTGCTCCTAACACTGGAAATGAGGAAATCCAGGGTGTTCCTGCAATTTGGGGGAAATTTTCCCGTATTTCATGTCAGTGCAGAGAGGTGAGTGTAGGGGAGGACTTACCCGGCCACTTTCCACTATCTCCTTCTGCAGGTTCGTAGATGTTGTTACAAGAAGCCTGATAGCCTGGAATGAAAGAAAAGATGTTTTGGTGTTTGAGGGGGGTTTTATAGAGGAGTGATGCTGACGGTGGTGTGAGGTTACAATCTGATGCACCCCACATTGGTTCCTGCAGTACTCACCTTCATTAGATCCGTGCAGGAGTTCAGAATCCTGTAGGGAAACAAGAGAAAAGTGATCAGCATCCCCTGATAGCACACCCAGCGTAGGAGGCTTTGGCCTCAGATAGAAAATGGGTCTTTTTGGGAGACCAGCCAGGCTGCTCTGGAGCAGGGCACAGCCCAGCAGGGCACAGGACACAAACCTGCCCGTGGCCATCACAAATCATCCCTCAGAACTCACCGCTCGTTCACTTCCAGCTTCACCCCGGAGCTCTCGTTCCTGGCCTGGCTCATCATCTCCTGTTGGGAAACACGGGAGGAAGGCTTGGATGTTGTGCTGCTGAGAGGGTGAGCAGGGCAGAGTGATGGACACTCTGCTGTGCAANGGGGCTGAGCAGCCCATCTCCAGCGAGTGGCACTGCCAGAGTGCTCCTAACACTGGAAACCAGGAAATCCAGGGTGTTCCTGCAATTTGGGGGAAATTTTCCCGTATTTCATGTCAGTGCAGAGAGGTGAGTGTAGGGGAGGACTTACCCGGCCACTTTCCACTATCTCCTTCTGCAGGTTCGTAGATGTTGTTACAAGAAGCCTGATAGCCTGGAATGAAAGAAAAGATGTTTTGGTGTTTGAGGGGGGTTTTATAGAGGAGTGATGCTGACGGTGGTGTGAGGTTACAATCTGATGCACCCCACATTGGTTCCTGCAGTACTCACCTTCATTAGATCCGTGCAGGAGTTCAGAATCCTGTAGGGAAACAAGAGAAAAGTGATCAGCATCCCCTGATAGCACACCCAGCGTAGGAGGCTTTGGCCTCAGATAGAAAATGGGTCTTTTTGGGAGACCAGCCAGGCTGCTCTGGAGCAGGGCACAGCCCAGCAGGGCACAGGACACAAACCTGCCCGTGGCCATCACAAATCATCCCTCAGAACTCACCGCTCGTTCACTTCCAGCTTCACCCCGGAGCTCTCGTTCCTGGCCTGGCTCATCATCTCCTGTTGGGAAACACGGGAGGAAGGCTTGGATGTTGTGCTGCTGAGAGGGTGAGCAGGGCAGAGTGATGGACACTCTGCTGTGCAAGGCACCAAAATGGCTCATCCTGCAGCTCTGTCTCACCTCTATCCGCCTCACGGCATCCTCGATCGCCTTCGAGGTGGAGGCCATCTCCTTCTCAACCATGTCCCCCAGCTCTTCTTGCTTGATGTCCAAGCTCTTGGGCCTCAGCTCCTGCCAGAGGAAGCAGCAGGTGCCAGAAGGTTTTAGACAAGAGGGAATATTTTTAAGGAATAACTACAAATCGAGGTATCCATCCCCTTTTTTTTCTCCCTAAATAATTAAAGATGCAGGACCAGCATTCTGCAGCCTGCAAGGGTGAAGAGACATGTGCCACCAGCTTGCAGCAAACATGGCACGGGGACCTCAAATCAAGGTGAAAAAACTCCATCACAGCAGCAGTTTCGTCTCCAGAGGGCTCTGGAGAGCTGAGAGCCTTTGGATTAGCGGTGGTGTAAGGGAAAAGACTGATGGGCTTCACAAGAAAAAAATATCTGGAAATTGGGAATTTTTATTCCACAGACTTCAGCTGATCTGAGGGTGACAGGCTCCGTGCACCACCAGGAAGGGTCTCAGCGCTCGGCTGCTGAGATGGCTCAAGGAAAGCACCAGAACCTGTGGGTGTGGGGAACAACCCACCCCGAAGTGCTCACTCCAGCCCTGCCAGCCCAGATGGGCAGGTGGCTGTGCTGGGCTCCACCTCCTACCTGGGCCAGCTGCAGGACCCCCCTCAGTGCCCGCCGCACGTCCCCCAGCTCGGCGTGGCTCAGCCTCTGCTTGTCCTTCAGCTCACCCAGGTAGTCCAGGCTCCGCTGCCCACAGTCCCGGCACATCTCCGTCAGCCCTGGGGACAGCATGGGTTGGTGCCAGGCCCCTCACTGGCAAGGTGACCCTCCACCCCAGCCCTGCCACCCTCCTCTTCCTCCCCCCCTCAACCACAGAGATGAGGCTGAGCATTGGCAACATCCAGTAAAACTCTTCTAGAAAACTATAAACAAGTTTCCAGGGGCAAAATGACTTTCCTGACCCAGGAAGGGGCACCAGAGGGCAGGGAATGCCAGGAAGGGGATCACGGGGAGCTGGGGGGATTCGTGCTGTCCTTGCTAACATCTGCCCCATATCCAGCCCTGGCAGAGCCCTTGGCACAGCCCCGTGAGGAAAAATCCCCCCCAGCCCCATCAGCACCCGAGCACTCACGGTCGGCGTGGTCTGTGGGGGCCAGGTGGGCCGTGGCGCTGCCGTTCACGATGGTGTCGGCCGTGAGGTGAGCGAAGAGGGCCAGAGCCCCCACCAGCCCCGCGGCGTCTGCGGGACAGGACGGGGTCAGGGGCTGCCAGCCCAGGGCACCACTCGCCATGTCCTGGGGGCTGCAGCCCACCCACGAAGGCACTCACAAGGATCAGAGCAAGAGCTTAGGGAGGTTGGTATTGACCCCTCCAGCTCGAAGAACCCACCACATGGGAACCCACCAGCCCCTCCGTGTGCCCCCACCACCAGGGCATTGCCGCTTGCCGAAGGCCCCGCAGCAGCTGGGGGCTGCTGGCTGGATGGACAGGAGAGCAAGCTGAAGCAATGCCATCGGTCCTCAGCCCCAGGTACCTGCCATGGAGGCCACGTACTGCGCCTGCCCCTTCTCCAGGGCGTCCGTGGACTCCAGCGCCGCCTGCGCCCGGCTCAGCAGGTAATCTGGAATGGATTCAGCTTCATTAGCACAGCCAGGCTGACGAGGGTCTGAATGAGCACGAGTGCTGACTCCATGAGGCACCACGGAGTGGAAGCCAAGACAGCTCAAGTACTCACGGCCCTGGCTTGGGAACAGCACTAAAACCTGAGCAAAACAGTGCTGGGATGAGAGCTAAAAATTCACTCCTGGGAAGTCTGACCCTGACCTCCCTGGGCATGATGGAAAAAATGCCCCGGGAAAGATGAGATGCAACATAATCTGTCTTGGAGGGATAAGGGAGAGCGTGTTGCAGCCCTACCTGGGGAGCTGGTGCAGCGGATGTGCAGTGGGTCATCCAGCTTGGCCACGGCGTCACGGAGGATGTCCTCTGCCTCCCGCACCGTCTCCTGCAGGATGCTGAACTGCTCGTCCAGCAGCTTCTGCTGCAGGTTCTGCTCCTGGTTACTCTGTTGGGCAGGAGGAACAGGTGAGTGGCACAGCTGGGACACAGGATCACCAGCACATCCCGTCAGAGCCCCTTTTCCAGGATTAGACCCAAGTATCTGCTGTGATATCCCACCAGCTACATCAGCGGTGCCCCGGCTGAGCCTCACAGCTGCTCAGCAGCCCTCAGACATGTCTCACCCCAGTGAGCAGAGAGGCAGTGGGCCCTTCCCACAGCACATTACCTTCTCCAGGAGCCTGCCCTGGAGCTCTCGGATCTCCCTTGTGGCCTTGTCTGCCTCCTGGCTCAGCTGCAGCTCCTTCTCCTCGATGAGGCCACGCGTGGACAGCAGCTCACACTCCTTCTCGCTCACCGACCGCCTCAGCACCTCCTTCTCGGCGTGCAAGGCCTCCACCTGTGCACTGAGCTCCACACCTGCCTGCCATGGGGCCAGGACAGCCCTGTCACTCACCTGTCACCACGCTGTGAGCCCAACAGACATGCTGGGGGGAGCTGAGGACATGCCCTGCTCATGACATGGACAGGCTGGGCCTGTGTTCAGCCCCGTCACAGCTCCTTGTGCTGCTGTGGAACCGCTGGCTCAGCAGAGATGGGGATTTGTGATGGGAATTTGGGCTCATCCTGCTTCTCCAGTCCCTGTACCTGCTTGGCCTGACTGAGCGAGCGCTGTGCCTGGTCCAGCTCATCCCGCCGGGCATCCAGCTCCTGCTTCAGCTGCTCCATCTGCACGCTCTGGTCTTCCAGCTGCAACCACACACCACACGTGGGGATCAGCCCCTGCGAACACACTCTGCCCCGCTCGGCACCGGCACACAGCTGGGATGGCAGGAATGAATCCAGCCATGTTTTGCAGAGTGGGGGTTTGGGGGTCTTAGATGCTGGGGGGGGTCTCCTTGGAGGGCTCCTTTCCCCAGGGTAAATTTTGGGTGCCATCCCCCAGCCTGGACCCCAAACCATCAGTTTGCAGTATGGCATTTTCTTGGGGGAAGCAAAGGCAGATTGGGGCAAGAGAGAATGAAGCATGTATTAACAATGCCTTCTTGATGCCAACTCTTCCCTAGATCAGGTACAGACATCAACAACCACCCCTACCCCCTGCACCTAAACTGAGCACAGCCATTTCCTGGGCTAGGAAGAGCTCAGTGTTGGCAGGGGAGCAGGGAAGGATCTGGAGCTGTGCCAGCTCACCTTCATCTCAGCCTCTCGTTTGACTTGCTCCACCTGAAATGCCAGCTGCTCCTTGACTCGTGCCACCTCCTCCTGGCTCTGCTGTGTGACCGTCAGCTGCTTGGCAGTGTCAGCATTCTGTGTGGGTACATGGGAGTTACCAGGGGACCCTCACCACCACCACGTTCATTCCAGCCAAATTCTGGCTCAGGGGTAACTCCAGATGCTTTTCTCACAGCAACCAAAACACCGACTGCCAGCAGATGTGGATTCAAGGGGTGCTCCCTGCCCTGTGCTCAGAGGTCCCTGGGTGCATCACGATGGGGCTGATACAGGGGGGACAGGCCAAGCACGAGCCCCACCAGTGGTGGCAGAGGGACAAAGGCAGTGCCAGTCCCTGCCTGCACAGAGCGTTACCTTCCTCAGGAGCTCGGCGTGCGTGTTGATGAGCTCGCTGTGCTTCTCCTTCAGCTTCGTGTAGCGGATCTCGGTGGCGCTGGCTTTCTCTGCAGGGGTGAGAAGCTCTCAGCAGCCGCGGCATGGGCAGCCCACGGCCCACGGGCACTGCAGGGCACCTACTTTCGGCTTCAGCACAGAGACGCTGGGACCTGTCGCTGTCCTGCTTCACCCTCTGCAGCCTCTCCAGCTCATCCCGCAGCTGCTCGTTGTCCACCAGGGCCTTCTGCTTCTGCTTGCGCTGCTCCTCCACTTCTCCCTCCAGGCTGTTCACCTGTGCCTTGAGCTGTGTGATGTACCGCTGCGCCTGCAGGACACCGCCAGGCGCTGGGCACAGCCCTGCACCAGTGCCTGCCCTCCCCTACATCCCTGTCCACGTGCCCCACTGCAATTTGGGCAAAGCAGTTGCTGGATGCACAGTAAACCCTCTCCTTCACCCCTGCAGCTGCTCTGTCCCCCACTGATAAAGGCAGCTGGGACAGGTCTCACATGCCTCCACCCCATCTCCATCAGGAGTCAGGTCCTTGCACAGGGAGAGGTCCCAAAACACAGTGCTGGATGCCAGGACCCTGCTCCTGCTGCATCCCATGGGGATGGGTTTTCCATGGCATCCTGCCGCACCAACTACTCCCTGGCCAGGCTTTACCTCTAATTTAATCTTCTCCATCTCTGCACGGAGCATGTCCAGCTCCTTCTTCAGGCTCTCGATCTGCGCGTCCCTGCGGGGAAAGGTCCCCAGGTTGGTCCCACACGGTAGCGACCACTCACCTCTGCCACCACTGGACCCCCCCCATACCTGTCATCCCAAACGCCGTTGGGCGGCCCGAAGGTTTGTTCAAAGAGATCTGAGGTGATCTGAGGGAGAAAGAGGGAGCTGAGCTGATCCCGGCTGCGGGTGCTTGTCCCTCCTGCCCACCCTGTCCTGGGTCCCCACCTGTGGCTCTGTGGTGGAAGTCGTGCTGATCTCAATGAGGCTCTCTGGCTCCTCATCCTCAGGGGCTTCCTCGGGGATGACGACCACTGGCTTCACGTGCTCAGCCAGCGCGGACGCCCGCAAGAAGTTTGGGGGGCTCTGTAGGGACAAGAAGTTGTGGTGGCAGCATGAGAAGTTTCAGGAAATGTATCAGGTAGATCGCCAAGGGAAGGGAGGCAGCCAAGCCTGTCCTGCTGACAGAGCCAGCAGGTCTCGGACCCCAAACCCATCCATGGGGACACTCCTGTGCCTTCAGAACCCACAAGGTCTCCAAAGTATCACATAAAAGCACCAGACCAAATCCTGCCATACCTCCGGCAGCCGAGGGATCTGGATGAGCCGCTTGAAATACAGCATGTCGGATGCTTTCTTAAAGAAGTTTTTGAGACTGCAGAGGAGGGAAAGACAAAACTGCTTGCAGGGGAAGGGGCTTGGCAGGAGAGAGGGGACCCCACCACCTGCCTCGGCCCTGGGTTACCTGCGGAACTGCTCATGGAAGCGATCCCGGTGGCCCTGCAGTGTGTCCGCCGGCAGACCTGGGCAATGGGAACAGCCATGAGTGATCCGGGGCTGCACATGTATCACATGCCCCCAGATCCCTCCACTGCAAAAGCCAGGGGTAAAGGCTAGGGGGGAATGGGAGGTGAGGGGTCAGGATGAGAGTGGGGTATCCCATCCCTGGCAAAGGGACCAGGGATGCAGCACAGGGAGAGGTCAATCTGGGAACCTCAAAATACCCACATAAGGCTGCACTGCCCAGCAATCCCACGCAGGGGGCTGGCAGGGCAAGGGGCTGGCAGGGCAAGGCACATGGGTTTGAATGAACCAAGGACAAGCCCTTCTAATCCTTTCTACATAGGATGCAGCAGGCCCTTAGAGCCCGGCTGGGACATGGCTATAGATGTTTCCATCCACACAAGCCTGATCCCCAAATCCTGCCAGAAGCCTGACTGGTGAAGAGACCAGCAAGGAGCTGATCCCAGCAGCAGCTCCTGGAACTCACAGGAGTGCAGCTTGAACATCAACTTGACGGCGTAGTGGTAGAGGTGGCTGCAGTCCTGGATGACCTGGATGAGGGGGGCCAGGCGGCACTGCACCGCCGACATCTGCGACACGGCCATCGACGTGTTGAGCTGCCTGAAAACTGAGGGGTTGAGCACAGTGAGGCACCAGCAGTGTTTGCAGAGCTGCCCAGCTCCGGGCAACTCCGCTTGATCATTAACCACAGCGGATGTGGCTTTGCTGGGACACAGGGAAAACGTCAAGGTTGCTGCCCAGCTGGGCCACTGAGCTGGGAACAACCGCCTTCCGAGCACCAAAAACACCACGGTGACAGAGGAAAGGAGTGCTCAGCTCTGCCCTGGATACCCCAATCACAAAAAGGAGGGATTAAACCCCAGGACACTTCCCTTGAGCTGATGCACATAATGCAGCTGGGGAAAGCGAGAGGTTTTGCTCCATTCTATTTAATCATGCAAGGATCTGGGAGAGGATCCCAGGGCAGGGGACGAGGCCGCCGGCCCCGCAGCCTCGCCTGCCCCTGCTCAGAAACAGATCCCTTCCCTTGGCAGAAATCCAGGCAGCATATCCACCCTGGCTTCTTCCCCACTCAGCTTTAAAGTATTTATGAATATAAATTCTCTGTATAACTGGGTCAGGAGGAGAAGCAGGAGGCTGATGGGAGCCGGGAGCACGGTCATTCCTGCTGTGCCCTGTTTTCCAGGGCAGCTCCCTGTCCCTGACTCTTGACAGAGGAAGAATTCACCACATTTCTAAGCCAGCTAAAAACTCCTGGAGAAGGAGGTGAGATGCAAACATGGAACGGAGCCTTTTCAACGAGGGGAAATGAGTCTTTAGAAAGAAGTACAGCCCCATGCTCTGCTTCAGGGGGACAGAAAGGATTTGGGTAACGCATTGATTAATGTGCTTGTACCAAAAACAAATAAAAATGTATTTCAGAGCAGCACCGCTCTGAAAACAACACTCTGCATTGCTCAGGTGGGCTCAAACCACTCCCATTCCTTAAAATATTTTCCTACAACTGCCTCTGCAGAGCATCAGCAGTGGAATCCAGCTGAGACACCGCCTCAGAAATCTCATCACGGAAGGAGGAAGCAGCTGAGCCTCCAATCTCAGCCTCCAGGAACTCCATCCCCGACCAAAGAGCGAAACTATTGCTCAAGAGCCCCAGGGCGAGCGGGAGGGACCTGCCGCCTCCTCACCTGACTCCGACAGCTTCAGCTCACAGTCCAGGTAGTCAAACAGCTCAACCGTCAGCTGGAAGCTGCCAAAACAAACCAAAACTCCATCACTCGGCAGCAGAGTCACCCTTGCTCCAGTTGCTGGGGGGTTTGCTCCCTGCATTGACACCCCTCACCACTCTGGGTGTGCCAGGACACTCACATGTTGTTCACATCCGTCCCCGCAGTCTTCTCCAGCACCTCATCTGAGACTTCGAGGCCCGGGGGGAACTCAGGATGCTTTGGAAAAGGAAGGAAAAAACCCACCAGTTGCTGATAATATTTTTGCTGGTGTGACACATCCCCCCGTGAAGCCCCGTCCCCCCAGCAGAGCAAGTGAGGAGGCAGCAGAGGGTCTCACCTTGACGTGGAAGGAGATCTTGGTGAGCAGGAGCCGTGTGTAGATGCTCACCAGCTGCCCGTACCTGTCGTGCAAATGGCCCTGCAGAGACACGAGGAGAAACATGAGGAACCCAGAGTGATGTGAATGCATCCAGCAATGTGAATGCAATCCATCCACACCTGCCACTGACGTGCCACAGGCTCCTGTGCCCTCCACCAGGGCACAACCATCACCCAACAGGGGCAGAGACAACAGGTTATTTCAGGTGGTGCTTTACCCTCTCTGTGTTCACGATGTCTCCCAGCACCCACCTCCAATCCCCCTGGGAGGCACAAACCTCCATTTTGCCACACTCACCCACAGGTCCCCTGTCTCTCGGATGTTGCTGCGGTACCTCTGGCAGTCCTGGAGGACCTGGGGACAAAAACAGGAGGGATGTGGCACAGTGGGGCTTACACAGGTGAGTATCTGGGGCTTACACAGGTGAGTATCCACCTGCTGCCCTGATACAGGGGAAGAGGATGGATCCAGCCCCTTATGCTGCTCCAGCTCTGGGAGAAGTTCCAGCCTTTCCTTGGCACTCAAGGGTCAGGGCTCTGAATGTGGCAGTTCCAAAGGTGTGAGATAACAGAGTGTCCCAGAGCCCCACGGCCTGGGGAAGGTGGCTGGGACAGGGAAGGGAACCCACCCTGTGTGCAGAGAGACACTTCAAGAGGCAAAAATCTCCCCCAGTGGCAAAGCAGGAGGGACGCTGGAGAGGGGACACTCACGTTGGGGTGTCCGTCACGCAGGACCTTGTGCAGGACATGGCAGAACTTCCAGCTGAGGATGGCGCTGCTGGGCAGGGGCAGCCCGATGGCATAGGACCAGAAGGTGAACGCTCCCTTCTCGTGGTGTGTGCCCAGGATGATCCCTTCCCTGCAGTCAAGGCCAACTGGATACACATGGAGCAGGGCACAGGCCGGGCTGGGAACTGCTCTTGTCTAACTTCCATTAAAAAGGGGACACACAGAGATCATGCCCCCACTGATTTTTTTTCTTGCCCCTCCCCTGCCCCAGGGCACCAGGGTCCTTTGCATTTTATTGCCAAAGAAACACCATTTTACTGCACTGCTCTTGTCTGCCTTTTCACTGATGCAGGAACTTACATGATGCCACTCTCCAACCAAGGGTCTCCTGTCTCCCAAACCTCCCTGGCCCCAACCCCCTCCTGCCTCAGCCCAGGATCTCCTCCAAGCTCTGCTGTCCAGGAAAGGATACGCCGGGCATGTTTCTCCTTCACCGGTGCTTCTTGTGTGTTGATGGCTTTGCTGATGCTGATGGCCTGCGAGAGGAGGGGAGAGCAGCAGTCAGACCCTTGTGCCCCCCTGTCCCTGCTGAACTGCAGTGCTGCTGCTTTTAGAGAATATCCTGAATTTTAGAACACACATCACCTCAAAGTCATCTGTAACACATCAGAATGGGGGTTTTTATCTTCAAAGGAAGTGGCCCATTAAACACCCCCCCATTCCCAGCAGGATCTGTCAGAACCAGACCATTTCTGCCTGCGCTGCCGGTGCTCCCGGCTGTCCCTGTCCCAGGAAACCGATTTTTGCATTTTTTGCAGCCTCAACTCAGGGCCTTGCCCGGGGAACATTAAAGCCCGACACAGAGATGCCAAATTCCAGGGTTGTTTGTGTAATCACAAGGAGCCTTTGAACCAAGGGGGGAGTGGTTTGGGGTTTTTTTGGCGACGCAAACAGCACGCGGGGAAATGCGGCCCCCGAGCAAGGAGGGAGTGGCAGCCACGATGCCCATCTTGATGGAGAAAAAATCCAGAGCAATGTGACTAGCAGAGGAGGATTATCTATCTTTTGATGTGCTTGATCACAGCACACTTTAAGTTATTAATTTATTCCAAACGATGACCCCAGAGAGGGGTCAGTTGTGTCTCCAATGTGATGCTGGGCTGCAAAACCAACCTGCTGTGCCTGGTGAGGATCTTCCTCCTCCTCGCCTGATCCCTGCAGACTCAAGCGAGCTGCTTCACCCTCGCAGGAGCACTTGGACTGTGCCTGTGTCCATGAGCCCTCTGTCTCCAGCAGAGGAAAACATTCCCAGCTGGGAAGGCAGGAAGCGGCCCCGCCACCAGCACTCGTGCCAGAAGAGAAACCTGGTCCCTCCCTGCAGTCCCACAGCCACAAAACCTTGTAAAAACCTTATCTACCCTTCTAGGGGAAACATCGACTTCCATACAGGTGCTTGTCCTCCGAACTGAGGCATGTTCCTGCAGGAGGAGGAACCCGATGCCGAGTTATCGAGTGCTCCTGACTTATGCAGGAGGAACCTGAAGCTGCGCTGGAAGGGTGATGCCAAAGGTGTCAATGCACCAAATCTGCCCCAAAGGTGTCCAAAATGGCTGTGCCCATGCACTGACCACAACAGTGACAAAAGCACTATGAATGCATCCCTAAAGGTGAGCCTGTTCCCGATCTGTTCCCGCAACTGCTGGGGAAGGGGTTGGTTTTGCCTTCCCGGCACTGGGAAAGCCCTGGTGTTACCCGGCCATGGCGGGCCCTAAAGCAGCAGCGGAGTTAAGCCGGTGACTCGCTGTAATCCTCTTATCCCCAAAGGTTAACGAGCCTGGAGTGCCCGGGGACAGGGAACAGGCACCTGCAGCACAGCTGCCTCTCCTGAAGTGCCTCCAACAACCACCTGAGAGCCTGGGGCTGGCGGAGAGGCTGCGGCCCCGACAGCAGCTCAGCCAGAGACGTGCCACAGGTCCCCAGGGAGCACCTCTCAGTATCATCACACCAAAGTGATGGGGGTCGTGACTGGAAGTGACAGGGGAGTGACAAGACAACAATTTCACAAGGCAGAGCTGCTCATCTTGCAGTGAGGAGCTGCATCTCACTGAGGTGCTTTGCACAGGGAGAGTGGGGCAGACACAGCTCCCAAACCTGGATTTTTGCTGTCACGACATGGGAGCAGCATAACACACTCATCCCAACCTACAAGACTCATCCCACTCCATCACACTCAGCCCAACCCAGTGGTGGGACCTTTGGCCAACAGGCCAGGAGCAGACAGAGCTGTGTGTCTTCAGGCTGTCCCTGCTGGGTGCCCAGCAAAGCCCGGCTGTGGAGGATGGCTCTGAAATGGGGAGATTCACCCTTGACCCAACCTCTTGGGACACCATCAACACGACTGGAGACGGGCAGGTCCCACCTGTCACTGCAGGTGCACGACCAGCCCGGCCAAAACTTTGATGCAGTCCCGTGGATTGTTCCCCATCGCTGACGGGGAGCCCCACCAGGAGTGGGGGGTCTGACTCCAAAACCTGCCTGGCCGTGGGCTGTGGGAACCCACAGGGGTGCAGCCCAAACTCCTTACTCACAGCCCTCACTCACAGCCCGCACGTACCAATGCGGTGAGTAAAGCCGGGATCAAAGCGCCCAAATGAAGGAGCACAGTTTACATCCACCCTTTCTTTCCAGGCTGCTGTTAATTACAGCTGATCCTCCCACCCACAGTTCCCAAAGCTCCACCATCCCACAGGGACACAATCCCCACCTGGCAGGTGGATGCTGGGTCCTGGCCCCACACCACGGCAGGGAGAGAATTTTTGGCAGCAGGGCCTTGACCTGGAAACCTCCCTGGCCAGGCGGCACCAGGGCTGTCGGAACAACTGAACTGCCACCGGCTGCTCCAGAGCTCCCTTCCTAACATTCCTTCCCAAATTACACCAGGAAAGTACCACTCGGCAGCCACAGACAATGTAATCCTGGAGGTTCCAGAGCTCATTGGATTTTTAACTTTTTTGTTTAAGAAAAGCAAAAATTGGCAGCAAAAAAGGGCAAGTTTTGCCTCCTGCCAGGCTGCCGAGCGAGCGCCCGCTGTGGGATGGCGGCTTCCTACTTCCCACGCACGGCTGGTCCGAGGGGGATGTCTGAATCACCTCACACAAGACCATTTTCAGGGAAAGCAGGAGACTTGCACATCACCCACGAGCACTTGGGATCACAGCAGGGTCAGCAACTCCAGTCTGTACCCACAGGCATCAGCCTGGCCCTCACGGGGGAAACCATTCCTGCAGCATCCTTCTCCAGGGCGGTACGGAATCCTGGAGGGGATGTGCCACCAGTGTCCCCATGACACAGCGGTGACCAGCGGCTGACTCCACAGCTGCTATAATTGGAGGTAAAAGGCAGATCAATACCCACGTACTGACACTGGGACAGTTCTGCTCTCACTGAAGCACCACTACGGAAACCACACCAGGATGAAGCTTCAGAACAGTTTCTCAGCAGTTGCTGGAAGAAAAGGTCAGTTCTGGGTGGTGAATGTGATCAACAGCCAGCGAGCCTGGGGTCACAGAGCTGAAAGCTCTAATGGAGAGCAACCCCCTCCTTGCCCCGTACACAGCTCTGCCCACAGCACCCCTGTGACTGAGAGCAGTTGGAACCGTGCAGGGCACAAGTCCCACCGAAAATCCCACAGTGCCGTGGCAGGGTGGGAGGAGGAGGGACACGTGCAGCCCTTCGGGACCCAGCAGCGCTGCCGCCGCGATTATTTATCAGCGGTGCCCAGTGGGACGATTGAAGGAGACACGTCCAGAAGGAACCGGAATTGCCGGTTTTCTCGTGTTGCTCCCCAAACCCAACAAGCTCCATTTCCTGCCCGGCACGGCCGTGACCGTGACCCCTGCGAGGCCTGGAATCCCCACCTGTCTTCGCTGGTCCTCTCCCGGGCCAAACCAGCCCAGGGGCCAAGGGAGGACCAGCAGAGCAAAGAAGACAACTAGGATGAGTGCACCGCTTGTAAAAGCAGAGGGGTCAGAGGATGCGTGTGGAGGGCACTCTTATTTTTGCTGGGGCAGCAGCGAGCCCGTCGCTCTGTCCATCCCTCTGCCCATCCCTGCCCACGCTGTCCGAGTAATTCACTGCCCAGCCATATGCCAGTCCCACCGGTGCCCAAGCACCGACACTCCGGCCGAGCCAGACACAGCAGGGCACAAATGCATCTGGACTTTGTTTTAACTCAACCACCCTCCGTGGGTCCAGACACCCCGGTCCCCACGGGGAGACCCCACGGGTGACCCAGAGCCGCGGGGACGGGGAGGAATCCACCCGCGGGGACAAACAGCCCCCGGTGTCGCTGGGGCGCGGCAGGGATGCAGAGATGCCCAGATACCCATTCCCGGGGCGGGGGGCGCGGGGACAGCCCCGGGCTGCTGCGGGGAACCCCCGAGCTCGGCCGCGCTCCCGCCGACACCGTCCAACTTCCCCCGTGTGCTCCCGGCCGTGTTTACCTGCGA
>WEKX01023558.1:1268260-1289143 GCA_013390025.1 Pitta sordida
CGCCCCCCCGCGGCCCTGAGCGGTACTGCACACACCCCCCCGGCAGGTGAGACACGGGGACAACGGGGACACGGGGACACGGGGAGGGGACACGGGGCCATGGGGAAGGGTCACAGGCAGAGGACACGGGGACACGGGGAGGGGACACAGGGCCATGGGGAGGGGACACGGGCAGGGGACACGGCCACACGGGCAGGGGAAACGGGCAGGGACACGGGCACATGGGCAGGGGACTGAGCCCCCGCGGCACTGAGGCGATTCCCCAGCTCAGGAAACTCCAGGAACGGCGACAGACACGACGGGGATCGCACGGCGCGCCCATCCCTTCTCGTTTTCCATTGCCCACCTTCTGCCCTGCACCTGCAGGCACCCGCGGGGCTCCATCGCCACCTTCCCTTTAGGAAAGGCAGGAGCGGAGCAGCGTCCGCCCTGCGGAAAGGCCGCGGCTGGACAGAAGCTTTGTTGTCTTTAATAATAATTCGGTCCGAGGATCCGATAACAAAGGGCTCCCTGGAGTGTCTGAGCTGATCCAGAGATAAGGTACCGAGTTCGAAGCGTTCCCATACGAGTCTCAGAGCGTGGTGGAGAGTAAGATTTGTAAGTCACTTCGAGCTGAACGAACTTAACATTCCTTCTCTTCCCGTCCCACAAATCCAGCTCCACAAAACCCTGGAGCTGTTCAGATCCTTGTAGCAGCGCCTGAGCTCTGTTATCTATATTGATTTTAAAGCAAACAGTGGAGCATTTTAAACCCACAAGGGACTTATACTCAGGTTTCATCCACTGAACTCAAACACGTTTAAACCAGAGAGCGCAGCTCCTGCTTGGAAATTGCTCCCATTTCTCTGTAAAGCAGCTGGACAGCTTCAGGAAGATCATCATGGTATTGTTACCAGTGGCTTTTTAGGGGGTGGATTTGTCATACCCACAGCAGGAGATCCTGAGGATAGAGCCTGGAAAGGTTCTGTGCAGGTGGAGGAATAAATGCACTGTAAAGGCTTGTGAAAACCAGAAATAAATGGAGCAGGTGAACTTCCCTCTGTGGGACGCAGCTCTGACCAGAGTCAGATAATTTTGGGGCCATTAGTACCTGAAGGAAAGGCTGTCATTGGGGTAATTAAAGAGAAAGCAATTACACGGGAGAGTTAACAAGGGGAATCCACCGAGTGTTGCGTTTCACTGGAATTAATTGGTGGCTGGAGCCAGAGACTCCCACCCTTGGCTGCCCCCACGCAGGAAAAACGCTGGGACAGCACCAAGGACTTGGCACAGGTGTCCCAAACTGCTCCCAACCTGCACAGGACTGAGCAGCCCACCCGTGTCTCTGCCCACAACCATCAGAAATTAACTAATGAAACGTGTTGAATAGTGTGTTGGACAGGCAAGGAAGACCCAGCAAAGTGTCGCCTTTATGAGCTTGTGTGAGCTTTCAGTTAAAAAATAAGTTCGAATTGTGGTAACAGAAAGTGTCTTGCCCAGTAGGTAAAGAAAAAAACAGGTTAATGCTCAAAAGAAAGATCATATTCTGCTTGGCAAACAGAGGCCACACACATCTGGCCCCATAAACTTGTGTTGGAAGAAGCAGCTCCTGAATGTGGGATTGTTCTGCCCACCTTGTGGGTGACAGCTCTCCCATTTCAACAACAGTGGAGGCAGTTCCTGCTTACAACACTAATTGGGAATTTCCTATTAACATTATTCATCTCTCTCCAAAGGCAAGAAGTCCAGGACAAAAACAATATACTAAAAAAAAAAAGGGAAAAAAAGAATGCTTGGCTGTGTCATACTCTATAAATATTTCTGGGCTACCATAAAAAAAAAAGAAAAACAGTTCCTATGTTGTAACCATTACACACTTCAGACTCTTAAAAAACAAGCCAGTGTTTAACCTGAGCTCTCAGCTATAAAAATAGCTTTGTTAATCTTGGCGTAATTCTGTGCTTTATTTCAAGATAAAACACATTCCCACAGAGTCACATCTTTTTGCCTCTTGTGAGTCTTTCAAACACTCAGAAAACCATGGAAAAAAACCGAGGTAACTTCCCATTGTAGCCGCTGGGTTGATGATCCTCAGTCCCCAGAATTACTTGTGTGTTGGAAACTTCTTCCCCCACCGCAGAAAATCAAAATTGTTTTTATTAAAAAGCAGGACCATTTCCTCTGAAATATCTGAAGCAACCACGTCAATTTATATACAGATATTCACACTGCAGACAGACCAAGAACAAGGAGTAAAAATATAAAGATGTGAAAGGTAAACAAAGGACTTTACAGAAAGACAACAATCTCAGGGCCACCACTGGGGTGTTTGGAAATAAAACCTTTCCAGTTTGCTTTGTGAAAAGGAGTGATCTCTGTGCCCAGGCCGGTCCCTGAGTCACCACAGAAGTGCAGTGGCACATGTTGCAGTGTCCAAAACTGAATATGACCCTTTACTCACTGCTTTCCTCAGTTCCTCAACTCCCCCCCACCCCACCTCCCTCTAAAGGCAAAACAACCGAGGGATGAGAGTGGCTCAATCCCTGGCAGCCAGGGAGGAAATGACCCTGAGGTTTGTCAGTGCACCTGCCCCCGAATTGTTTCAAAGCAATTTTAAAATCAAACAAACACAGCCCAAATCAATTCAGTCACTTCTGTGGATGAATCCGCACAAACGTTCGGTTATTTCTGGACCTGCTTCCAACTCTGCTTCAGATTTATTAACTGGTCACAGTGATTCAGTGCTTTTTAACACACAAAGAAAATGGGAACGATGCTTTGGGCAGTGACACCGGTCCTTGCCACGGATGTACAGTGGGTTGTGGGTGTGTTTGTTCCAGAGGCTCTTTCTCACTTGAAGCAAATGGGATTATTTCTGTAGGCTCAGCACACACTCCCCACTCTGCTGCCTCAGCACAGGGCTCAGCACTTTTGGGGATTTGCTCCTGAAACTTTGGAACATCAGTGGTTTCAGGATGCAAGTCACAGTGTTGGCTTCGACCTATAAAACCTGCAGCTGCTTTTACCTCGGGGCTCTTTTCAGGAAAAGGGCAGCTCTGCCCAGGAGCACTTCAGCATTGCTCCTCCTCAGCATCCATCCCCTCCCAGTGCCCCATTAGCTGCTCTCCACAGGCCCCAGGGACTCTGAGGGAAGACTCAGTGTCTCCAGGCTTAGTGCAGAACAAGCAGAACACGAGGGTGCCACAACCCACCCCAACTCCCCGGGGAACGGAGGGTTTGGCTCCACAGGGGAGGAACAGCTCAGGGACTGCAGCTGGAATATCCCCGAGGGAACTGAGCACCAGTTCCCTGCTGGATCAAAGCTGATCCATAAGAGATCCCCAGTGCCACCCCAGCTGGCTGTGGGATAACCCCCCTCTGCAGGCAGGAGCTTGGCTTCTGTCAGCACTGGAAGATTTCTTCTTCTTGGTCTTTTCCCCCAGTTTTTCTCCTCATTGTTGCCAGTTCTTATTCAGTTCAAGTGGTGCTCAGGATTTTAACCATATCTGGTTACTCTTTTGTCCCCAGAACCAGACAATGTAGTGCCTATCTCCAGCATCCAATGTGCATTACGAGAACAAATAACCAGGGAGTGAGAAATTTCCTGATTGGAAAAGGAAAAACAATCAGCAAGGCTGGGCATTCAGAAAAAGCTCTATCCAAGATATTCTACTTTTGAGCCCAGGAACAATATCCTAAACCAGCCCTTGGCTGTGGCCTTGGCAAACACTCCCCAATCCCTCCCTGAACAATGTTCACATCCTCCATGCTGTTATCTGTGACACCCAGAAGGGCTTTAGCTGCAGTGAGCAGCCTGCAGGTCCTGGGGAGTGGAGCCCTGACTGCCCACAGGAACACACTCAGGCAAAGTTCAATTATTTGACTGAAGGAATGACTTGCTGCCTTAATATCTGTTCGCTGTTACAGTACCCAGGAGTTTTATTGGAAATGCGCTGAGAATCCTGTGCCAGAAATCACGTCAGAAATCCATAACTTGCATTAATGTTGCAGATGCTCTTACGAAGAGGGAAGCAAACAAAAGAAGATCAAGTGGAAAACACCTTCATGCTCACAGAACATCACAGGGAAAAGAAGGAAGCTTAGCATCTCTTTCTTCTGCAGCAGATAAGTGGCTTTTGTGAAGAGTTTCTGCGGGTTCTGTTGTCTGTATTGTGATGCAAAAACCCCTACCTGGAAATCAAAGGAGTCAGAGAATAAAATTTCCAGAGCTGGCATTCTCAATTCCCTCTTCTTCTCCCTCCCCCAAGCCAGGCACAGAATCCAACACGTACAGATTCTCACTGATTAAATTCTAAAGGTTCTATTTGATAATTATTATGTTTCAAAGCTCAGTTTAAAAGAGCCCCAGGTAAGCCTGGCTTTAAGCACAGGGCAGTCGGCCTGCATAGATTAACTAAAACACGCTTGACGAGTTTTTGCCCAGAACTGCTCTGAAAGTAGATCAAAGTTCTACAGAGGTGGCTCAGAATGTGCTCCCCCAGTACACACGAACCTGCTTTATGTTCTACCCACTTTCCAAGCTCAGAACTGCAGTCTCGGGCTGTAAAGCAGAGCCATGGGCAGCAGAGCTGTGAGGTGCCAAGGCCTGAGCAGGAGCCAGGCAGCTGATGGGGCTGGGCAGGAGCCACAGGCGGGCACTGTGCTGGAGGGAGCTTTTCAGGAATCCTCCTACAGGGATTTGCAGAAGACTAAACTGCTGCTTGTCTTTGCCGCTGAATGAAATCCTGCAGAGGAGCTCCTGAACAAAATACCCTTTCAGCTTCTGCAAACACTGGCAACAGAACGTTCACACTCAGCCAGTCAGTCCCGGCACAGCGAAGGGTTTATGGTTCTGAACGTTATAAAAATTGCTTTGTCTGGGACTTACAGCAACGTTGTGCTGGGCAAGTTCATCTGAGGCTGCAAGGAGCCCAGCACTTCCAGAGGGAGGTGAGAGGTGTGAGGAGCCAGCACACAGCCTGCTCTGAAACCAGGAGCCTAAATCCTCCCTTTGGGATATGTCTCAGCACAAATGGACTCAATTCTAGTGACAGATGGTACAATGTCCTTGTGGAACAAGGCACAAATTCTGAGGGATATTTATAAGAACAAACCAGTGACCTCGTCTCCCATCACTCCTTCTGCCCACATGTGCAACAGGAACTATCAGTGCTCGTGCTCATAAAAAAAAGGGGTGGCTCAGTCCAGCCTGAGCAGATTAAACAAGTACCTGCTGATGCTCCATCTTCAAAATGAGAATGGAGATAAAAATCCAAAGGCAGCAAATGTTGGTCCAACATAAATGAAGTCACCGAGTCAGAGCACACGGAAACGGTTCCTGCCCTCTGGGGTTTCACAATCCCTCTTGCTGGTGGAGGAGGCATTTGACTTTTAATAGCCTTGTTGGCTGTTCCAGAATTCAGGAACTCACGTCACAAGTATTTGCTGGGCTGACAGGGAGGTGCCAGCACCCTTCCCTCCACACAAACGACATCATCAGCACTCCCAAACCAGCAGTGGGAAACTGGAGGATCCAGATCCGAGTCCCAGGAGGAATGCTGTGTTTGGCCTCTGCCATTAATCCCTCCACACAAGCAACACTCCTGCCTTCCTCCCATTTATGGGGAGAGGATTTATCCCCTGGCAAATCCGAGTCAGCAGAGGCTGGAGAGCAGACAGCCTGGGATTTGCACTGAGTCAATCCATGTCCAATTAGGGGGGCCCCAGGACCAAGTGTGGGCATCAGGAGAACTGGAGAGCTCAGCAGCAGATCCCAGTGTCTGCTCTGTGTGCACCACCCAGGCTGAATTCATTCCATTTCCCCCTAAAATGCTCTTAAGGACACGACAAGAAGTGAAAGCAGGTTCCCTGGCACAGCCCCGGGTGGGGGTTGGAGGGAGGGCAGTGTGTCAGTGCTGTGCTGGGGGAGTGGGTAAGAAAGGTCAGGGGAGATGTAAGAGCAGTGGAATCCTTTTAATGATTTAGAGACAGTGGAAACCAGAGAGAGTCCACAGGGGTGTGAGGCTCAGCTAAGCCCTGTGGGAATGTGCCAGGACAGCATTCTTGTTCACTGGCTGCCCATTCACCTTCTTTCTCAGCAGGTCTGTCTCACTGCAGCGACAATTCACGTGATATTTCTGTTTTAAGAGCATCCATACATCGGATCTCCCTGTTCCATACCATTAATCTGCCTGGATGTAGGGCAGACTTGCTGGCAAACACTTGCAGCAGGTTTGAACAGCTGTTCATTCACTGTACTTGTCAAACCACCAGCTGGAAAGCTCCTCCTCTGGCTGAAAGGCAGCTGTGAAATCTCTGTAGAACTTCATAAACCCTTCTAAAATAGAGCAGGTAAATCAGATTTATGAAAGGAGATAAAGGAACCAAGACAAGAAATCCACAGCAAGCCCCAGCTCTGAGTGCCTTTGGCTGTGCAGGCACAAAGCCACTCCCGGAAAGGGGATGGTTTTATCTCAGACACATCCCAACACCACGGAGACACCTGGAGTCTTTGTGCAGCATTTCCCAGCACTGGAAACCTCATTCTGCTCATCCCCAAGCACATCCTTTTCCTCCTCCAGCATAAACAGAAGGATGGAGGCCCATGACTGGAGAGGGGACAGATTGAGTGTCTTTTAAATCTTGCCATCTCATTTCTTGCCCTGAGTGAGGCAGCAGCCTGTGCTCAGAGCTGTGTCCTACATTCCTGCCCAGCCACGGTGTGATTTCTCAACAGAAATAACACAGTCCCTGAAGCATCACACAAAACCTGGATTTCTTGCCTCACAGTACAAGTTCAGCTCTGGGCAGAACATATTTTACCCACCAGAGTTACAAGCAACATCTGAGATTTAAAAAAAAAAAAAAAGTGTTAAGATTTTTGTAATCTGTGTTTTTCTCAATTAGTTCATTTAGAAAGTGATGTGGTGTTGCAGCTTCTCCTGCCCACGCAGCTCTTGGGGATCAGAGATGAGAAAAAATAAATGCATAAAAATAGAACCACGATAGTTTAAGAGCTATTTTTATTTTAAAATTGCTACTTTTCAAGGGGGTAGACTAATTTCACAAGAGTTACTTTAAGCATCACTTGACATCCTGTTGAGAGCTTATACATCTACGTTTCTATGTAACTCCAGCTTACACCAGTTCCTTACACGTAACAAGCTCATGACCTTTCTGAGCTGGCACTTTCCATCTGTCGTGTCGTCTCCAAACAGCTGCCACCTTTGCCACAGCTTCCATCTCTTTCTCTGGGTTTGAAAATCTCCAGCAGTTCCAGATCTGATCCCGCCTTCCACCGGGCCCCCCTGTTTGGGGTGGAGTTACTCATCCGGGGATCAGACCCAGACTGGTGAGTCACAGGAGTCTCTCTGCTCCTCTGGCCACACTGAATTCCCGATCTCTCTTCCCAGGTTTTACTTTCCTTATCAATTCTGTCTGACCTGATGGGACTCTGGGCCAAAGTACTCTGCAGATCTGCACGACAACTGACGTGGAGCCAACGCTCGTAGGAAGGTAAAGGCGACTCAAAGCTTGGCTGGTTTCTGCTTTCCACCCCATTCTCACCAGTTTCCCTGTTTCTCAATGCCTTTGTTTTGTTTGCCTCACAAGATATTCCAATGCCTAGATCATCCAAGATTGATGCAACATCCTGCTTTTCTCCTCCTTCCGCAGGGACGGCCAGGCCCTTCCCAACTTTTGGGCACAGGTTTATGGAGAATGAGGTGGTTTCCTCCAAGTCTGACACAGTCAGTGACTGTCTGTGACCCACTTCACACATCTCAGGGGTGGTTGTTCCTCTGCTTCCTGGAGCTGCTGCAGTTGCCCACTCGTGGCACATCCTGTGGCTGCCCTCAGTCCTGCCCACGTGGGTCTTGCTGTGGCTTTCGGAGGCAGGGGATGTCACCCCTGGGCTACAACAGCACCATAAAAACAACTCAGAAACACTCCAGGTAAAGGGCATCCACAGCTGCACTCGTAAAGCTCTACACAAACACAGGCTGCTGCCACAGTCCAACAGGCAGCTGGATCCTGCCGAACTCTGCCCAGATTTGGCTGCTGCTTCCCAAAACCAGCCTGAGCGTTGCCTCATGTTTCACACAGTGTGGTGACTCTGTCTGAGCCCCCAGGGCGTGCACCAATTCCTTCATTTACTTCCTAAAATAAACTGTGCTTTTTAAATAAAAGCAGTAGTGAGCCAGATTAAACACCCCCACCCCCTCCCCGACTATTTAACTTTCTAAAAACTCCCGACTCTCTGGCCTGATACAACCCTTCAGTCTGTGACTGATGTTTGGGGTGTCTCCTGACCAACCAAAAATGAAGGCACTTGAGAACTCCACTGGATGTTTGTGGCTGAGAGCAGCAAAGCCACCCTGACTTGGCACCCACCTCTGGGAGGGGGTTAGTTGTGGCTGAACACTGAAGTCTCTCTCTGAGAACAAACTATGTATTAAGAAAATAAAAAAAAATATATTAACTTACCTCCTTCTATTTGCCACCTCTTGCCTTTGCTTTGAGTCCTGAGGGGTCCCCGAGGTGCCACGAAGGAGCCCTAAGTCACAGTTCTGTTTTATATAGACCTGCCAAAGACAGAGAGTCTGGGGTGCAGGAACAGCATCAGCACATCGCTTGGCTTCCAAAAACATCCTCAAAGCATTTTTATAAACCTGTAGCCAAACTGTTGTCAAAGACTTCCAAATCTCAGAGGGCACCTCTGCATGTATTTAGGAAAGTAACATTTTGCAGAAAAAACCCCCTAATTTCTATTAAAGAATGCAGTGTTCTGAGGTGGAACCACATTGAACCATAAATACAAAATCAATTACTGTTACCTAATACCTAATAAATGTTGCTGTTATGTTATTCAGAGTTACAGAATCACAGGTGGCATTTGGCTTTCACTGCAGAGGAATTTTTGTGAAGGTCACGTAGAAGATAATGAACCCATCAATTATTTACAATTTAAAAAAAAAAAGGAACATGCCTCGAGAACCTCGAGTGAGAGGAGGTGAACACACAGGGTTTAAGTTTCTCCTGACCTGTCCCTCAGGCTGCTGAGCTCACCCTGGGAGCTGTGCACACCCCACTCCTGCTGCCCTGCACCTTTAACCCCCCAAAATCCACATTCTCCAGGGATCCCAGAGAGGCAGAAACAGAAAATTGGATTTTTTTGCAGCCCCTTAACTATTAATTTTTATACTGTTCCATGCAGGTCTGATGTTACTTCTATAACCCCAGAGTAGAAACACGACCAGGGCTGTACCTGTCTCAAACTGGACAATTCCTTTTCATTCCGTGCTTGTTTGGACTTGGCAAACTGATAAAGTTCATCCTTTCTCTGTGCTTTCTCCACTGTTACAAAACACACACATTTTTTTTTAATTACTTAAAGTGCAAAAGACACAAATCAAGTGCTTCTGCTCTGTCTGCAGCAGAAGGTGGTACCAAACCAAAAGCATTTTCTTAAGATCAACGGGACCCGTTTCCCCTGTGGATAAAAAGAGCACAAAACCTCCAAGAAAACTAAAGAATCAAGTATTTTCTTTCAACTTTTCCTCAGCACTTGGATTCATTTCACTAGCAGCAGTATTGTGCTTCATTGACTGATTTAACTTTTCCTGAAAAGTTTCAGAAGTGAATTTTGCTGTCTGGAAATCCCTGACCTGCAAGTGCCAGCTCACTCCTCAGGCAGCTGTTTTCCTCTTTCAGGTGAAGGATTTCCTCCTGCTGCCTGCTGTTTTCCTTCATCCTTTCAGAGAGGGTGTCTACAAAATACAATGTGGTATTTCCCAGAATGAAAAGGGATCCTGCTGGTTCTGGGCTAAGGGAGGTTCCCCAGCATAAACATTCACCTTTCAGTTTATTTGTCTGAAGCATTAGTTCTCTCAGGGTCATGTTGAGCTCCGTCTGGTCTCTGTTGAGACAGAAATCCTCCGACTTCACTGCACGCAAAGCACCTTCCAGCTTTTTTAACTGAGATGTGAACTCAGTGATGTGATCTGTTGTTTCAACTAAAGCAGTGTCCTGGAAGAGGAAACAGAGTATGTCCTTAATTTCTAGATTGTGGATGGATTTGGACAAACCACCATTGCAGTAGTTACGGTGACTTCACGGATTGTTCTCCTGAGCTCTTCAAGTATAAAAACCCAAACCAAAGGCTTGTTTATGAAAATAAAGCAGTTTATTGTTTGTTGGCCACTTTCCCCTTCTCAAACAAGCCTAAGGGTTAAACATCAGTGAGATCAGTGGTGACAGAACCCAGGAGGCCCCACATTTACTGACAACAAACGTTACCTTCAGCCTGAGCATCGTGAGCAGCTCCTGCTCCCTCGCTTGCAGTTGGCCTGTTTTAACAGACAGTTCCAAAACTGAGCAGTGGAGAGTCTCGTTTTTCTCCTGGAGAACAGAAATAAGCATCAACTGTTGCTTCAGTGATTCAAAGTTGTTTTGTTTTGGGGGGTTTTTTCCCCAGCAAATGTGTCCACAACGTTGATTAAACCTTGTGAAGGGCAGTGTGGGATTCTGAGCAAGCTGGAGAAGGATGGAGGAAAAATTGTTCCCCAATTTGCTTGTGACCAAGGGTCTTAATACCCTCATGTCTTAGTTCATTTATTAGTTCATAATTAGTTCAATCAGACAGATAAAATGTAGAATAATGCTTTACCTCTTTGCATACAGATTAAAAATTATCCCACTCCTACAGCCGTTGCCAAATCACTTAAAAAACTTCTAGAACCCTTGAACACCAATTATTTTCATATCCTTAAACCAGTTTCAGAATGTTACAGTTCATCCCAGTAATCAAAGCTCTAAATAAAACCTTCTGAAACATTTTTTTAAAAGCACCAATAGTGCCCTGGGGGCAGCAGTGCCTCTTGCAATCCCAGTCCCTGACATTGTTGGTTCTGAGCAGGGTTCCCAAAACTGAGCAGACAAACAGCAAACTCCAAATTCTACCTTAGGACATTGGGTTATTTTGCTCCTTCCTCCCTCCTTTTTCTCTTCCTCCCCAGTAAATCAGAGCTGTACTTGGATCTAACATCACTGTGCTTAAAGACAAACGCAACTCAGGAGCCCTAATATGAAATATTTATTCACCAGTGAAATTCCCAAATGCCACTGGCGTTGTGTGCATGCACAGACTGCAAACCCAGACCATTACCCAACCCCTACCTCCAGAGCCTGGCAGCAAACGGATGAATCTGTCACTTTTTGAGTCAGCTCTTTAAACCTCTGCTGTGTATTTTCAAGTGTTGCCTTACTTTCGTTCTGCTGAGACTCTAAGAGCTGTATCCTTCTGGTCAGTGATTTTATAACGGCCTTTTTGTCATTCAGGTCGCCTGAGAAGGAAGGAGACAAGGTTATCTGTGAGGAAACAGCTCAGAGACTGTCACGTGGGTTTTTTAATCTCAGAAATAATTAAAAAAAAAAATAAATCTCGGAACTAATTTAACCCCGTGCTCTAAAATGATGCAATGCAGGCAGGGATGCTCGTGTGGCACAGCCCAAGGCAGGATTCCCCGGCTCCCCAGGGCAGATGGAACAGGAAATCCACGGTGAGCTCTGCAGAGTCAAACGACTGTTCAGAGCTGCCAGGGGCTTCACTGGCGGGTTTGTGGCTGATGCCAGAGCTGTGCAGCAGAACCCCAGGCCTCACGTTGCAAATTGTTCTCTTCTTCCCCCCCCCCCAACTTATTTGATCAGATTATTTTTTTAAGAATTCGCAGAAGCAATTTACACACTCGAACGAGGAAAAGCTTTCTGATTATCTCCCCCCCTCCCTTCAAGATCAGATCACACCGTGGAAGTTCAGATCTCAGAAACAGACAACACAATTTAGGGGCCGAAGGGCAGGAAATGGCTCCTTACGTGATGCAAAGCTCTTNCCTTCAAGATCAGACCACACCGTGGAAGTTCAGACCTCAGAAACAGACAACAATTTAGGGGCTGAAGGGCAGGAAATGGCTCCTTACGTGATGCAAAGCTCTTACTGAGGGGTTAAACCACCTGAACGTGCTTAAAAGCCCAAGACCTTACTCTTCACATGCACAACCCTTACTGGTCAAAGAGCTGCATCGCTGTGCCAGAGTCAGGATTTTATGGCGATCACTTTCCCAGGCCTGGATGTGTCTCTGGTGCACCGCAACCATGTCATTGAGCTCCTTGTCACGATCTTTCAGTTCTGCGATTAAAAGCTGCATCTCTTGCCTCTGTTTCTTAATGATGCTGTTCTCGTGATTGGGGCGAAGCTCCTTTAAAAAATGCGAGACACGGGACGCATTTCAACACAAGGATGTTGACAAACCCTCAGACGACAAACCCGAGGGGGGTTATTTTAAGCCGAAACACTATTCTATTATAAACAGAAAGCATTCCCAAAGGTTCTCGGTGGTTGTGGCTCTCGAGTGAAACCCTTGGCAGCACAGTGAGCAATTCCTGCCCACAACAGCTGCACTCCCGTGTTTTTACCTGGGGCGAGGCAGAGCCCGGCAGGGACGAGCCCGTGAGGGGCCGGGGCCCCGGGCGCGGCCGGGCACCAGCGGACACCGGCATCTCTCACAGCACAGGCTCCTGAGGGACCCTGAGGGGCCCTTGTGGTACCGCCACGCCGGGCGGGCTGTCCCCGCTGCCCACACGCCGCCGTCCCGGGGGCTTCCCGTTGCCCTCAGCGCCGCAGCCCCCGCCCGTTATCCCCCGTTACCGCCCCCGCCCGCCGTTGGAGGAAGCTCCGCCTGCCAGGGCCCGGGTTCGAGTCCCAAAGCCGCCAGTTCGAGTCCCGAGGCCGCGGGTTCGAGTCCCAAAGCCACTAGTTCGAGTCCTGAGGCCGCCGGTTCGAGTCCCAAAGCCACTAGTTCGAGTCCCGAGGCCGCGGGTTCGAGTCCCAAAGCCGCCAGTTCGAGTCCCGAGGCCGCGGGTTCAAGTCCCGAGGCCGCCAGTTCGCGTCCCAGGAACTCCAGTTCGAGTCCCGAGGCCGCGGGTTCGAGTCCCGGCCAGCGGGGGTGGGGCTGCTGGAAGACCGCACTACTAATTAATAACGTTGTTAATAGGGTAAGAGTAAAGAACTCTGTGGGATGTTATGGGTTGTTGGCAGCTGCCCTGCCCAGTGTTAAATAGGACAATGACAGAGCTACAGCTGTCTATGGAGATGCACCATTCCCAACTAAATCGATGGTTTGTAACTAAAAGGCACCAAAATAATGGACTTTACAGGTGGAGAACAGGGTTTCAGCAGGGACAGGAGGACATCACTTCCAGGACTCTGCACCACGGAGCATTTATTGCTACTAAATTGAGAAGTGAGATAAACAGCATTAATCTCTGCTCAGGCTGTTGGTGGGAAGGGAGAGCGCAGAGTCAATTAGTGGAACCCCCTCCCCTGCAGTGGTACCCACAGATATTCTGTGTTCATTGTGACCATTCTGGAACTGCCTCACCCAAAAGCCCAGCAGGGTTAGGAGATGGTTTAGAATTATGCCAACGGGATAAACTTTCAAGGCAGATTCACACATTCCTGTTTTTCACCCAACAGAATAGTTCAGTTGGCAGTGGCCTACAATGAAACTGCCTGAGCACTTCAGGATTCACTGTCCTCTCACTGCTAACAAACGTTTAGACTGTTTGTCCCACTCTAATTTATTTATAAAAGTCCCTGGAGGTAAGTCAGAGCTGTGAGTGTCTGCACACTTCACTTAAGCTCAGCAGAAACCAGAAATTTTTAACGACTCGAATTCTTATTTTCCTGTAATAGAGTTGGATGTAAAAACCCCCAGAAACTGTATTCGGTGAGGAACAGGAATTTTATTTCAATCTACTTCATGCATAAGCATGGTAGAACCCCAATTTAACTTTGGCAAATATCACGACAACAAAAAATAAAAGAACCAAGCAGCCTATACAGAACAGTGAAAATGCCAAGGATACAAGTTCTCCACAGTTTCACTGCAGAGCAAATGGATTCAGAAGCCTCACTTTGGCTGTGTCATTTATAACCATTTAATTAAATAAAGGGAGTCTTTCACTTCTTGACTTCTCCAAGATCTTCGATGCTGTCATCGTCCACCTGGGGGGAAAAAGGTAAAACACAGGAAATTAAGTGTGTTCGCTCCTTTAAATGCGATGAAATGTGGGAGAAGTAAAGAGCTCCATCCCAGATTCTCTGCTGGAGATTCTCCGGGAGTGACAGGTGCTCGCAGGACACAGCTGAGCCTAAAGACATGGAGTAATTTCAGGAAGAATTCCAGTTGGGAAATACCAGACCAAGGGAGGGTTAGAGAAACCCCCTGCAACTACAGCTCTCCCCTGTCAATTTTGGTCCAACCCCAATTAGCTTTCTTTCTGAAGCACAAGTGTGGAGGACTTTTTTGTTTTTTTTTTTAAATTTTGCAGTATTTTAAGAGGTGTTAAAAATAGAATAGCAATGTAAGAATACTCAGACATTCCTGTTCAGAAATGGCCACAAAGAAGCCACGGATTATTTGACAGCTGCAGGGTGGGAATGCAACAACTGCTCTTTTATTTTTGTGCCCTTTTCCAAAATCACTGGGAAGTCACAGGCTCTTGTGGGAAAGAAGAGCCCTGAGAGAAGAAAGGGTTTATTACCTCGGGCCACTTCTCCTGGATGACATCAATGATGTCATCTGTAAAATCCCCCTGAATGATGATTTCATCTTCTCCTGTTACTGAGGCACCGCAGGAAAACTTCTGAGCAAAAAACCTTTGTGCTTCCTTAAGATCAATCTCTGTGGAGGGAAAAATGGACAATTTAAGAACAGTCATCGACACTGAAGTATTTTCTCAAGTTTAAATCCAAAATCTTGTTCTAACTGTTGAAAAAGTAGTGGCACTTTACAGTCAAAGCTCAGCTTTCCACTGAAAGCAAAGTCTGTTGTTTACACCCAAAACATCTGAGCCCACAGATCCAGCAAAAGCTTCCAGGGAAAAATAACTGAATGTCCTCTACACATTCTGCTCACGTGGGGCTGAGCTGCACACACTCACCACACAAACCACAACCAAGGGTAAAATTTGCCTTTTTAACCGAATTTATGGTCAGTGTGTGCAGTAAGGTGTTGTTATGAACACTAAAAGCTGTGTAGGGCAGCATTACTCTGGTAATCATTTGACTGCCTGAGCAGAAAGGCAGCCCAAGCTTTACTTAAAGAGTCTTGAGAACAGGTAAAATTAAATATATTCACAGGTCTGATGGAAATAATTTTAGAAAAATAAATATATTTATAATCAAAGGCAACAGATTACTCTGAAGTCCAACAAGTGCATTGCTGTGGGAAACACTCTCTCAAAGAAACCTGTATCCCTGTTTGTTCGGAAAAACACAGAAATAAGGAGTTGAAAAACTTATCCCTGAGGGAAGGCAGTGCTGCTAAAAGCTCCTTGGGACTTTCACCTCACACACAAGAGGAGCAGATCCCTCAATGAAACATCATCAGAATATCAACAAGTCAGAGGCAGGACCACCCAAAACCAGGAGAACCACAGAACTCACCGAACGTTGCCAGGCCACAAACCCTCGTGACGTATTTTTTCTTTGCTCTGGGAATTTTAGCTATTGTAACTTTCTGTGGTACAGTCTTCTTTTTCTGTTTTATCTGACCTCTTCCACCTTTAAAGCAGAGCACAAGGTTACATGATTGGTTAAATGATGTCGTACTTCAAAGACAGAAGCATTTCAGGTCAGACTTAATCCCTACAAACAAAGGAACTGTTTTATCTCCCCAGATGTGCTGGTAACAAAAATGTATTTTGCATGTTGTCTCAGGTTTATTAAGAAAGATCCCATGTCATGAAAGCTCAGCATTGTGAGAAATAACAATATATCAATGTCAGATGTGTCCAAGCAGAGGTTGCACAGCAGAACTCCCACTGCAATGAGCAAGACAGGAAAAAGACACATTCCACTAATTAGGATTCTTCAAGTTGGATTAAGATCTTGGCTAACTTGGTTTACACTCATTGGGTTACTCCAGGATAACCGAAGTTTCATGTTCCTGGGCCTTCTCAGCATGAAAACCTGCAGAATTTATGACAAGCAAATTAACCCCCGTGACTGTTCCTTTTTCTAACACTTCCAATTCAGTGTTATTATAAACTGTGTCATTATAAACTGGTAGCTGATCATTTTAAGACAGCAGATTTCTGTCCCAAAATTGCTTCAGCAAATTCCTGCAGTGTCTTTGTAAGTTTAGGCCTGTTTTTCCTCACCCCTTCCCTTACACTCAGTCCTAAACCACCACACTTAACACCTCGCTGTAAGTCTTGATGAAACTTTAGATACTGTGAAAAATAATCCCTAAATATTTTAAACATCATTATTTTAGAACTACAAACCAGACTGAAACCAAACCATACCACCACACACAATGAATCAATGTGGGAAGAAAACGTTCTGAAATCCCTGGGAAAAGCATCCGAGCTACAGAACATAAATTAATGTTGTCACTGCACGTTGCAAGTGGAACTGGTTACCAAGACACAAAAATAAAACAACTGCAGTGATTTTGTGGCCTAAAATATGAATTCCACTGGGCATGAACCATAATTTCTGAAGCACTAGACACAACTGACCCTGCACAGGCAAATGTCTATTAAATCCCCCAGCACTCTGATTTATGTTCAGTAATTAAACACAGAGAACCCCAATGACAGAAGATAAAAAATGAAACAATTTGAACACAATTTTATCTCCCAAAGTTGGGTTTTGAAAGTGTTTTTCTTTGGTGTTGCCGAGCTCACAACCAAAATGCAGGGAATCAGTGCCCTGCTCCAGAGCAGCAGGTGACAAAGGGATGCCCCAAAGCTCTTAGAAATCAGTACCACAAGCAACCATTTAGACCTTGCCTCTCTTTTGCTTCTTCTTCTCTTCTTCTTCTCCTCCCACAGTTCCTTGGCCTTCTCCAACCCCAGCCTCCTGTTTGGGTGAGTTTTCTTAAATGCACCAGAGAAAGGAGAGAGGGGGAAAAAAGGACAGAATTATTGGTCAGACACTCACAGCCCCTCAGGAACAGGAAGGTCCAGTGGTATTTTGCTAAATCAGTGAATTCTGCTGAAGTGCAGCAGCCCCTTGATGGATGTGTGTTACACCTTCATTATTTATGCAAATGAGACTCCAGAAAAGCCTGAGCTCCAAGGTACAGTTACAATTCCAACACAGGCTCTTCCACAGACAGAGAGAAATTAATGATAACGTTAATGACGGCATTCCAAATGCAAATTAACAGGTTCTCTACTGTTAATGACCTTTCCTCCAGCCATCCGTGGCAGACTGGACAGACATAAAATCCACAAAAATTAACTTTAATGGGAAACAAGTGCCTGGGTCACAGCAGGAACCTTAAGAAAGCTCCAATATTGTTACTGAAACTACACACCAAGTATTTAGTGATTTCTGAGGTTACCAAACATATTTCACAGCATCCAAAAGCACGGGAGACCCCCAGGGAAATTATTAAATACAGCAGGAAAAGGAAAGAGATGAGAACTGGGCAAGCTCAAAGATGTCTGGAGTATGTCTGAGGGTAAATATCAGTTAGGAAATAGATAAGATTCTCACCTACTGTAAGTTTTGCAAACTCATCTGGAAAATTCTTCTCTAACCATTGTCTGCATTTCGTCACATCCGGCATGTATTCACAGTACTAGAGGGAAGTCACAGGAATGTTGTTAGTGGAGGGATGACAAAATACACCCCAAAACACATTTGCTGTTCAGCTCAGCCATTTCTCCTTAGGGTGACAGGAGACAAACACTGTATCAGCACATAAGAAACCTCGTGTCACCCTAGAGATGGCAGTGGCTGAAGAACAGATCTGCCACAAATAAGGAAAGCCAGAAAAGATCAGGGAGAATCAGCACAGTCAGGGACCACAGGACAGAAAGAAAAAGGGTGGGACAACAAAAAAATTAACTCACCTCTGTTGGCAACGAACAGACTGGAGAAAGAAGGGAAAAAAAAAAAAGAACAGATTACACAAAGAAGTAAAGGAGTTCTCCACTTCCAGCCTCAGCATTAAATCCCAAATCATGTAATCTTCTGACTTGGAAGGGACCCACAAGAGTCCAACTCTTAGCCCTGCACAGGACAACCCCAGAGGGTGTTCTGAAGTCTGGGGTGACTTCTCACATTGTAACTTCTGGTTAAAATCTCACACTGACTCAAAAACATTGATTTGTTGATGTCACTCCCCATTTTAACTCCTCTGTGCTCACATGCTCTGCATTAGGATAAAACCATCACAGTCAGAGAGGGAAGGGAAGGAGAAGCTTTGGGAGAAGTTACAGAAAGAAACACCAGTTCTACCTGAGGCAAAAGATACACCCAATAAACCGCCACGTGATCTGGTCAGCTCTCCTTTTCCCAAGAGCTGCCAAAAAGGGATCTGGCCCCACAACCACCCAAACCAACCGTGCAGACCTTCACTCACAATGGATTGTTTCCTAATCCCCTGCAACTGCATCCAAACCTATCTAAAAAACATACCTCGGTTATTTACTTCCCTTTAAATTCCAGCCACACATGTGTTAACAAATAAAAGCTAATTCCACACACAATGCTTTAATGTATTCAATTCCTTACTGTCACATTAATGCTCAGAGGCCTTTCCTGTGCCAAAGGCTTTGTGCAGGAAGGGATCTCAGCCCTCACTCCTTCCACACCCACAGAGCTGTCAGTACCTCTGTCTTTCAGGGGGAAAAACTCTCACATTTCACCAGAAACGCTTCAGATAAAATACACAACACGAGCAGTTTCACAAAGACGACCAGAAAGGTCAAGTTGACCACGGTCGAGCTTCTCAATGAAAGCTGCCCAAAAGCAGCTCTGGCTCCCTGTGGCCTCACAAGCAGCACATCGATGGGGTCACCAGCACTTGCCTCCGCAGTAGAGCACCCGCAGGGGGTAGTCGCCATCGGCCTTGGCACCGCTCCGTCCCTCCCCTCGGCAGTCGGGGACCACCGGCTCGGCCACGTCCGTGGCCATGTCACACACCTGAGGGTCACAGGAGGGATCAGGACCCGAGTTCTGCCATTAGATGGGTCACATCCCTCCCAACTCAACAGGAATCCCAGAGACGGGGGAGCAGAGNACCCCCAGGGAAATTATTAAATACAGCAGGAAAAGGAAAGAGATGAGAACTGGGCAAGCTCAAAGATGTCTGGAGTATGTCTGAGGGTAAATATCAGTTAGGAAATAGATAAGATTCTCACCTACTGTAAGTTTTGCAAACTCATCTGGAAAATTCTTCTCTAACCATTGTCTGCATTTCGTCACATCCGGCATGTATTCACAGTACTAGAGGGAAGTCACAGGAATGTTGTTAGTGGAGGGATGACAAAATACACCCCAAAACACATTTGCTGTTCAGCTCAGCCATTTCTCCTTAGGGTGACAGGAGACAAACACTGTATCAGCACATAAGAAACCTCGTGTCACCCTTGAGATGGCAGTGGCTGAAGCACAGATCTGCCACAAATAAGGAAAGCCAGAAAAGATCAGGGAGAATCAGCACAGTCAGGGACCACAGGACAGAAAGAAAAAGGGTGGGACAACAAAAAAATTAACTCACCTCTGTTGGCAACGAACAGACTGGAGAAAGAAGGGAAAAAAAAAAAAGAACAGATTACACAAAGAAGTAAAGGAGTTCTCCACTTCCAGCCTCAGCATTAAATCCCAAATCATGTAATCTTCTGACTTGGAAGGGACCCACAAGANCTTGTGGTGCCTGAGGGTCCTGTGCCACTTTGTGCTCGATCCCAGGGTTTACCCGTCCCGGTGATTCACAGAATCACAGAATATTCTGAGTTGGAAGGGACCCACAAGAGTCCAACTCTTAGCCCTGCACAGGACAACCCCAGAGGGTGTTCTGAAGTCTGGGGTGACTTCTCACATTGTAACTTCTGGTTAAAATCTCACACTGACTCAAAAACATTGATTTGTTGATGTCACTCCCCATTTTAACTCCTCTGTGCTCACATGCTCTGCATTAGGATAAAACCATCACAGTCAGAGAGGGAAGGGAAGGAGAAGCTTTGGGAGAAGTTACAGAAAGAAACACCAGTTCTACCTGAGGCAAAAGATACACCCAATAAACCGCCACGTGATCTGGTCAGCTCTCCTTTTCCCAAGAGCTGCCAAAAAGGGATCTGGCCCCACAACCACCCAAACCAACCGTGCAGACCTTCACTCACAATGGATTGTTTCCTAATCCCCTGCAACTGCATCCAAACCTATCTAAAAAACATACCTCGGTTATTTACTTCCCTTTAAATTCCAGCCACACATGTGTTAACAAATAAAAGCTAATTCCACACACAATGCTTTAATGTATTCAATTCCTTACTGTCACATTAATGCTCAGAGGCCTTTCCTGTGCCAAAGGCTTTGTGCAGGAAGGGATCTCAGCCCTCACTCCTTCCACACCCACAGAGCTGTCAGTACCTCTGTCTTTCAGGGGGAAAAACTCTCACATTTCACCAGAAACGCTTCAGATAAAATACACAACACGAGCAGTTTCACAAAGACGACCAGAAAGGTCAAGTTGACCACGGTCGAGCTTCTCAATGAAAGCTGCCCAAAAGCAGCTCTGGCTCCCTGTGGCCTCACAAGCAGCACATCGATGGGGTCACCAGCACTTGCCTCCGCAGTAGAGCACCCGCAGGGGGTAGTCGCCATCGGCCTTGGCACCGCTCCGTCCCTCCCCTCGGCAGTCGGGGACCACCGGCTCGGCCACGTCCGTGGCCATGTCACACACCTGAGGGTCACAGGAGGGATCAGGACCCGAGTTCTGCCATTAGATGGGTCACATCCCTCCCAACTCAACAGGAATCCCAGAGACGGGGGAGCAGAGCTGAGGGGATGGGGGAGCAGAGGGGAGGGGATGGGGGAGCAGA
>WEKX01023558.1:1289705-1300093 GCA_013390025.1 Pitta sordida
CGCCATGCCCCGGTACGCGCAGCTGGTGATGGGCCCGGCGGGCAGCGGGAAGGTGAGCGGGCAGCGGCGGGTGGCGGGGGGGGGGGGGCCCTGGCAGCGCCTGACGGCCGCGTGTGCCTTGCAGAGCACGTACTGCGCCACGATGGTGCAGCACTGCGAGGCGCTGGGCCGCGCCGTGCAGGTGGTGAACCTGGACCCGGCGGCGGAGCAGTTCAGCTACCCGGTGATGGCAGGTGAGCACCGCCTTGGGGAAGTGTTTTAACTGTGGCGAAATACGTAGTGCTCGGTCCCTGAGCGGGTGAGTGGTGCCTGGGCGTGTCCTCAGTGAGAGATCAGCGCAGCCNGGGGTGGGGCCCGCGCAGGCCTTGGGAAAGTGTAGCGAAATACGTAGTGCTTGATGCCTGAGTCGGTGTCCTCAGTGAGAGATCAGCGCAGCCTTGTGGTGCCTGAGGGTCCTGTGCCACTTTGTGCTCGATCCCAGGGTTTACCCGTCCCGGTGATTCACAGAATCACAGAATATTCTGAGTTGGAAGGGACCCACAAGGATCATCGAGTCCAACTCTTAACACTGTCTCCCTGGCGGGAATCGAACCCGGGTCTCCCACACGCCAGGTGGGGACACTTACCACTGTACTAAAGTGGATTTCACTCAGGTCACTTGAGAACGAAGTGTGTCTGAACAAAGGTAACAGGAGCGCACTCTGACCTGGAGGTGAGATCATTTCAAGCAGGAGGGATTCAGCAGCAGATCCAGGACTTGGAGAGGAGGATCTGGGGGGTGGGGGTGCTGAGAGACCCCCCGGGAGTGTTCAGCTCATGTTTGTGTCTGTGAATCTGTGGGAGTTGAGGATATCACCTGGATTTTAGGCTGCTCGGGGCAGGGATGTCCCTGAGCTCCAGGCTGGTTCCAGGGTTTATCTCCCGGGGTTCGGTGTTGCCACAGACATCCGGGAGCTGATAGAAGTGGACGATGTCATGGAAGACGAGTCCCTGCGGTTCGGCCCCAACGGAGGCCTGGTGTTCTGCATGGAGTACTTTGCCAACAACTTCAGCTGGCTGGAGGAGAGCCTGGGGCACGTGGAGGACGATTATGTACTGTTTGACTGCCCAGGTAAACACGCACCATTCACAGTGCTGCGGGTTTAGCCGGGCACAGTAATCCATGTTTTATGAGAGAGGGTGGCTGTGCCATCCACGTTCCTGCTCACCAACCCGAGTGTGCCCCAGGTCAGATCGAGCTCTACACTCACCTGCCCGTGATGAAGCAGCTGGTGGAGCAGCTCCAGCAGTGGGAATTCCGCGTCTGTGGAGTCTTCCTGGTGGATTCCCAGTTTATGGTGGAGTCTTTCAAGGTACGAGATGGGATTGCTGGTGTCAGGGTGCAGCAGGGAGAGTCCCAGCTGGGTGTAAAGAAAAGCAGGAATAATCCCAAGGAGGGTTTGGGTTTTTCTTAATGTCCTTTTCCGTCTTGGGTACTCCAGAAATAGATGGGGTACTGGGCACCTCTCTTTCCCAGCTCCTCATCTGGCTTTGTGTCCATGGTCCTTATATTCATTCCTGGAATTGGGGTTCAATGTCCTGAGTGTTGGTATTTTGTTTTTTCTGTACTTTAATCCATCATTTTTCATTCCCTCTAAGTTTATCTCTGGAATTCTGGCAGCACTCAGTGCAATGATTTCTTTAGAGATTCCACAGATTAACGTCATGACCAAAATGGATTTGCTGAGCAAGAAAGCCAAGAGGGAAATAGAAAAGTAAGTTGCAAAAAAAATTATTTTTTTTTTTAGTCAAGAAAAGAAGTGACATCTGGCTCTTTTGTGTCATTCTGAAGGACAGACTTTGATTGCTAATGATGCTTTTGTTTCTCCCAGGTACTTGGACCCAGACATGTATTCCATGATTGAAGATTCCACAGATATATTGAAAAGCAAGAGGTTTAAAAAACTGACTAAATCCATATGTGGATTGGTATGTCCATTGCTTTTGAACTGCTGCCCTTAAATTCAGCGTAACCTTTTGCCTCTTTAAACTCAGTTCCTGATTTTTTCAAATTAGCATAATATTCTTGATCCTGTTGATCCTCTACTGTTGATATTTGGATTGCAGCCAATACATTTTTGGTGAATCTTTTGGGAAGTGGCTTTTCCTCCCATGTGGAATTTAGGACTGCTAGCCAGGTGTCCTGAGAGGGGAATTTTGTTTTTTGTGGGATTTTGGCAGCCCAGGGCACTGTGGTTTGAGGAGGTGGCTTGGAGTGCTGTGCCTGGGAGTTCAGCTGCCACGTTTTCCTTTGCACCCTCATCCCTCCAGATCGATGATTATGGGATGGTTCGGTTCCTGCCCTTGGACCGCTCTGACGAGGAGAGTATCAACATCGTCCTGCAGCACATCGACTTCACCATCCAGTACGGGGAGGACCTGGAATTCAAAGAGCCAAAGGTAAGACACGTCTGGGGGGAGATGGAAAATTTAAATAAGTTCTTTGCCTTGCTGATAAATTCTTGTCTTAGTGCAGTTCAAAAATCTTCCATTACAGTTATAAGTGTGGAATTGTTTAACAGCATCTTGCGCAGGCAGATGGATCACGTGGTTGTGCTTAAAAGCAGTGCTCTGGTGTTCAAAATTAACAGAACTTTAACTTTCAAATGTCAGAAAGGGCCACTGAAATCACTGAGGTTTTTTCCTACGTGACTGTTCAAACTCCCCTGGTGATTTCTGTGTGCAACCCCTGTGTTGTGTGTGAGATTAGAAATAAATTCTGTTGTGTGAAATAATAATAGGAGACTGTTAAAAGTCTATGTCTAGTGTTATTATTCAGCTCAGAAAACCTAAGGAACCAGTCCAGTGCTTTTACTCCATTTTTAAATTCAGTTTTTTACTCTTTTTGTGCGGCAGAATATTTGGATCTAGATTTTGACCTTTATATAAAAGTTGATATGTTTCTGTTTTCTTGTTGGCAGGAATGTGAAGAAGATAAATCTGCTCTTGTGGATGAATACTTTCAAGATCGTGTGGATGAGTAAAAAAAAAAAACATGTTCAAACTGGGAGGAAAATACTTTGCTTGTGGTAAAAAATATTAAACCCTCCCCCCAGCAAACCCTGACCCCCTGCACAAACACACTTGATGTTTTATCTGTAAAATAACTAATATTTATAGTGAAGAGTGAGTTATATGACCTCATAACTATTTTAATAAACAATTTTTTACTCTTATGCCTGTGTTTTGTAAGCCATATGGGCCAGTGTTATTACATATAAAAGTTCCCCTGCTTGAAACAAATTAACGGTTTGCCAAAGAGGCAAAGCTGTATCTAAATCTGCAGTAAATATTTATCTCCAGCCCTGAGTGGTTCATTTCATTGTTACGTAGCTGAGAGAAACAATTCTTCTGCAGGGTATAAATTGTGTTTAATAAACTCTGTCATTCTGTAGGAGCAGCTTGGTTAGCAAATGTCTGAGTGCAAGGATTCCCCTTGATGGAAACCAAACCAAGAAGTGAATACCTGGAGTGTGAGGGCAGCTGGGCTTTGTAGTTTCTTGTTTCTAGTCCAGAAGATGTAATTTTTTTCCCCTCTTATTAGTAGGGTTGTTCATGTCTGTTTAAATAAATGGGTCAATAGTCATAGTGTTGATACTGTGCTTATTTTTGAAGTAAGGATCTGCTTTTGACAAAGCAGAGCCAGAAATGGAAGAGAGGTTCAACAAGGCAGCAAATCCTGCATGTCTAGAGGAAAAGGACTCCCAAAAATCCATCTGTGGCAGGTTTCATGTGGCTGAATTAAACCACTTAAGCACTGGGAAGACTGGTGGCTTAACTCCCCTCCAGACTGCCTGGTCCTTGGGACAAGCCATGGTTATTGATGGCTTTGGCTCACCTCCCAAACCTCCCCGTTTTTTCTCCCTGATTCATGCCATGAGTCATTTCCCAGGGGACAAATCCAGCCCGCTGGGTCCTAGGGAAGGTTAGGGCTGGTAGTAATAGGAGTGTGCACCTGAAAATACCGGATCCCTCTGAACACAACACGTTTGGAGCCGCTCCTTACACCGAGTGCCCCCAGGAGCTCTGGAAATGCGCAGGAGAGAAAACCGGCTGCGAGCAAAGCAACCCCGATGTGCTTTTGTCGTGCGACAGGAACTCACGGCTCAGATCTCAGGGAGGCTGGAAAAGAACAGGGTGGCACGGAGTGACCGAGGAGGGGTTATTTGCGCTGCTGGCCACAGCAAAGGCAGAGAGAGGGGGAACAAAGCAAAGCCTCCATGAGATGGCACGGGTTAGGGGCTCTGGAAGGACGGGCACAGCGCTGTCCCCGGGGCGGTGCCCGCGGGGCGGTGCCGGCTCCGCTCCCCCTGCTCGCACCGCCTCTGCCGCTGCCTCATTTCCTGCAGCAGGAGGAAGCTCTGCGGTACCCGAGCCGTTCTGCCCCGCCGAGCCGCCTCTGCCCTTCGAGATGCCGGTGAGCGGCGGGAGCGAGCCCGGGCCGGGGAAGGGGCAGCGCTGCGGGGGCTGCTCGGGGGCACCACGGGGACACCGAGGGGCTGCGGGGAACCCACAGGGGACCCGCGGGGAGCGGCTCTCGATGGGAGGCGGCTGCGAGGCCAGCGCCCTCCTCCCTCTTCCTCTTCTCCTCCTCCTCCTCCCCGCAGCCCGGAGGGTGCGACCCGGCTGTGCCGGGGGAAGGGGTGCTCAGGGCAGCGCTTTGCTCTGGCTCTCTTCGCACCATCTTCCCCCCGGGGCAAATAAATTCGTTTTTTACGCCCACCCTCCCCCTTCACACCCTTCTCTGCGCCCCACAAAACCTGGGCTGGGAAGAGGGGAAGGATTCCCAGTGGGCTCCCACACCACGGTGGGAACACCTGGAAAGTGCCTGAAAGTAATTTTATTAATTGTTAAAAATGCGGTTTGCCAGGAAGAATCTGTCATATGCAGAATGTTTGGGTTTTTTTTAACTTAAACCAGTTTCAGAGTGCACAGAAAAGCCTCTTTTTTTTTTTTTCCAATCCATTAAGCCTGGCCATATTTATAATTGTCTAATGTTATCAGACAAGAAAATAATACATACATTTTTTTAATGACCATCTAACTTTGACTGAGCCCCTTGGTGCTGGCAGGAGGGGCTCAGGCTGGAGACGAGCTGTGCCTGCAGAGCAGCTGTAGGGATTTCATCCTGTCCCCCCCCACCACCACGACTCCAGATGGTGGCAGTGATGATGTTCTCATGGCCTTCACCAGAATGGCACCAGAAAATTCTGTGCACACTTGCTGGAAGCATCATAATGAACTAGACTGTGCCTCCTGTTTGTGAAGGCAGGAGGGGTGTGACTGGGTACAGAGATGTGTATTTTCAGCAGGCTCAGTAATCAGGTTTCCCCTGTTCTAGGCTTACCACTCCACGCTAATGGACTCGGACACCAAGCTGATTGGGAACATGGCACTGTTACCCATCAGAAGCCAGTTCAAGGGCCCAGCACCTCGGGAAAGTAAGTTTATAACAATATCTCTGAAAACCTGGACGCAGCTCATCATGTCCCGGGTTGTTCCGAGCCAGCCCCAAGCCAGAGGAGTCACGGGTGGGAAGGGAAGAGCTTTGCAGTTCGCAGAGGAGGAGAGAAGTTTTCAAATAGTTCAGCTGTGCAGCCTGAGGTTTTTGAGGAGGATGTGCTGGTGTCAGAGGAAGTGGGGGTTGAGCTACTGAGAACTCGGGCCCTGGGCTGCAGGTGATGCTGCTGGGCTGCTCCGAGGGACAGGCAGCAACAATGGAAGTGAAGTTCCAGGCAGCCTGGAAGGGATTGCCCTTCACACATGAACTTCCCAGGCATGGCATTCCCTGGGAATGGGGCAGTTTGAGAAAGGGATGCAAAGGAAAATTATTTCTGGATTTAAGCCTTGGACGGTAGCAAAAGGTAGCCTGTCGCTGTGAGTTCTGCTCCCCTCCTTTTGATTTTGGGGAGGATGATGACATCTGTGTGGTTGTGCTGCATGCTTTCTCCAAACACATTTTTCCTATCCTGTAGTTACGTTAAAACTTTGGCAAGTTACTCAGCTGATGGAAAAGTCAGGAAGTGCTCAAGTGCTGCTGTTTCTGGAGTGAGACATTACAGAGAAAGAAGGAGTTAAAAGCTCCTGATAAGAGTAGGAAGTTTAAACATTCCAGCCTGAGCTCATTGGTGTTTCACATTTCTCTGTTCCGCAGTGCTGACTTCTGCTTTTTTGGAAATACCAGGGTTTTGCTTTTGCAATAATCCTTTATATGCATTTCAGTGAGTAAAAGTTGCTACAAATGTAGTGTAACAGTGCACTGCTTAACTCTGTATTTCTTTTTTTTTGTTAGCTAAGGACACTGATATCATAGATGAAGCCATCTACTACTTCAAAGCTAATGTTTTCTTCAAAAATTATGAAATTAAGGTAATTCTTTTGAGATCCTCAGCAGACACTAGTTCTTTGGAGGGTTGGTGCTGCGAGTATAAATTTACTTTCAAGGCAATAATTCTATTAGATCACAAAATCTCCCACTTGATTTGTAAAGTTGGGTAAACATGACTTGCCAGTCCCTCTCTCACGGGGGAACTGGGCTGAAATGGTTTGAATTCATTCCTGTTTCAGACTTTTGTCAGTTCCACAGTGTCTCCCTTAATCTAAGAGTTCCTGGGCTCTGTGTGTGCTCGTTTTGCAGAATGAGGCTGACAGAACACTCATCTACGTCACCCTCTACATTTCTGAGTGCCTGAAAAAGCTGCAGAAGGTAAAAAAGCGAATTTCTGTGCACGATTTCCTAATACTTTCCTCCCAGTGGCTGTGAATGTGTTGCTGCTCTTTGGGTCTAATGCTCCATCGGCTTTTGTTTATAACTGCTAAGCCACTGTTTGCCTGGTTCTTCCAGTGTAACTCCAAAGGCCAAGGGGAGAAAGAAATGTACACACTGGGAATCACTAACTTCCCAATCCCTGGGGAGCCTGGCTTTCCACTCAACGCCATTTACGCCAAACCTGCCAACAAGCAGGAGGAAGGTAAGGCTGATCCAGCCCCTCCAGGGCTTCCTTGGGCTTCACTGCTCCAGTTTCTATCAGCAGCTGCATTTTTGTGACTGCAATTGGGAGAATTACCATTCAAACTGAACCTTCTCAGTGTGCGGTCTGTCTGCTGAGGGCGGCAGAAGCTGCATTTTCTGACCTCAAGGGCCCAGTGACTCCCCTGGATCCACAGATCCAGCAGAACAAATTAAGAGGGTCTGGGAATGCCTTTGGCCAAGCCCACACCAGAACAAATGAACAGAAATAACAGAGAACAGTGTGGATGATCCCTCTACTGGAAATACCATAAAAATCCTGAATGTCCCTGTAAATCGAGCCAAGGGATTCAGTGACCTGCAGGTGTGAAAATCACTCTCTGCTTCAAACAGTGGCATGTGGTGCCTCCCCGTTCAGCCCAGTTGGACTTGGTGCCCCCCAGTTTACCCTGGTTTCCCTGTGCTCTTTCAGAGGTGATGAGGGCCTACCTGCAGCAGCTGAGGCAAGAAACTGGCCTTCGCCTCTGTGAGAAGGTGTTTGATCCTCAGAGTGACAAGCCCAGTAAGGTGAGAGTCCAGTGGGATCCTCGGGGAGCTCCTGAGAGGTTTGGGGGGTTGTTCAGCACCATGGGGTGAGGGTCAGGCGTGGTCACTCTGGCCAAGCCTCACTGGTTTGGCAGTGAAGTGGCAGCTGCAAGTTCTCAATAAATTTAATCTCGTGTAATACGACAGTGAATGGCAATTTGGGTCACTTGGACAGGCAGGGCAGTGATCAAGAGGTGTCTGGTCCAACACATCAAAGTGTGGGACGTCTGCTCGTGGCTGGGGTTGCAAATGGAAGTTCACAGGCAGGAGAGAGGCTGTTTCTCTTCCCAGGCTGCTCTGATGTGAGAGCTGCTTTGAAGTAGATTGGTTTGACTCATATCCAGATTGAAAAAAATTGCTGATCAATGAGTGAATTGCCTCCTGACTGCTCACATGTTTCATGTGCAAATGTTGCTGCATCTAATATTGGAATTATTTAGGCTAATTTAGTTTCAAAGCCGTTGCTTCCTGATGCATCTCGTTGTTTATAATTATATCAGAATAAAATAAAATGAATGAGAGAAATTAGAATTTCCCACTTTAATTCAAAGTCCTATATTATGGATTCATTGGGTGCATTCTTACTGTCTCGTTCACCTAAATTCCAGTAGGCACCAGTGTGGAAAACTATGTGCCAGACTGGAGCCTTAACATTTTTAATGTGTCAGGGGTTGGATGCTTTAAAATCTCATCCATCACACGGAAACCACTCGTGCGTGTTTTCTGACTTTGTTCTTCCTTCTGCAGTGGTGGATCTGCTTTGTGAAGAGACAGTTCATGAACAAGAGTCTCTCGGGCCCTGGGCAGTGAAGAGGCAAAGCGGCAACAACTTTAAACATTTCCACAGCAAGATGTTCGAGTCTTTTGCCTTTGTTTTGGATATATTTTGTACCAGGGAAGAGTTAAGTGCTTATGAATTAAAAACGGAAAAAAACCCCAAACCTGTCAATGAGGGATGGAGGGAGGGGGACGAGGACGAAAAGATAAGTTGCATAAGCAAAAATTATTAAGCTGGTGCTTAATAAGTGATTTCTAATGTGGTGTTTCAGATGCAAGCTGCTTATTTTCCTGGCTACAGCATTTAAAGCAGGCCTTGTATTTAAGAGGAGAAATGGGCCTGGCTGAGGGGCGGGGGAGCAGCTGTGCCACTGCTCTGCTGGCTGGAGCCTGGGTGTCACTGTCCAGGGAAAAGGGACCTCTCACACCGTGTTGTCCATGCAGTGATTTTTACCTCGTTTTCATTAAATTTCGCCTGTGAGTAATGTGGTAACTCCTGTGTGTCTTGTGGAGCCTTCAGAGAAATCAGAGAGGTGGGTTTGTTTTTGGGAAAAGACCCCACGTGCAGCACGGGAAGGACGTGGAGCTGGTGGAGCAAGTCCAGAGGAGGCACCAGGCTGATTAAAAGGACGGAGCAGCTCTGCCGTGAGGGAAGGCTGGGAGGACTGGGATTGTTCAGCCTAGAGGAAGCTGAGGAGTGACCTAATTGTGGCCTTGCAGTGCCTGGAAGAGCCAACAAGATGGAGAGGGACTTTGGAGGGACAGGACAAGGGGGAATGGCTCACACTGACAGAGAGGAGCTTTAGGTTGGATATCAGGATATCCTCTCTGCTGTGAGGGTGGGGAGCCCTGGCACAGGTTTCCCAGAGAGGCTGTGGCTGCCCCGTCCCTGGGAGTGTCCAAGGCCAGGTTGGGATAGTGAAAGGTGTCCCTGCCCATGGCAGGGGATGGAATGAGATGCTCTTTAAGGTCCCTTCCTGCCTAGACCAGCCTGAGATTCTGTGATTACTGTGTAACACTGGTCAGTTGGAAGTGAATTATTCCCACTGCAAACCTGGATTTTGCAGCAAATTTACCTGTTTATTTAGCAGGTCTGTCTTTGCAGAGCTGTGTTCCACTGTACTGAAATGCCTTCAGATGTATCGCAGGCAGATCTCACCCAGCCGGTCTGTGGCTGCCTTCGTGGTGGTGGATTCCAGCACCCCCAAACTGGTGAAAACTGGCTGTTCCCATCGGTCAGATGGTTTCTGGAAAAACACACAGATCCAAGTTTGGTTCATTCGGGGTTATTTGCCTTCATGGCAATACATGTCTCACTGTGACCACACAGCACTTCCAGCGTTACCCGTTCTGTGTTTGTCTGCTGAGAGCTGTGCTCCTCCCCACACAGCAGTGATGGCACTGATCCCACTGATCCCACTGCCAGAACAGCATAGCCATGTTCCACATTCCTTTTGTAATCAAGGGTGGAAAATAGTGATTCATCTCTTCAGTCTACCCCAGTAGTTACTGGTCACCCTAGTGAGGCATTTGCCTGCCTATGCCCCACAAAAATGTAAGTTTTGAAGGATCTTTCTCCTGTTACCAATTTTTATAAGCAGGAGCTTTGTTATTTCAGAGACCTCGGTCACATTGAGCTGCAGCAGCCAGCAGAGTGTTCTCAGGACAAGGGGCACACTCGAGGCACAGGGAGTGTGTGTGTGTCTTCATCAGAGGACATAGAACCGAGGAGATCACCTCATAAACCGAGGGGATCCCCTCTCCCCTCACACTCCAAGCAGATCCACACACACACACGGGATCAGACCCCTCTGTCCCCTCACACCCGCTCTCACACCCCTCTCTGCTCTCACACCCCTCTGTCACCCTCACAGTCATTATCACACCCCTCACACCCGCTCTCACACCCTTCTCACACCCTTCTCACCCACTCTCACACCGCTCTCTCCCCTCACACCCGCTCTCACACCGCTCTGTCCCCACACACCCGCTCTCACACCGCTCTCTCCCCTCACAC
>WEKX01023558.1:1300269-1355159 GCA_013390025.1 Pitta sordida
GCGCGAGGACCCCTCGGTGGCGCCATTTTGGAGTGGCGGCGGCGGCGGCGGCTCCGTGTCCCGTGTCCCGCTCCGTGTCCCGTGTCCCGCTCCGTGTCCCGTGTCCCTCTCGGTGCCCTCCCGGCCCTGCCGCTCCGCCCCGCCGGCAGCATGAGCGTGGTGGAGCACGTGCGCGAGATGGCGGCCGCCGGGCTGCACTCGAACGTGCGGCTGCTCAGCGGGCTGCTCCTCACCATGAGCGGCAACAACCCGTGAGTGCCCCGCCGGCCGAGGGCGCTGAGGGGGAATAGCGGGCGGGGGCCGCTGTGAGGTGTCCCTGTCCCATCCCTGCAGTTCCGCAGCCCTTTCCCTGCCCTGGCGCTGTCCCCGGTCCCTGCAGGGATGGGGCCGGGCTCTGTCCGGGTTTCAGCATCGCCCTCCTGTGGGGTCCCCTCTGCAGCCCGGGTGTCCTGGCAGAGAATCCCAGAAGGGTTTGGGTTGGAAGGGACTTTAAAGATCCTCTTGTTCCAGCTCTTGCCATGGGCAGGGACACCTTCCGCTGTCCCAGGTGGCTCCAGCCTGGCCTTGGACATTCCCGGGGATGGGGCAGCCACAGCTGCTCTGGGCACCCTGTGCCAGGGCCCCTCCACCCTCACAGGGAAGAACTTCTCCCTAATAGCCCCCTAAGGCTCCTCTCTGTCAGTGTGAGCCATTCCCTCTTGTCCTGTCACTCCAGACCCTTGTCCAAAATCTCTCTCCATCATTTGAGTAACAGAGTCGATTTCCTCCTTCCAGGGCTCCCTGTGTAGTTCATGAGTCCACCCCTGGATCAGGAGATCTTCTTTATGTCATTTGTCATTTTGGGTGGGTTTTGAGGTACCGTTTGAAGCCCAGATCCCGTTCCAAACCCCTGCCGTGTCCAGCACATCTCCAGACATACTGGGAGTGTTGCAAAGGGGGTTGGTAAAATGTGGGAACATGGATCAGGACCGACATAGCTGTACAAGGAGCTGCATTGCCTTCTAACCCCCAGGCCGTTCAAACAAAACTCTCTTCTAAAATGTGAACAGGCTGGATCCTTACCTAAGGAAAGGTAAATCCTAAAAGGAACTTGGCCCAGTGCAATGGACTCTGGCAGCCTGTGGTTTGTCGTGGGAAGGATGGAGGCAGCAGTGACAACAGACTTGTCACTGCTGAGGTGTCAGGAGTGGCTGCTGCCTTTGTTTGTTCACAGATAAAAGATATTGGTGAGATAATCCCCGTGTTTGGGGTTAGTGCCTCCTACTCCAGGGTCCTTCCAGGGCAGCAGAGAAGCTGCAGCCGTTGGAAGTTGAAGCCAGAGCTGCAAATCCTTTGGGTGTGGAAGGCTGTGGTTCACGACAGGCGCCTGATCTCAGCTTTTCTGTTTTCCTTTCTTCAGGGAACTGTTTTCCCCCTCTCAGAAGTACCAGCTCCTTGTTTACCATGCAGACTCTCTCTTCCATGACAAGGAGTACAGGAATGCTGTCAGTAAGTACACCATGGCCTTGCAGCAGAAAAAAGCATTAAGTAAAACTTCCAAAGTGAGACCTTCTACTGGGAATGCTGCATCAACTCCCCAGAGCCAGGTATTTAAAAACTGATAATGTGCTGCATAAAGAGAGCATGTCCCACCTTGCAATTAATGGTGCTGACTCATTAATGAGGTTGGAAAAGATCCTTAAGGTTGAATCCATCAGGAACCGTGTCCCTGAGCACCAGCTTTACACGGCCTTTAAATTCCTTAGGTTGTGGATTTATCATCACAAATAAACTTGTTAAACTAATTAATTTAATCATATCAATGCGGTGTTTTCTTGCACTAGGTATTTTTCAACACAGTATATAAATATTTAACAAGGAAACCTTATTTGTTTTTAAGCTGACTAAACCGACGTTGCATTTAAATCTTCCTTTTTCATTTCAGTGTTTACCCTCCGAAATTGAAGTGAAATATAAAATGGCTGAATGTTACACGATGCTGAAGCAAGATAAAGATGCTATTGCTATTCTGGATGGGATTCCTTCCAGGCAGAGGACACCAAAGGTTAGTTCCGGCAGGTTTTTGTCGCAGGGTCTTGGCCAGTGTCTGGTCAAAAATTAACTGTCCTATAGATACAACAGCATTAGGTCTTAGCATTTGGTTTTGTATTAGTTAAATGGTGTATGGTAACGTTTCCTGATTTTAAATCGGCTTATTTAAACTCTTTTCTCTAAAATCAGACCAATTTTGTCTTTACTCTCATAGAAGGAATTTTAAAAAGAAGTGAACAGAGTTAAATATTTTGTGTATCTTTATTCACTTATCCAAGACCCTTGGAAGGCTGAAGACTTTGGCAAGCAGAAGGTTTACTAGTATTCCATCTTTTAAATCTTTTAATCCATTTTAACTGCAGCTTAGATGTTGTTAAATATTTAGATCCCACTGTGGGCTGCAGTGCCAAGTGTGGAGTCTTTGCTCACTGGCTCTGTGAGTCACAAGGACATAAAAGATTAACACATCAGTCAACTGTGCTTCGTGTTAAATTGCCCTACAAGTGGCTTAAGCTGCAGTTAATGTCAGAGTGTTCTGCCCAAGACCAATTTACAGAACAGAAGAAGAAGGAAAGGCTGAGAAAAACAAACTTTCTGTCTATGTACAGCAGTAAATGGAAGGGTTGTAGCAGAAACCAGCTGCTCTTGTGGTGTAGAGCTCCGGTCATTTCTGTTCATTGCTTCGCTCAGAAGCTGAATGGAAACTTCCTCTGGCTTCCCAAACTGCTTCTCTGAGGCACTTCCATGGACACAGAGACCCCCTGGAGGAGGCTGATGTGATGGATGTGCAGCTCCTTGTTGCCATCATGTGGAAACACTTGCCCCTCTTTGGACTTGTTCTGTGCAGACTGAGGTTTCACTGGGCAGATACAGGAGGGTGTTGGTTTTGTCTCTGTGCTCAGAGAGGAGCCACAGTTTGAATTTTATATGATACGGGACTTTACAGTGTTCTCAGAAGGGCAGGGCTGTGACCTTTCGCGGTGATTCTTCCTCCTTTTTCATGCTGGACCCTCCCAACATTTCTGTTGTTTGCAGATCAATATGATGCTGGCAAATCTCTACAAGAAGGCAGGGCAGGAGCGCTCCTCTGTGACCAGCTACAAAGAGGTGCTGAGGCAGTGCCCCCTGGCACTGGATGCCATCCTGGGTGAGTGTCTGCCCTGTTCTGCAGGGCTACAACTGGACCTGGACTTGGGATTGATGACGGTCTTGCATGTGCATGTGATATTTAATGCCTGCATTATCCAAATTATGAGCAGCTGGATGTTAATGCTTGTCAGAAGTGATGGAGGCCGTGGTCCTCAGAGAATCAGTTTGTGTCCCAAGCAGTGTTTGGTGGCTGGGGTTGATGTGTGTCCCATCCTCCAGGCTTGCTGTCCCTGTCGGTGAAAGGAGCAGAAGTGGCTTCCATGACCATCAATATCATCCAGAGCATTCCCAACCTGGACTGGCTGTCGGTGTGGATCAAGGCTTACGCCTTCGTGCACACCGGGGACAACACCAGGGCCATCAACACCATCTGGTAAGAGTGCAGCCAAAGGATGGGTCAGTCCTGATGCAGAATCATGTTCCAAACGGCATTTATAAACAGTGGGCATTTTTCTCTTGAAGCTCTTTAGAGAAGAAATCCTTGCTGAGGGATAATGTGGACTTGCTGGGAAGCTTAGCAGACCTGTACTTCAGAGCTGGAGACAATAAAAACTCCATTCTGAAATTCGAACAGGCACAAATGCTGGACCCTTACCTGATCAAAGGTGAGTGGAATATTGTGCATTGTTCTTCTGCCAGTCGTTGTCTTGAGCCATTAGTTGCCCAGTTTGAAGGAGGTGTTTGTGGTGGTTTGGGGTTGGTTTCTTTTTTGTCGTTGTGAATGAAGTTTCCCTTAGTGGGGACTGGTGTTCTCCTGTCTCTCAGGGATGGATGTCTATGGTTATTTACTGGCACGGGAAGGTCGCCTCGAGGACGTGGAGAACTTGGGCTGCCGCCTCTTCAATATTTCTGACCAACATGCAGAGCCCTGGGTGGTGTCTGGGTGAGCTGCTCTCTGTCCTTCCTTACCTTATCCATCAGGAGCTCTTTTGGCTCTTATTGGAGTTCAGATTTCTGTGCAGTGACAGTGACACATGAAATGGCTGGAACAGTTCAATATCCATAGCTTTGGTCTTATAAACTCGTGAAGAATTGGGGGTTCTCCTGAATGTGCATTCTTAATTTCAAATGAAAGAGGTTCAAAAGTTACCTGTAGTTTCTTTGGGGGGTTTTTTGGTTTGGTTTGGTTTTGATTTTGCAGAGGGAGGGTTTTTTTTTTCTTTCTTTCTTTGCTTTTTTCTTTCCTTTTTTTCTTTGCTTTTTCCTTTGCTTTCATCCCTTTTTTTTTGTTTTCTTCACTTTCCTCCCTTTATTTGCTTTTTCCTTTTGTTTTCTCCTTCCCTCTCTCTCTCCTCCATGAGCACACACACATTGACAACCCCTCTCCCCTTCCTGCAGCTGCCACAGTTTCTACAGCAAGAGATACTCCCGGGCCCTGTACCTGGGAGCCAAGGCCATCCAGCTGAACAGCAACAGCGTCCAGGCCCTGCTGCTGAAGGGAGCTGCCCTCAGGAACATGGGCCGGGTGCAGGAGGCCATCATCCACTTCAGGGAGGCCATTCGCCTGGCGCCCTGCAGGCTGGACTGCTACGAGGGTGAGTGGGCACAGCTGCAGCCCTGGCACAGCTGCAGCCCTGGCACAGCTGCCTTGGGATAGAGAGGAATTCTTGAGTGTTGTGTCCAGTTCTGGGCCCCTCGGTTTCAGGAAGATGTTCAGGTGGTGGAACGTGTCCAGAGAAGGGCAGTGAGGCTGGTGAAGGGGCTGGAGCTCCCCTGAGGAGCAGCTGAGGGAGCTGGGGGTGCTGAGCCTGGAGAAGAGGAGGCTCAGGGGGGACCTTGTCACTCCCTACAACTCCCTGCCAGGAGGGTGTAGCCCGGTGGGATCAGTCCCTTCTCCCACACAACCAGGGACAGGAGGAGAGGACACACTCTCCAGCTGCACCAGGGGAAGTTTAGGCTGGATGTCAGGAAAAAATTCTTCCCAGGAGGAGTGATTTGCCTTTGGAATGAGCTGCCCGGGGAGGTGGTGGAGTCACCGACCCTGGGAGTGTTTAAACAGAGACTGGAGGTGGCACTGAGTGCCAGGGTTTAGTTGTGAGATGATGTTGGGTCATAGGTTGGACCCCAAAGGTCTTTTCCAACTTAGTTAATTCTGTGGTTCTGTGATTAGTTCTATTGGGAGCTTTGTTGTGTGGTAGTTATTTAAATCTTGTTGATCTCAAGAGCAGCTCCAAGTAGATGGTGAGTTGTGAAGGGTCCAGGTGAAGTATTAATATCTCAGTATTGGAACTGGACAAGAATGTTAGATTAGGTGTACTTAGAGTTTGTGGTTTTTAGTCCCTGCCCATAAATAAAATGAAGAAATCAGTTCTGTGTAGAGTGTTACCATGTGCAGAGTCCCTGCAGTGTCAGCTGCAGTCGTGTCTCACTCCCGGGGTGTGAGCTGTGCAAACCAGTGAGGAGCTGTGAGTGTAGTGCTGACCCAGGAGGTGAAATGTTTCCGTCTGGTCTCCTCAGGTCTCATTGAGTGTTACCTGGCATCCAACAGCATCCGTGAGGCCATGGTGATGGCCAACAACGTGTACAAAACCCTGGGGGCCAACGCCCAGACCCTCACCCTGCTGGCAACAGTCTGTCTGGAGGATCCCGTCACGCAGGAGAAAGCCAAAACCTTGCTGGACAAAGCCCTGACACAAAGGCCTGACTACATTAAAGCTGTGGTAAAGAAAGCAGAACTTCTTAGTAAGTGCCTTGTTTCCCCCCCATGTTGGTTTATTTGGAGATGCTTTTGTACGTGGAGGATGTTCTGCAGCCACATCAAGGGTGTTCCAGCCCAGGGAATTATCAGTTCTATCTTGGAGGAAAAATCACAGGCATTAAGTGCACCCAGAAACTGATCTTACACCAGCACTTCGAGCCATTGCATACAAAATGCTTTGAGTTCAAAGCAGATGTAATTTTGAGTGCACCAGGTTTGGCAACAACAAGCCTTTGTTCCGAGTTAATCTTGCAAGGAGCAGGGCCCTGCTGGCAGCTCTGGAGGGACAAATAGTCTCGTGTTGTGATGGCTGTGAACACTCTGACTTCTTACAGGTTTATCTCAGCTGTTGATTAAACCTGCAGTTCTGCCTCTGAACAGGTAGAGAGCAGAAGTATGAAGATGGAATTGCTCTGCTGAGGAATGCTCTGGCTAATCAGAGTGACTGTGTCCTGCACCGCATCCTGGGTGACTTCCTGGTGGCTGTCAACGAGTACCAGGAGGCCATGGACCAGTACAGCATCGCCCTGAGGTAAAACCCCCTGAGCCAGGGAGCAGCTGCCCTGGGGAAGGGCTGAGCCACTCATGGGTCAGGATGAGGAGCAGAGGTTGCTCTTTATCATGGCACACAAATGAAACCCTGTTCATGAATTAGTTGCTCCCGAGGCTTTGAGGTGAGAAGTGGAAAATGCAGGGACTGCATTAGGAGTAAACGTGTCACTGAGCTTGTACTTCCTTGACTAATACAAGATTTAACCCCTGGAGTTAATTACACTTATTAATTATATTGTCAGGCACCTTGAGATCCGCTCCTATAACCTGGGAGGTGCTGTGTGAAAACGAGCTGTTCAGTAGATTTAAATAGTGTGATTCACCATAACCTGACATGTTACATGTTAGATATCCCCATGTTTTGATTTCAGCAGCTTCAATTTGCCTTAAATCTGGCACTTTATGTCCACTGTAAACTTGTGTAGCTCAAATGGCTCAGTTGGTTTTTGTTTCCATAGAACACATTTAGTCAGAGCCACTGAAATTTTTACTGCTGTGCTGTCACTTTATAATTGGTGCTGTTGGAAGAGGTGACTTAAGTTTTCAGGAAGAGTGGGATGTTTAGATAAGTGCATTCTTGGGGATCCAAACTGGTTTATATAGAGATTTAATACTCAGTGGTGCAGTCAGCCTGAGGGGAAGTTGCATCATCCACTAAAATAACCCTCTGGATGGTGTAAAACAGGAAGTGCAGACAACAAGATGAGGTTTTCTTGCTGCTTTTTTACACCAAGGCCACAAATAAAGAGCAGAAAAGCTCCAATTCAGTGCTTTCTTTTTCTCCTCCTTGCCTCAGCTTGGATCCCAACGATCAGAAATCGCTGGAAGGGCTGCAGAAAATGGAAAAAGAGGAAAGTCCAACAGATGCCACCCAGGAGGAGGATGTGGATGACATGGAGGGCAGTGGAGAAGAAGGGGACTTGGAGGGCAGCGACAGCGAAGCCGCGCAGTGGGCAGACCAGGAGCAGTGGTTTGGGATGCAGTGAAGGCCCCTCCTGCCCTTGGGTTGGCACCACCAGGGCCATTCTCCTGAGAGGAACAGGAACTATTGATTTTTTTGCAGTAGCAAAAGACATTTTTTTTGTTTGTTGTTTGTTTTTTTTTTTAATAGACTCTGAAACCATTTAACACTTCTGTGCATCTCAGTGCCAGGAGGATTCTTGATGCTTCTTATTTATTAAGCAGAAGGGACTAACTGCCCCCCCCCCCCCTCCCCAGGTTACCTGCAGCTTTCATTTGGAAAAACTCCTGCTAAAACTAAACCCATCAGAATCTGAGGTGTGGAATGAGCCTGTGGTTTGGGATGGAAACAATGTCTAAATTCTGTCCAGGGCTGAGTGTGGTGGAGCTGTAAATCCAGGGGCTTGTGCTCCCTCGTGGGGAAAGGTCTCACTCTCCTTTGTAGCTCCTGTCCAAGTCTGGGCTGAAAAGCAGCACTTCCCTCTCGCTGTGTTTGCTGAATTAATTTGTCTTTTTCTAGGGCATTACCTGTGCTGTCCAGGTGGAGTTTGGGACAAAGGCACCTGGGACTTACAGCACTTTTTTTTTTTTGTAGCTGACTGGTTTCTCTGTGTCCAGAATTGAGCCAGTGGTGGAGAATTAAAAGTCATTTCCTCAGTCCTTACTAACCCCTGTAGTCACTTCGAGTCAGAACATGAGGATTTATTTTAAAACGAAGCTTAGTTTTATTTCAGGATGTTCCTAAAAGCTTTTGCAGCAGTGACTCAAAGCACTTCACATTCTGTGTACAGCACTGACATTTCAAGTGGTATAAAAAGAATTCATCCCTCTTCCCTTGCATTGCTGGAGAAATGTTGAATGATGCAAATACTACACGTATTGTCCTGGGTTTGTCATGTTTATTTATTGCCTGGTTTTGTCAGGTCATTGTTGAATTCGTGTGATTTTTTTCCCCCCACCTTTTGATCAGAGTCGCTCCATGTACAAAATTATCAGCCTCAGCATCTCAAGGGTGATGAGCTGCTTTGGGTAATCGAGAAACTCTCTCAGTTCTGTGGGCTTGGGCTGTGGGAGGAGGAATTACTTATTTTCCTTAACAGTTCTCGTTGCCTGAGTCGTTACCAAAACATGGGGGGTTTTTAACTTTATATTGGCAATTTAATTCCTTTTGTTATTTATTCTGTTACCACTGGTGATGCAGACTTGTTTTAGAAAGCAAAAAAAAAGGGTTTGGGGGTATCAGCTGGAGGAAAAATGGTTGTTTCATACAAATACATGACATGGAAAAGAAGTTTCTCCCTGTAAGGCACAACAGGGTAAAACCCCATCCCTCTGTGATGCATCAGGGATGTACAACAAAGAACAGGCAGAGTTTGGGCTGTTCTGGAAATGTTTTGGTGGAGGAATCCAGCAGTTTGTCCATGTGAAAACAAGAGAAAGCAGCCGAGTGATTCGATTTCGGCTCAGCTCATCTCTCGTAACAGAAAGAAAATGGATTGATTTTTTAAAAAACTGCTTTGTTTTTCTCCTCACGCTCAGCATTCCCCAGATACACTCACAGCTGAAGGCTGGGGAGCTTTGTTACCTTTCTAGTTGTGCTGCAGACCAGGAGTTGTGTTATTAAACTCAAGCAAGGACACATTTAATTGTGATGAGGAGTGTCTGAGGTGTGTGATGTCTGTCTGATGAGCCCTTTCCATCGGTTGTTAATAGATGGAAACCTCTGGCCTGACACATTTTCCTGAGTCACTCACACAGAACAGGAAATTGCCCAACCACGGTTTGATTAAAACCATTCTGGTGTGTGTTTGTGGATAATCTGATAATCTCTGCTTTTAAAACAGGCAGGAACCTGAAACTGCTTGAAGATGAGTGTGTTTAGGTGCAGCTTTAACAATTCGACCTCGGAGAACCTTATCAGAATAAGAATTGTATCCTCATTGCTTTGGTTTGCTCCAAACTCGGCTCTTTAGTGGCAATGAAAAGTGAGATCCTGCAGGTGAAACCTCAGTGAGCACCTGATGTGTGTCTTGTGTGTGACCTTTGCTAATTGTACAGTCAGTGATCAAGGAACTTGAACACGTCGAGTGCCTTTGAGATTGTGCAGAGAGATAAATTTAGCCCTCGCTGCAGAATTCTGGAGGGATCCTTGCCTATTAATGAGCCTTCATTAGAGCTCTAATTTTAGGCTGTGGTCTCTGGTTTTGCAGGGATTTTGTGCTCCCCGGTGCAGTTCTGGTTCAGGGAATGTCACAATTAACCCTTAATGAGCAGCTGACCCCATTCCCTCCCCTCAGTCCCGTGCTGGGCACCCTGAGAGGGACGACCTCAGAGCCAAAAACTGCAGTGGGGGCTGTGTCACATCAGTGAGGGAACAGTTTGTGAGGCATCCAGTTGTAGCTGCAGTGTTGGCACATCTGAGGTGCCAGCCTGGAGCTGGGTAAGGACAGAGTGCCAGAGATTGCCTGAAATCTTTGCATTTAAGTCACAAATGTAATTTATTTAGGTTTAAACCTTCCCTGCTTTGTGATAGGGAAGACAGGTGATGGAAAGGGATGGAGTTTCTTCAAACCTTGCGTGGAGTTGGTAAGGGCTAAAAGGCTGAGCTCAGCAGAGTCTGAGAGCAGCACAAGTTCTTGATGTGCCTGGAAATGCTTCAGTAATGCATTTAATTGTGCTGAGAACACCTGAAATCCCAGCAGGATTTCTGACTGATTTCCAGATCTTCGGAGTTCTAGAATTGTGAAGCAGAGATAAAGAGGGGGCTGAGGACTGCTGGTCAGTCTTTGCTGCCAGATAGAGGTGCTTGTTCCTTTCCAGTTCCTGCTGATGACAGATTTTGTATTAACTAGGACTTTTTTTTCCCCTTTCAGTAACTCTTCCTCATTAGGCCTCTTTGTGTGGTGAGTCTTCCCTCTTTCTTTTCAGGAGCTGAGTGATATGGAAACTGATCCATCCAGGGCAGAAACAGGAGCATTTCTGATTCAGCAAACCTCGTTCCCTGCCTTAGGTCTCAGTGGTAAGAAGTTCTCAAAGGCGGTGTCTGCCTTGGCAATTTCAAGTTGCACAAATACACCACAACCAAATGTCTTTTACCCAAACTGAGCTAAACCAGGGCAGCCTCCAGGGGCCCTGAGTGACCTTGGCTGGGCTTGAACTCAGTGTGAACCTATGAATTCAAACTAGGCTTAGGCAGGGCTTGAAAGGGACTGGATTTGGTGCATCTGGCCATCCACGGTGCCATTTCTGAGGGGACAGCAGGTGCCATCCACAGAGCTGCCCACCCAGGGAATGCTGCCTTTGGCTCTTTCCCAGCTGCATTTGCTGAGTGCTGGGAGCCTTGTCAGGAGGACAAAGGGGAGAAGAAAATCCCATGTCCTGATACTTGGACTTGTTTTAATTTCTTAAGTATTTACAGGGAAGGAAAAGTCCAGTCCCGTGGCAGTGGCTGGAGGGGCAGCAGGAGCAGCAGCTCTGCTCAGCCACTGGGGATCAGGGACTTGGTTCATCTCCCAGCTGGGATCCCTGGGCTGGGGGAGTTCAGGGCTTGGCAGAAAGGAGCTACTTTGCTTTGGCAGTTGAGATGCCAGTTCTTTCCCTGAACTATTTTAAGTATTGAAAAATCCTTTAGATTTTTATTTTCCTTCTTTTCCCCTCTAACATTTAGTGTATAATAAACACATCATTGATGGGCAGTGTGGTGTGATGGGTTGAAGCTGCTAACTTGGCTTCATCCTCCTGGAATACTAAATACTTTTCCAGGAAACTGGAGTGTGATGACATCAGCAGGGCAAGAGGAGTCTGTGGCTACACAACTTCCTTCGGCTGCTCTGTGTGAGCTGCTCTCCTGTGGTTCCTGGGGTGTCTGTCTGTCTGTCTGTCAGCAAAGCTGGGTCCTGTGACCCACGAGCTGCTTTGCCTTGTGAAATTTGCTGGGAGTGGGTGGGCCAGTGAGGGGCTGGAACCTCAATTTCTGCTTTTCCTGACAGTGGGATGGGGGATTTACATGGATTGATTGTCTCTGTCAATCTGGGGTGTTGGTGTTTGTGTAAATAGCACAGGGAAAGTTTTGGCATTACTCTGAACAAAGCAGTGATTCCTCTATTAGCCCAAGTTCCCACTGGCCAGGGCAGCTCCTGGATTCTGCCTGTGCCAAGAGGAGGAACAGGAGACAGGCTGTCACCTTTCAGGACAGCTTTCAAGAGGTAGGGAGGGAGGAGGTGGCTACCACTGACCTTTTGGTGTTGGTTCTGGGGAGGATAATGTCACACGGGAACTCTGCCAGTGCGATAAGGCTGCAGGTCAGGAGTGTTCCCCTTCCAGAAATAGGTTTAAGGGCCCTCCACCTACTTTGGGAGAAATAGTTGAGTTTTTGGGAACAGGTCTCCTCTGAACTTCCATGTGGGTGAACTGTTGGGGTGTATTAGAGCTCTCCAGGTGCTCAGAGCTCTGCAGGCTGAGCAGAGCAGTATTGCTGCTCAGCCTTTTAGTCCCATAACTTTTCCTGTGCCTTTTTCCAAGCTGAAGTTGGGAAGAGAATTTCCCATCTTCTCTCGCTGAGGCTTCTCTTGTTTCTCACCCACCCTCCTGGGGGTGGATGGGGGCTCCAATCACACACAAATTCACCTCGAGGTAAACGGGACTATTTCCTGCCCTCTGTATTTAGAGTTTGATGTAATGTGCCTGTAATGCCTCAAAACTTCTCCGTGGGGAGCTGCTGCCTGGCTCTGCTGTCAGCGGTGATGCTTTGGAGCCGGGGGCTGGTTTGCAGGGAGAGGAGGAGGAGGGGGAAGGTGAAGCAGTTTATTTCAGTACCTTGGCAACCCACTGAGCATCACGTTCTGCTCACATGCCTGTGCTCCTTGGGCTCCTTCTGCCTTCGCCTTGCGGCTCATCCTTTAAGATGTTTAGAGCCGAGGTGTTTGTGTTGAGCTCGGCGCTGTCTGCGCTCAGAGGGGCCGGAGCCCTCCCGGGGACGGACGTGGCAGGGACACGGAGCTTCACACCCGCCACCGCCCTGGGGACAGCAAGTGGGGGAACAGAAAAAAGGGGCAGCTGAGCCCGTTGGTCCCTGAGGGCGAGCTCTGAGCGGCACCGGAGTGGGAGAGAGCCCAGGTTTTCTCTCTGGGCAGGCAGAGGCTGTGACCAGAGGCGCGAACGGGGCATTTCCTCAGCCCCGTTCCGAGGATCCCTGGGCTCAGGTGTCCCCGGGAAGCGCTGACAGTGTCCTCGGGAAGAGCTGCAGCGGGAGATAAGGGAGTGTGGAGCCCCCCCAGCACTACCATAGTAGGCAGCGGCCACCAGCAGCTCAGCCCCGGGGCCTGAACACCCCCCGCACCATCCCCCAGTTCTGCCGGGCACTGGAATTCCACCCCTGTATTTTTAAACCTCCCACTGCTGCGTTTGAAGGGTCTCAGATGTGTCACCTCATTTGGATAAAGGCCTTTGGCAGCAGCGCGCTGCTATCAGGGGCCGGAGGATAAGGGGCATTGCATCCAATTTAAAACACATTCCTCACGTTGCCTCTTATTCCAAACAAAACGTGTTTGGGCTTTGGGGCAGAGCATGACAGGACACTTGGACAATCCTTGGAGTGATCCAGCCTTTCCTCAACTGCGCCCTGGGTCTGACAGCCCCTGGGTTGGGGAAATGGAGTGAGCCCTCCCCGCAGGATGCTCATGGTTCATCCTCCTTTTGCCTGTGGAAAAGACCAGGATCAACTTCAGACTGGGGCAATTTAGAAAATAAAAAAGGACAAAAATAAAATATATATAAAGATGGAGTTGGGAAAGAATTGTTTATTTGACGTTTCTCAGAGGGATTTTACAAACAATGGAGCATTTTAAAAAAACTGAGTGATCAAAGTACTTGACAGTGTCCCTTAAACACACACACAAGCCCCTGGACAGAGGAAATCACACCAGCGAGGAGGTCAACACTGCTGAGCAGCATCATCATAGTTCTAAAGAGGAAAGACTGCAATGGTGGTGTTGGTGCTAAAAAAAGTGGCATCCTGGCACTGAAATTAGAGCAGAACAGACACACGGACCTGCAGGGAACAAAGTGCATCAAATACCACGCCGAGCATGTCTTGGAGAATAAATTTATTTACCTGATACAAATGAAACTAGGTGTGATGCTCCTCACCGTCAGCATGGCCATAGACAACTGATCTTATTTACAGATTCTAAAGGTCACACATGCAGCTGTGGGAACTGGCTACGTTTTTGTATTGCACCAACATCTGTCTTACTGCCTTAGATTTAAATAAGTTACATTACAGTGCCCAAGAGGTTGGTTTGCACAGATGATAGAAAAGAAAAAAAAAAAAATCAATCCCAAGTTCTGAAGTGGAGGCTCCCGGTTTAACATTCATCTGAAATGGTTTCCATGGGTTTATAAATAGGAGAGCATTGTACAGAAGCTGCTGGAGTTGGATGTTCGGATGATACAATACAGAGAGATCCATCTACAACCCAAGGCATGCATTATCTGCTATTGTACATGGTATAAACTGGCATTTTACATACAGGAAAGGTGGGAAATCGGCTGACAGCTCCAAAATCCTTGTTCAGGGAGAGCCCAACTCTTCTCCATGCAGCACAGAAACCAACCTTCCCAGGAGAGAGTCCCAATCCAAAAGCTATATATTGCACGTTTGTACATCTGTATCATGAAGTCCTAATGGTACCACACGTTTCTTCCACAGAGAACACAATGAGGGATTTTTTTGTGGGGGTTTTTTTGTTTGGTTTTTTTTTTTTTTTTAGGGGAAGCAAAGAATCTTTACACGATACATGCAGAAGTTTTGGTAGATGTGTTGCTAAAAACACATGCACGCAACAAAACAACCTTACATTTCTGCAAAATTGTTTAGGAAGCGATTACTCCAGTATTGCTGAAAAGGAAAGAAAGAAAAGGCATCAGTTAATGAAAGGATGAATGCTCAGTATCATTCTACAAGCAAGACTAAGATCAACAGTGACAGAAGAAAGGATGTTAAGGTTGGTAACTGGCTGCTCTGTCATTGAAGGGACACTCTCAGGTTACTTTGCTCTCAAACACCCTCTGGATTGAGGCTCAGCTCCACCAGCAGAGCCAGCACTTCCTAACAAACACTGCAGTGAAAATTCATTAAGACTTTTGATTAGCTTCTGCCCTGACCAGTGGCAACAGACAAGTCTCACTGATTGGGAATGTTCAATTTCAAGTTCCACCCTGTGCGTGTGGAGCTCGAGGTTTCCAAAGTGCTTTTCCAATCGAGTTTGGTCCCCAAAGTGACCCAACAATGTCCCTTTCTCCAAGTCAGGCAGCTGGTTCTGGGAAGCAGGAGGAAAGCTTTGAAGGAGTCATTAAACTACACAGATTAATGTGTAGGAGGGTACAAGGGTAGAGTCCGAGGTCCTAAAGCTCCTCCAGCCCTACGCCACAGCCCTCGTGTCTGGGAGAGCCTGGGCTGCCCTGGGGCCCTACAGCTCCGTGGAAGCTCTTCCCAACACTGCTTCAACACTGCAAAATTGGGGCTCCCCTGCTAAGATTTGAAAATGCATATTAATGCAATTAAGGATGTAATTAGCAGAGATTAGGGAAACAGTTAATGGTTAGAAGTGCAAAAAAGTAAACAAGACAGGTGCAAGAGACAGACAACTCTGTATCCATTTTACCTCCCTTCACCTCAGCAAATTCAACCACCTTTGGGGCTGCTCACCATGAACTCTGGGCACGAGCTGTGTTCTCAGAACAGAACTGCTGTACTGCATTCTATCAGCAGATTAAAATCTCAGTTTCGTACCATTAACCTCCCCAACAGCCTCCCTGCCAACACAGCAGCACCTCCACACTCTGCTGGAGGTTTTCTCTGCAGCCTCTCCTCAGGCTCATTCATTTGCCACAAACGTTTTGGGGAACCAAGTATGAACTATTTTTATTGCTTGGATGGCAGCAAGAAGGAGCAGCTCGTTGTGGAGCTCATGGACAGCACTTTGTGTGTGAAAGCAGAGAGCACAGGGCTCCTGTCTGAGCAGCCAGTGCAGGGCTGCAGCTGCCTGAGCATCCTCCTTGCCACAGAACCCTGGAATCGGGAGGAGCTGCTCTCATTCCAAACCCCACGGGGTTCCCAGCACAAGCCAATATCCTTCCTGGTGTTCCCAGCATAAGGCAGCATCAATCAGAGGATTGATGCTGGTCTTACACCCCCCTCTCACAGCAGAGAACAAGCAGCAGTGTGAGGGCACCAAGGAATCCAGAGAACAGCAGAGATGACAAAGCTTGGTGAGATGAGAAGCAAAGAGAAACAAAAAAAAAAAAAAAAGAATTTGCTTTCTAAGAATGGAGCGGGGAATCAAGCCTGAGGAACTCTGAGTTATTTCTGCTTCAGTAAATGCTGCTGTTTGTGCACTCTCAGTAAAACAGGAGTCACCTATTTCTACCCTGTTTCAACCAGGGGAGGTTGGAGAGGAAATATTTGGGGCCAAAGAAATGAAATGAGAATTTTGACTTCAAGATGTTGGCAAAGAAGCCTGTTGTGAGAAGCCCTCCCTGCCTGGCCCCTCCAGATGGAAGGGCTGATGCTGAAGGAGGACAGGATCTACACAACTAAGGATAAACACCTCTTGCAGTGACTCCAGACCTTGCACTGCAGTTCTGCACTTCCTAGAACAAAAAAGCTGCCCTGTGCTCTCCTACTGCAGCCTCAGCCTGCTCAGCTCCCGCCCCACAGCACTCGGCTCCAGGAGCCCAGGGACAGGATTCCATGAGCAGGATGAGGGTGAAGCTCATAGCAGGTCCTCACATTTGGCTATCCAGACCAGACAAGGCTGGGGTTTGTAACACTTGGAAAAGAGAAGCCCTGAAAGCACAGCCCAGCTGCCACTGAACTGAAGATCCACAACTGCTGAGCTTGGGACACCCTATTGCTCAGTTTCTGCAGGAAAACTTGGACGAGACTGGGAGAAACAACAGAAGAACAGGGGAGATGAAGATTGCTGGGGCTCTTCAGGAGCACCCTGTAAAACCTGACTGCTCCTGCAGGCTCAGGAGCCTGAGGGGATGGATCCCACTCCAAGACATGAGGGAGCTCTCAGATGTCCCTGGAAATCCAGGACAAAAGNTTTATCCACCACTCAACACCGAGGAACACAAGGCCCTTTCCCAAGTGCCTCCAAGACATGAGGGAGCTCTGAGATGTCCCTGGAAATCCAGGACAAAAGCAGCAAGATTCATCTTCAACACAGAGCCAACAGGGAAGGTGCTGAAGACTGAATTCTACTTGTCGACAATCAGCTCCTCAGAGAAGGGAAAAGGAAGAGAACAGCAGGATTATTTGGTATAAAACTCAGGAACAGAACACAAGAAGCAGAATCACTGATGGTGGCAGTCAGACATGTGGCTTTAAAAGGCCACCAACGTGGTGCTCTGGAGGTTCAACAGAGCCAGTGCTCAAGGATTCAGTGGCATTCCTGCCCCAGAAAATGTTGGGGGCACACAGAACTAACAACTTGCTGCTGTTTGTTTCCAGCAAATGACACGCTGGTACGTATTTGGATCTCGAGGAAGCCTGAAGCACATGAAGTATTATTTTCTGTTGCAAGAAACAGGGACACGGCTCATGCTGCTCATTTGTTACTGATACAGCAAATGGCCAGTGGTTTTGTGGAATGCAAACCCTTGGGCTGGCTCTTCCACACTAAAAAAGGGCATTCAAGGGGATTTAAATGCTCACAGTTCAGCAACACACCTATTACATCATGAGGTCAGCTCCTCTGAGCCACTTCAGCATCAGCTCAAACAAGTCAAGTCTCTGTAAACAGAGCATTCACAAGGCAGGGGGATTTCTGAGAGGAGCATCTATCTCTGAGAGCTTAACCCTCAGGAATTCCGTGTGCTCGCTGGAGTCCAGCTGGCACCAAGAGAACACAGCCTGGAGCTGTCCTGAGGGATCACAAAGCTGCTGGAACTCACAAAGCAGATTGAGGCAGCACAAGGTGACACAGCCCCAGCTGCTCTACAGACACACTGACCCAGGGAGGAGCTTTAAAGCCCATCCTGGTTAAGCTGAGCCTGTCCCTGGACAAACAATGAGCAACCCCTGCCCTGGGAGCTCTGCAGGGGCCAGGGACAAGGGAAGGGGGGGCAGCCCCTGGGTCAGAGCAGGGAAAAGCTTTGGGGTAAAACCAGCACCTGACCACGAGTACCAGAGAGTTTTGGACACTAAACATTCACGTTAACAGCTGTCAGGGTCTTAAGTTTGAGATAAAATTAGACAAATCTGTAACTTAAGACCCAAAGCTGTAAGAGCTTGGGGCCCCTACGGCTCCCTAAAAATACACTAAACCAAAAGCAAGCGCTTTGCCTTTGGAATCAATCTGAGCTCCAGAGCACAAAACAAGAGTCTAAAGTGGTGATAATAATGTAGCACAGCAGAGTTTGACAAAACACAGCATGGGAATGAAGGAAAATTACTATTTATTCTTCAACATGTATACATCATATGCTATTTTACAGCAAGTCACCACTGGCAGGGTGAAATGGAAGAGGAATACTCACTTTAGTCGATGGAAGTTGGAAGGCATTGGAGAAAAACACCACAGTTAGGACTGTTAATGACTTACACATTGTTGATACAGGACTGAATTTGAAAACATGCTTTAACATTTACCGTCATAATGAAGGTGGTTAGTGCCACATTAAAAATAAAAATAGTTCTATACAATATGTTCAATTTGGTCATGTGCTATTTACAGATTTTACAAAAAACACACACGAGCTCGTTACTTCAAGTCAGGCTTCAAACCAGGCCAGCAGAGTAACTCCACGTACACAACTGAGCATTAGTGCCCTAAAGTGTAGGAAATCCAATTTCTACCTACGCAGTGCAAGTTATTTTTCCAGGTCTCATTGTAAATTTTGATCTTAAGAGGGGGGTTAAACAAAAACAAAAAAGAAAGAAAGAAAAAAAAAAGGCTCTGATGTGTAAGTATTAAACCCCAAGTTAAACCCTCTTTTGAATTAAAACAGATGGTGTTTGTTGAAAGGCTTCAGATTTAAGGAGACAGAAGTTCCCTCCCTATCCCTGCACAACGGGCAACACTGGCAAAATAAGGTCTGTTACAATAAAATACAATAGACAAATAAATAATCTTTAAAAAAACCACCCCTGTGTGTGTTGAGAGTCTGGAAGGACCCCAGCAGGCTGCCCCTGGAGTATTTTCTGCACGAGCAAGAGTAGGCATCACCTCATACAGAAAGTGGTGTAAACAAGGACAGGCAAGAACCAAGAGTGAGGGAAGAGGGGAGCTGGGAAGGGATCCTGACCGAGGGAGCAGGACTCTCCAACCCAGTGCAGAAAGTTCTGCTCATGAATAAAACCTGACTCCATGACAAATTAAGTTTGGATGATCATGCAGAAGACAAACAGTTACATGCTTTTTTAGTTTTAGACAACACACATTCATTCCCTAAAATCTGCTGCCAATTTAGTCTGATAGTGTCTGCTGGCTCAAAATAAATTTACTTTGTTGTTTGTTTTTTTTTGTTTGTTTTTTTACACGATGAATAGACTATTGAACAGAACACTGTACATGCTTTTCATCTACAAAAAAATATTTGCATAAAATAGTGTTAGTTCTCTGTACATGTCAATGGACACTTTTAACTGTGTATAAAAGAGGAATATATTGCCCCCACTGAAGTCAGAGAAAAAAGAAAAAAAAAAAGCCAAAAAAACCCAAAAATCTAAAGATTATGAAACCTCCATCACCGGCAAATATGTTCATGTGAAAATTCAGCAGAAATAGACAGTTGCTCTAAACAATAAAAAAATTAAGTTAAACTTTTTTTTTTCTTTCCTCCTTTGAATGTAAAACTCGTCACCGTGTCAGTCAAGACCAGAACATGTCACTAAAGTTAGTGTCTGTGCTGTACAGCCAGATAACCAAGGGCATGGTAATGAGCACAAAGGGCCAGGACACTCCTTCGGTGCAAGCTGACAGGGCACAGGGTTTGCTGGCAGGCCGAGCACTATCTTTACCAGGTTCCAGGTAGTTACGGGCCACATATTTAAGTGTTTCATCCAGCAGGATGACGGGGAGGGAGATTTTCAACACCATCAGCCACTGCGTCACGTTCAAGGGCGTGATCTGGAAGATGATCTGGAAGGAAAGCCGAGTGTTAAGAGAGTCCTGGGATGTGCTGGGCTGGAAGGGACACACAAGGATCGTGGAGAGCCCAGTCCTTAGTCCTGCTCAGGGCCATCCCCAAGTCACCCCCTGTGCCCAGAGGATCATCCCAACCCTTCTCTGGAGCTCTGGTAGCCTTGGGGCTGTGCCCAGTGCCCTGGAAGAACCTTTTCCTGAGATCCAGCCTCACTCAGCCCTAACCCAACTCCAGGCCATGCCCTGGGTTCCCCGGCCCAGAGAGATCAGGGCCTGCCCCTCCTCAGCAATTGTCACTGCAGTGAGGTCTCCCCTCAGTCTTCTCCAGCTGAACACACCAAGTGCCCTCAGCTGCTCCCCAGACCCTTCCCCATCTTCACTGCCCCACTTTGGGCTCCAAATCTTTCTTATATGATGGTGACCAAACGTGCCACAACACTCAAGATCCATCTCTTCTGCCCCTCCAGCCCTTGCCTCAAGCCCCACACGGATTTTTGCTCTCTCCCCCAGGTCAGGATGGGTGTGAGACACGGGCACTTACTGGCAGTGGTTCCACATAAAGGATAAGGAAGTGGAGGGACATGGACAAGCAAATGGCTCCCACCAGCCAGATGTTCTCCCACGGGGGCATCCTCATCAGGGACTGGTTTTCTGACAGGCTGCAAGAGGAACAGGATGGGGGGGGTGGGTAACACCAACAGGAAGCTCCATGACCCAGAGCAGCACAGCCATGGCAAGGCACAGGCAGGGACAACCCCAACATATGGTTTATCTGTGTGCTGCCACTTCAAACTGCCCTGGAAGGGGGTTTAGCAAAGCAGTCACAGTCAGCCTCACAGTTTTCCTTAAAAGCTCTTCTGTGTTCTGCTCTAGTCACGGCTGCACAGGACAGAATCCCTCCCACTCTACGGGGCCCCAGTTCTTCAGAAGTTCACTGAAGGACTGACAGTATTTGCACCTTCTTTAATCCTGCTCTTGACTCCACCTGCATTCAGGCTGAGATCCAGAGCATGGATGTGGAGCAGGGCTATGTATGACTATCCCAGGACACTTGTATCTAAAGTTTATTTGTTTTTAAATTAACTGACCTCTAAGCTATTTGAAGAAAAATACCCTTGACGTTGTGCTATTTAGTGGTTTCCATTTATAATCTAATATTAATTGGCTAAACCCACACTCCCTTAGGGCAGGAAAAACTATTTTCCATATCTTCAGCATTCTTATTTTAGCTCTCCTTGATATCACTTCATACCAACATAGGAGGGATAATCTGATTGATTAAGCTTAGATTAAAAATAATGGAAAATATTTCAGTTGCTTGTGCTTAGTGAAATACCAGAGTGAATTGGCAGACTTAAAAATACACCTGATGATAAGAGATCTGCAGTGCTATCTCAGAGTCATTTTGTTTGCACTACCAGGACTCTGAAAGGAAACGTGACTCATTTTTCATTAGCTGAGCTGCCCACCAGGAATCAAATTTCAGGGAAAGCAGGATTTTGGATGAGCTCTGCAGGGCCTTTGCTGCCTGGACATACAAACCTGTTGAGAGCATTGCACATCTCTATGGTGACGAGCACAGAAAGGGCCATTGTCATGGGATAGGGAGACTCAAAAACCACACAGTCCACCCCGAAGAAATCTGGATTGTCCTCTTTGCACTGCAGAAAATGGCTCTGGAACAGAACAGTGTGAACTCACTTCCACAGCTTGTTAACTTTTCAAATGTCCAACAGGCAATCAGGCAAAAAGCAGCGAGAGTTATGGAAAGAAAACTTGCTACTGTGGCTCCTAGAACTTTAGAAAAATCCCCTTTAGGCTTTTACTTACAAGACAACAAGTCATCCTTCAAACTGTTAAAAGCAAAGTTATCCCACCCCTGAGCTTTACTATTCAGACTAATGAATCACAATCACCTTTCACAGTAACAAGTCTGGAAACATTTGCTGACAAATCCCTGTCACCTACCACTTTTCTAGTGTCATTTCAAACATGAAAGCAGCAGCTACCTCCCCCCTCCCCAAAGACATTAAACTGAGCAAATACCAGCTGGTAAAAGGAAACTCTTGGACCTCCATCAGCAGCAATAAACCACCAAGCAGCAGCACCCACTGTGGCAGCACCAACGTAGCCTGCAAGAAAAAGTGATTTCCTCAGCTGCACTCAAGACAAAACCTCACCTGCCACACCTGAACTTGTGCCTCAAGACTTCCAGGAATGCGGAAATAAAAAAAAAAAAGGTTGTAATGAAGGAAAAAAAAAGCCATTAGTACTCACATCCAATAGCCAGGTAACGGAAGAAGAGCCACCCACTGATGAGGGGCTCCTTGGGGTTGCGCGGGGGCTTGTTCATGATGTCGAGGTCGGGAGGGTTAAAGCCCAGAGCAGTGGCAGGGAGACCATCAGTCACAAGGTTCACCCACAGCAGCTGGACAGGGATTAGAGCTTCAGGAAAACCCAGGGCAGCAGTCAAGAAGATACTACAAAGAAACCCACCAGTTACAAGCTGATCCAAGTAAATAAGTCCTTTAAACCTGAGCCTGCAGCATCACCTCTGTTGTCTCCTCCACAGTTACCCACTTCAGATCACAGTCACAGTCACAAAACAAAGCATATCTGAGAGCAAACATTTCTAAGCACTGGCACGGAAGCTTTGTCTTGTTCTGGTAACTTCAAATACGGAAGAGTTTTTGCTTTAGGCTTGTTTTTCCCCACTCTACTTGTATGTGTGGGTAAATAAATGCCTATGTACACTCACATATGGATAAAGGCTTGCAAGCCAATTTTTAAAAGACATTTTATCTCCAATGACGAAGCTTCATCTCCCCAGGTTACTGCCAGTTCCTGCAGAAGCTTAATGAGCACGCAGCTCTCATGGCAAGGCTGTGTGAATAAAGAGAACAGACACAGGGGCTGCACAAGAGCTGTGGGAAGGGCAGCTTTAAAGCTGACAAGAAACAATTGCTGAGTTGTATTCCACTCTTGGAGAAAGTCTGCTGTGATGTGAGGACTGTGAGGAGCTCAGTATTTACATCCTGTGGTGCTGGGTCACCACTGCTCCTCCCTCAGGAGCACAAGACTTGTTCCTGTAACCTGAGGTTAAACAAACATCAAAGCTATGCCTGGGACTAAGACATCTGAAATTCCAGATCTGGTAATATTTGATTAAAGGTTTTTGTTTTCCTATTCTAGGGAATTATTCCAATCATAGAAATAACTGGAAAGTATTCCCTCCTGAGCCAGAATATTCTATGTAATGCAACGTGCAACTTCTGTGGCAAACTGCAATTCTTCTCTAGAAGACCAGGCTACAAATATGCAACTTCCACAATGATCAATGACCTGGAGAACCTGTTCCTCTGCTTTTAGTGGGAAATACTGGAAGTAAATAACCAACAGAAAGCTACTCTACTTCAAGAAAAAAAAAATATAAACCTACCAAACAACTTCCCCGACGTTGGAGGAGATCAGGTACCGGATGAACTGTTTCATGTTGTTATAAATGGCACGTCCCTCTTCCACTGCAGCCACGATCGTGGAGAAATTGTCATCAGCTAAAACCATTTCAGAGGCAGTTTTAGCCACTGCAGTGCCAGAACCCATTGCAATTCCAATTTCTGCTTTCTTCAGTGCAGGGGCATCATTGACACCATCACCAGTCTGAAACGAGGATTAAGAGATGAAAAGAGAATTAAATAAATATGGTGGGCACTTACGTAGAGATTCAACAAGGAATTCTGCACTGGGTGTGAGTTTTGGATCCTTAAAAATCAGAACTATTCTGAGGCTCTGAGTTCAAGGAAATAGGGAAACAAGTGTTTTCCAGAAGAAGGCAAGGACCAGCTCCATCACTCACCATGGCTGTGATCTCATCGAAGGACTGGAGGAACTCCACGATTTTGGATTTGTGGGAAGGCTCCACCCGGGCAAAGCACCTGGCATGGTGACAGGCATCTCTCTGGGCAGCCAGGGAGAGCTCATCGAACTCCCTGCCAGTGAAGGCTTTGGTGGAAACATCTTCGTCCTCCACGAAGATCCCGATGCGGCGGCAAATGGCCACGGCTGTGCCCTTGTTGTCCCCAGTGATCATGATGACCCTGATGCCAGCCTGTCTGCACAGCTTGATGGATGAAGCCACTTCAATCCTGGGGGGATCCAGCATTCCCACACAGCCCACAAAGGTCAGGTTGGTCTGGAACAAGACACACCAAATTCTAGCTCGAGATCCTGTGGATTTTCTCCTCTGGCACCACTGAAACCATCGTTTGCTTGCACACTACATCCCTCTTGGTGTGGGGACATCTGGTTTTACTCCTTGTCCTACCTTTCCAAACACATCTTGCTTCAAATGCACTGATTTCATTAGTTAAAACATGCTCTGACTGCCAGGCCTGCAGATTCAACCTGCAAGCCTCGAGTCATTTCTGTAATCACTGCCAGGAGAACAGAGCACAAGCCAAAAATCTCTCAGGCAACTGTCAGTTCCCTCCTTCTAAATACCAGATAGAGATTTCACTGGAAAATTACAGAGCAGATAAGATGATAATCATGGACTGAGCAGCTGACAGAGGCAGGGAGCTGAACTTGCCTCTCAGGGCAGGTATGTTCCACCACAAAATCCCCCAAGAGGTCTGGCAGCTGGGCAATGCCAAACTGAAAACCACTAAAGCTGAAGCCACAGTGCAATTTTTGGAATATTTCTCAGTCTCGGAGAACAGCTTAAGGAGTTATGACCTGTATCCAGTGCAGGAGAGGAAGTGTTACCAATCTTACCTCATAATTAATGAAATTCGTGGAGTCCTCCAGATTCATCTCCTCTTTTTTGGGAGGATTGTCATGGGTCGCCAGAGCCAAGCAACGCAATGTATCTCTACCAGTTCCCCACTCCCTAATTACAGACATGATTTTCTGCTTAATTCCTGGGGTTAATGGTATTTTGGCATTTCCAACACGGACATGTGTACACCTGTCAATCACACCTTCAGGAGCGCCCTGCAGAGGTGAGAAAGAGGCAATTTAGCTTAATAAATCCCTGGTTTGCTTCAATTACAAAGTCTTCCTCCACCCTCAAGCTGCAGTTAATTGCGCCATAACGTTGAAGTCTCCCGCTGCCTTGCAGCCACCCCATAATACCCACACTTTCTCCAGTGAGGAACTGACCTTAACAAACATCTTGCTCATGGACGTGCGGCTGGGTTTGTTGGGTGTGCAGTACACAGACATGGACTTCCTGTCCCTTGAGAATTCCAGGGTGAATTCCTTCTTCATGAGTTGTTTGATCACCTTTAGGAAGGGACAGCAGCATGAAAATGCTAGTGTGACCCGAAGTGCAGAACTGCCTCCCCCTGCAGTCCCAGGTCAAGGGGCACTCACCGAGTTACAGGCGTTGGCACGTTCAATTCTAGAAAGTCCCTTCAGGTCTGTGTCAAACACGTTCATCTTCTCGACCAGGCAGGTAAGAGCTGTTTCTGTGGCCTCACCCACCTTCTCATAAACTCCCTTAGCCTTTAGTCAACACAAAGCAAAGAAAAACACAGGAGCTTAAACCTCACCTGGAAGCTGCCAGAGATAAGAGTTAAAGCCTCGAAACAGAAGAATAAAAAAAGGCTTAACAAGATTTACTGTGGCTTGTGAAACAAGCAGAACTGTTTTTAAAGGGTATGGTTTGAAGGAATTTGAAGCCTTTAGTCTCAAGAACAGCAGAGAAAGATGTCAGTGTTTTATCATTTAAGTCATTATGATGTAGCAAACTTAAGACAGAGGGGCAAAGCAAGAGAGCAGCACCAGGAGATCTCCAGGTTGCAATTGCTGCTGGATTTAATTCTCTATGTTCAACAAACAAGTAATTCTCAGAACTAATAACTGAGAGGACCTAATACCCTCCCCCTTAACTAGAAGGGGATTTACCATTGAATGATTTACCACAGGCAGATGAGAACAAACATTTATCCTTATTTTCCCACTCTCCTGCATTCCAGGAAAGGTACTTACCTCGTTGTAGTCCAAAGAGGAATCATTGCAGAGTGCACAGATGGTTGCAAGTTCCACAAGTCCATCGTACTGGCTGCATTTAATGAGCTTGTCATCTTTGTGCCTTTCCAGAGGGAGAAAAGGGGGAGATCCAAGTTAGTTGTTTCGTATTAGCCCCTCACCTTTCCCTCCTTTTCATTCCCTTTACTGAATTCCCATTTAGTGCAAGGCTCACTAGTGATGGGCCGGGAACTACAGAAGCTGCTGAGAAGAGCAGGTTTGATGATGGGAGTTCTGACATTTGGATCAGTCATGAGCAGAGTGACAAGGATCACCCACGGCACCCGTGACTGTCAGTGACAAGCCAAGTAATTTCACAATACAAATTCCACTAGAACAGAGACTTTTTTACTACTGATACTCAATGGTCAGTTGTTTTAAGTGTTCACATTTTCCTGAAGCAATGCACCATTTTGACATCACACATAAGAAGCAATTTCTTTGCTCTCACATTTGGAAACAGTGAATTAATTCCTTTCCATTCCCACACCTCTAGAGTGAGCACAGGAGAACCAAGACAGTGCTCAATACTGTTATTATTTTCCCTCTCAAGGAGTGAAATAAAAGGTCTGGTGGTGGAAAGATGTGGATCACTGCTCTAAGAGCTCCCAACACACACTATGACATCTCCCATTACGTCACCTTTTGTTCAGCTGTGGTGCTGCAAACAAATTCCAGTGTTGTGTAACGGCACATGAACAAAATGAATCTTAGGAAAACAAGTATTTACTCAGTGATTCATTTTGCATTCAATTCAAGAGCCAAGCTGTGGCTTTAGTGTCACCTCCTTAACCTTCCCAGCAGCTCCCAGGTTGTCACCTTGTCTATCCCACTTAAAACTTCCCGTTTTCACCTGTTCTGAACTCAGAGAACACATTGGAACATGCACAACTTGTTTTTGTGTTCCTTATCAGCAAATGCTCAGTGAAGGTGGTGGGATCCGTTCTGGATAAGGGAGTTTTTCCCTCACAGCTCCAGGCTTTTCAGCTGTCTGAAGGTGAAGCCCTTTGAAGGTCAAACACAGCCTGCCAGGGTTTGCTGCAGCTCTTAATTCCTGTTAGTTTGATGCTCTGTTTGCAGTGAGCACGTGCTGAGACACAGCAAAGCTACTCCAAACTGCCTGGCAGTCTCTAACATCAATAAATCAGCGGGAAATGGGTTTTTTCAACAACATGTATTTGTGATTTTGTATTCCCGATGCATCTTAAGGGAGGGTTAATGTATCAAATAAATGAAAAAATTACTGGTTTAGTGCAAACACCACTTAATGGTTATGGAACAGAAGAGGCTGTGAAGACAACACGACCCTGAAGTCCTGTCAGACATGGTCCCTACCTGGAGCAGGTCCTGCTCTGGGGCAGTGCACTGCAACAACTTTAACCCCCCCCAACTCCATTTTTGTAACTCAAGGTGAAGTCAGTCCCATTATTTAAAATCCCTGCAAAGGCCCAGATTTAAAAGCCACCCAACAAAGGCAGAAATAAACCAGCCCTCAAGTTTTGGGAGTTGAGCTGTGCTTTGCTGTGCTCCAAATCCAGCCGTTCTGAGGCAACTCCCCTCTCTCAGAACCCTTTGTGTGTGAATGCGGTGATCTGAACACACTTGTTCACGTTCCCCCAGTTCCAGCAAGTAAAACCAGGACATTAACAGATATTGATGTCTGTCTTATTACACTCAACATCTGCCACCACATTATATTTTATGGTTTTGTTTATCTGGAGCTCTTGTGAGAGCAGCTAAAGCTCAATGTCTGCAAGGTCTGGAGTGTCACCCTGTCTGAGTAAACATCTCCTGAAATGAAAGCACCAGCTTTTGACAGCAATTAGCTTTGAAATAAAAAAAGAGAATTGGGGGATTAAGATTTCCAGCTGCTGAGAACACCAGGGGTCTTAAGTGCTGAGGAAATTAAAAAGATAATCACTACTGAGACGGGTAAGACTGCAGGAGTTGGAGGCAAACACATCTGAATCTTAATTCTACTTCATCCATTGCAGAATTCTGTTCTGCAGGTGAAAGTGGAGTGGCTAAAATTAAAAATACATGAAGGATTGACCAGGTAAAACGAGTTGTAACAATTAAATAACAAGAGGTTTTCCTTCCAGGAGCAGAGCCCCATAAATTCCTGGAGTTGTCAGGAAGAACCACCTCCCTCACCAGCAGAGACTTGTAAGTGATCAAGGAAACCAAACTTCATTCCTTTCCTAAGGGACTGGGTTTAGCACCAGCTCAAACAGCAAAGGTCGAGACAAACACACACATCTACTCCAGCCCAGATGCACCAATAAACTCCTGAGGGCAGGAATTTACAGTAAATTCAGGAATGAACTGCAACACATTCAGAACATGCCTCAGAAAAAAAACAACTTCCACCTTCTCTGAGGCAGGGAAATTGGAATCAGCCCATTAAGATCTCAGAACAATCAATCCTCTCTACCCCTAATTAATTTTTTAGATTATCAAAGGACCACTGCAATAGTGGAGACTGTGTTAAAGTTCCATGAAGGTTCACTTTTCTAGAATTTAACTTTGTTTTTAATGACTTTCCCCCAGCCCTCCAGTGTGCATTCTCATGGCTGACCTTTATTACCAATCACCACTGAAGAGAACATGCAACACTTTTCAAAACTAAAGTAACAGTTAATGCATAAACAGACAAATATTTAACTCCCAGAGAACACTTACACCTCTCCCATGGGAGCATATGTTGAACCAGTCACAGTGAATTCGTTCAGGGAACAGCTGTCTCCTTCCACTCTGTCCAGGATAAACATCTGAAATTAGAGAGGCACAACTGTTACTATCTTTGAAAAATAATTAATGCAAGAGATTTAAGCAGCCCTTAAGCAAGGGGGGGTACAAGAGGGAAGTTTTGATTGAACAAACAAAGCAGACAGAATCTGATACTCTGCACTTTGAACAGCACAAAGTACAGAGAACAGCCCCTCTGCTCTGAGAACTGGCTGGTGACACAAGTGCAGCAGAGCTGGGGAACAACCTGTGCTCACTTCACCTGAGCTGTGACCATCTCTCACACCACTGGGCAATCCTGACTATACCCACACTCAGATATTGTATCTGAGCTTCACACCTGTGAATTAATCCTCACGGAACGTGACTCAGGAATTAATTCTTCACTTTGAACAGCAGCTCCAGTCAAAAACAGCACAGGGCAGCTTGGGAACTGCCAAACCCTGCCACAGCCAAAATGAAAACACCTACAAACAGAAGATGCCAGGTCTACCCAGGGATGTTTTAGGCAAGAGTCCAACTGTGACCAATTTCTCTTAACACCAGCCTTAAGTGGAAGTGTTTCCTCTCCTGGTTTTCTAGTTACAAGGCACTTTACCACAAACCATTCAGCCAGCTCAGGTGCCCTTCTAGCACTGGTGAAATGTTATTTCCAAAGGATGCAGTTGTTCTCTGAGAGACCTGCATCTCAAACTTTGCTTTATTCCCTTTCTGGGAGAGCTGCAGGCAGAACCACATCTGAGAAAATGCACACAAAAGCCACAGTGCCTGAAGCTGGTTTACTCTTCATGGCTTGCTGGAGTGGCAGTGGGAAAGATAATTTCTCACTAATTGATGGTGTATCTTAATAGAAAACTTCTCATCCCCTGGTTGTTAGAGGTCATTTTGTCACATCACATTTTATCAACACCTTCCTTCCCCCAGATTGTGCTGCCCTGTGTTTATTGTAGACAACCATCCTCAAAAAAACCACAGCCTAATAAAATGAACTTAAACCAAACTTACTGCTAGAGGTATTGGAACTTTGCTCCATTTTCTGCAACTCCTGCAGCTGATGTTATTTGGCAGCTGGCAGAGGTTCACAGGGAGCAGAGCAAGATGTGCTGCACAAGGCCTGAAACCTTCACCCTCTAAATAAGGAGCAGAGCATTCTGAGCTCCCGAGTAAACACAACTTAAAAGATGAGTTAACCAGGAAACCTTTTGCTTTTGGCATCTGCAAGATGAACAAATCCCTGCAAAGACTAGGGCAGTTATGCAACTCCACTGCAAGTAACCTCCTCTGGAATACTGATGAGCAGCTGCTTTGTGTCTCTTAGGTATAAATACTACGATCCTTAAGGAAGTGGAACAAGTCAACCACCAATTAGGAAGAAAAAGCCATCAATCACAGGAGAACAAAGTGCTTGGGGCTTACAAACTCTCAGCACTGGTGTGGAGTGCTCAACAGCCACACGTTTGGAATTCTAAGCCACTGGAAGAGGACTCTGAACGTTTGATGTGGGAGCTGCTGTGCCACTGAACTTGTGCAATCACTAAACAGAACAACTCAGGGTTTTTCTCTGTAAAATTCCTACACAGGAGCACAAACCAGCAACTCAACACTGATCATGTTAAGGGAGGAACTATGGAAGTCCCAAATGAAGGAGAAGCACAGAAGCCACGCTCACCTAAAACCACACCACACACTGGAAATGACCCTGGCAATGCTGGTGACAGGGTCAACTGCACCTCCAGATTAACCGAACCACTCCAGGGATTTACATCCCACCAGTAAGAGCTGCTGGAGATAAATTAACCAAATAAAGGTGGAGCCACTCAGCAGCGAGAACACCTTTGACCATCAAAGTTACTGCAGGACATCTACTTTTATTTTACCCACTAGTTGTTGTCACAGTAACTTTCTGAAACAGGAGACAAATCACACCAAATAATCAGCAGGAGACTGAAAGGCTCACAGACAAAGTCAATGGAAAGCTGCTTCCAAACAACTTTCTCTTCCATGGAGACCTATTTTTGGCCGTGACTAAATAAGGGAAGAGACAAAAGCCTTCAAGACTACACAGTGGAAAACTGAATTAAAAGTGGAAGTTTATCTCGGGGAAAATACAGCAGGAATTTGATGATGTGAGAAGCAAGAGGCTGAGGATCAGAAGAAGTTGGGCAATGCTGACTACTCAAACCAAAGCCAAAGAGAAATGAAAGAACATACCCTGCACACTGACATCTGGTTGGTGGTGAGAGTCCCAGTCTTGTCAGAACAAATGACTGAGGTGCAGCCCAAGGTCTCCACGGAGGGCAGACTCCTGACAATGGCATTTTTCTTGGCCATCCTCCGTGTCCCCAGGGCCAGGCAGGTGGTGATGACAGCAGGGAGCCCCTCAGGAATAGCAGCCACGGCCAGAGCAACGGCGATTTTAAAGTAGTAAATGGCCCCTCGGATCCAGGAGCCCCCGTGGACGGGGTCGTTGAAGTGGCCAATGTTTATGATCCAAACTGCAATGCAGATGAGGGAGATGACCTTGGAGAGCTGCTCCCCAAACTCATCCAGTTTCTGCTGCAGGGGGGTTCTCTCCTGCTCAGTCGCCACCATCTCGTCCCTGATCTTCCCGATTTCCGTGTTCACTCCTGTTGCAATCACCACTCCCATGGCCTTGCCAGCAGCAATGTTGGTACCCTAAGGGAAGGGAGGAAGAGAGAAAACTCAAAGTCAATCTATAAAAAGGGTTGTTTTGTAGTCAATCTACATATTTCTTGTCTATAAGATTTTCTTTTTAGTCAGTCTATAAACATTTTTTTGTTCGGTTTTGTTCGAATTTTAAAGAAAACACCACAAAAATACCCCAAACCACAAGCCCAGACTCTTTCAGCCAGGAGAGAGAAAAATAAGAGGATGACACTGGCCCTGTGTGTTTAAGGGAATGGTCCAGTGTGGAATTTTTACCCACAGAATGGGCTCAAGCCCATCAGCATTGATCTCTCACAAGCAGCACAAACCCAGCTGCTGAGGAAGGACTGGATTTCAACTGGAACCCTCAGTGTGTTTCTCTTTTTTTAATTAGAACTGCATTTTGTCAGATTTAATGTTATTTACTCTGAGCAGATGCATTTTCTCTGGGGCTCCCTGTGTGCAGAAGAACAGTTACACTTCCCACAAGCAGTTTTCTTATCTGAAAGGTGTTTTAATACTTCCTTGAAGCAAAAATTTGAATCAACTCCCTCATTCCTGCAGAGCAAGACAGCTCTCAATTTCAGCCACACAATACCACAACTTGTGTGGGCATTCTTATCACTCTGAAGAGCTGTTACTTCAGATAATTAACGTGGAAGCACTTTCAAAGTGTTTCAGCTTTCAAGACTTCCTTGTGAAGGGCAAAAATAATTTCCCTCACATAGGTTTCATCCAGCATCTTCCCTGAGGACATCTTTTAATAGAAGTTAATTCTGATTTTTAATTCTTTATTTCAGTGTACCTGGAGACAAGCACAGAGAACACAGCCCAGAAGTCCTGCAGCTTCTGGGGGAAGGTTTAAATTCCTGCACGATTTTATTCTTTGCTTCAGAATGATTCTGTTTGTTTTGAGAATTTAAAAATGACTTACAGAAAAGAGCATGTTCTTCTTGTCTTGGTTCACAGCACGAGGATCAGGCACAGGGTCAGTGTGCTTAATAACAGACACAGATTCACCTAAAATAAAGATAATAGTCTTAAAAAGAGATCACACATGTATTGCCTTGAGGGAATCAAAAAAAGTAACAGTCCTAAAGTCTTTAGGATGTCAAACTTCTTTCTTCCAATGGTTAATTGCTTAGTGAAGCAAGGAATATTTCAGTTGAAAATTGAATATCTGGCTTTCAATGATGTACCTGTTTAAGACACAGGTCACACAGGTATAAAAGNTTAAGATCACACATGTACTGCCTTGAGGGAATAAAAAAAAGTAACAGTCCTAAAGTCCCTTTCTTCCAATGGTTAATTGCTTAGTGAAGCAAGGAATATTTCAGTTGAAAATTGAGTATCTGGCTTTCAATGATGTACCTGTTTATGACACAGGTATAAAAGGTTCCTTTCCTGTAAAAACGGATGCTCTTTGCTCCAGCAGATTTCACAGGGTGGTGCTCTGAGCTCCAGCCACTGAGTTACTTTTGGCAGCTCCAAAGCCAATCCTTCCTACTTCTAAAAGCTTTTTGTTCAGCAGCACCTCAGACCTCAGTCGTGTTTTATTAGTCAGCAGACTTGGGCATCAACTTGGTTGAAAACAGAAANAGACACAGGTCACACAGGTATAAAAGGTTCCTTTCCTGCAAAAACGGATGCTCATTGCTCCAGCAGATTTCACAGGGTGGTGCTCTGAGCTCCAGCCACTGAGTTACTTTTGGCAGCTCCAAAGCCAATCCTTCCTACTTCTAAAAGCTTTTTGTTCAGCAGCACCTCAGACCTCAGTCGTGTTTTATTAGTCAGCAGACTTGGGCATCAACTTGGTTGAAAACAGAAAAGGTTTTCTTAAACCAATAATTCTGCTGCTGAAACAAAGGCAAGGAATTATTCCCTTTTTATAGGCTTCTGGTGGATTATTTCCCCTCCTTATTTCAGGTGCAGTAGCTTGACCAGCACGGAATGTCTCCATTTCCTTCTGTTCAACAGAAATAACCTCCATCAGGACCTGGACTGAGAAACTTTGGGGCTTCAAGGTTGACAAAGAGGATTCCTATGAATCCCTGAGTGTTTTCCAGCCCAGAGCCAGTTAACATTAATTAATGTTCCCAAACAGGCCCTCAGATCTTCATGTTCCAGCTGAAGGGAGGCTGTTGCAGAACGCTTGGTTGATTCCCAGCTCCTTTCCTATATTCACAAGTGCTGCTACACTTGGGTTTGTTTTCAACAGATCTGAAAATGGCTCCAGAAATAGCTCCTTCACTCGAGGGCTGGGACCAGCAAACACACAAATGCGCGTGCACAGGATTTCAGCAAGTAAGGCTCGAGTTTGCTGAGTCTTTAGTAACAGTTTAAAAGCTGCCAGGGCTGCAAAAGTTACTCCCTCTTGTGAGAGGGAACTGGTGAGGAAGACGTGTAGTAAGATTTACTTTCATAGCTGAACGGTGACAAGATGTTCAAACCCAGAAGGCTGAAGACTAGAAGAGAAATTCTGATTTTTTTTTTTTTTTAATTTTAGTTCCCCACTTTAACTTTAGTTTCCCATACTCATGTCTGTCCTGGGAGGGAAGGGACAACCAGAAAAGCATTACAAGGCTCAGGAAGAATGTTCATCCCACTGAAGGAACACAAAGCCAAGGATGAAGTAACACTAAAAGTTACCAGATCAGAAATTCGCTGCACTTGAAGGCAACAGAGTCACTCAATAGCTACAGGCTTGTTTTTAATGGATTATTCAAAACCAACAGTGCAAAGGCATTTCCAATTATGCAGACAATTATAGAAAAGGCACAGAATTACCTGTGAGAATTGACTGGTCTACCCTTAGAGTTGTAGATTTGATAGAAGTAATTCTTATATCAGCAGGAACCTTGTCTCCAACTACAAAGGAATGACAAGACAAAGTTAGAATCTTGTTATTTAAGAGATTTCTATTCCCACTATCAGCCAGAAAAGTGACTTTCCAGTAACTGCTTAGGTGAGTGAAGTCACCAGCTGCTCATTGCTGCCTCAGTGATCTCCAATACTCCCATTTCCTGGGAATCCAGTTCAGATTTACCCCTGTCCAACCTCAAAGAAAGAGGCTGTAAATCACTGGAATGTTTTCCTAATCACATGGCCCCTTGAAAGCAAAGGGAAAACATTCTCAAGAGCAAGATCTCAACTTCACAAGACATATTTATAAACAATCAAACCCTGTAGCCAAGGTGAATTGAGTCTCCTTTTCAGAACAACTGGTGCTGGAGAGTCTTGTGGTTGTTTTCTCTGAGGCCAAAGTGAGTTCTCTGCTCTCCAAAGATCAAATCACCCCCATTTATTTATTTAGAAAACTAAAAAGAAGTCGTATTTTCCTTTTCTTTGGCTCCAATTGTGAGAATAACATGCCTCTGCAAACATGCTCTTGCAATGTGATACTTTGAATTCCACCAGATGTTTCAGAGCTGGAAGTGAATTTCAGATCACACAGTAGCTTTATTTTCCAGGAATGCACCCCAATCCAGGGTCACTTTTCACAGAACTCTCATGTTTATCTCACCATATGTATTTCTACCTTGTGGATGAAAACACTGGAGAAAAAAAAAATGAAGCAAACAACCCAGAAAAAAAATTACCAAATATCCCCTAACAAGTGTTTGACACACCAAGGCAGCAGAGGATGAGAGTTAACAGCTCCTAAAAATGGATTAATGAACCCAGTTCCCAGTTGAGCTGCAGCATCTCCCTCATCCCACAATTAATTCTCCTGCCTTCCTGCTTCCTCTCATCCAGCTTTTCCTAGTTTGTAAGGAAAGACCTAAAGCTGCACCGTTTTGTGCCCGCTGCCAGTGAGTGGCTGAATGCAAATTAACTTGCTAAAGCACATTAATGAGCTCCTTCCTGACTCATCTGGAGGGCCTGTCAATATTCCAGGGAACACACAGGATTGAACACTCCTGATGTCACTCAGCACTCAAACGTCAGCTGGACCATTACAAAATAAAGCCAAAAAATAAGGCAAAGAAAGGAGAATAACTACAGACAGCTGATCCTGCTGGATGGAGCGTGTGTCCCTGCAGGAAAATTAAAAGAAGCTGCAACTCCTGCAGGAGCTGCTTATGCAACCAGCAGCAATAATGCACAGGAACAAATAACACCATGAGAAACTCCACGGTGGTGTCACAGCCTTGGGTCACCCAACCCTGCAGTGGGACAATAGGGAATAAAATGCTGAAGGGAAGGATTAAACAAGACTTCAAACATTAAGAAAACTTGCCCCACGAGACTTTTGGTAAATTCAGAGGAACTCCAACCATCAAAATCAGCCAAAGATGGGGGAGTTTTGCTTGTAGACCTCCACATGTGTTTTTGTAAACATGTGCACACAGAGGGACAAAGAACCAGAGCCACAAATGTGTCCTTATACCATGGGAATCCTCATTTCAGTCACAATGCCCTTGAGCAGGGAGAGAAAAGAGCCTGAGACTAAAGGGGGACTTGGGCCAAAAAAGGCAAAACTATTCCAGTGCTCTCCTGGCCTGAGGAGGGTTCTGTGCCCCCACGGCAGCAGCTGCTGCCCAGGGATCCCTGAGCACCAGCACAGCCCCCCTGTGCCAGGAGAGCCCTGGCAACCCACACTGACACCCCCAGAGCTCTTAAAGGAGCTGGAAAAACCACAGCAGCTCCTCCACTGCCACATCTGACAACGCTGGCAAGGACTTGATCCCTCCCTAACACACAAAAGCAGCTGGTAAATAAATTAGTCTTAAAATACTCCAGTAACTGGACAGAAAATATGGCAAAACTTACAAATGATTTTCTACTTCTGAGCTGCTCCGAGTTGTTCAAACCCCAACACAATATTCACAAGACCTGAAGTATTTGGAGAGACCCGTCTCATCATTATGGATATTTAAACATCAATATTTCCATGAAAAGCACCACTGTCATTATCAGAACTGAAAATTTACTGTGATAATGCAGCTTTCTGAGTTTATCTCAACAATTTCAGATAAGACACATTACTCACTCAGCATCTCTGAGGAGGTTGCAGTAAAATATTCCAGGCACTTGCAATAGGCAGGAAAAGCTGCACGTCGAGGTCAATTACAGAGTCATTTTAAGCAGCTCTTCGCAAAATCACAGCCGTGACAATAAGTCACTTCTAGGCTGGGATTTACTTTCATGAGCATGACTGGAATGGAATATAAATAGGAAATCACCCCCTGATTGATAGGAACCACAGGAATTTTTAGTGAGCAGTCTAGTGCAGATCCCTTGGACGAGTAGAAGGATTTTTCCCCCCATATATTTTAAAACAGGAAAGAAATCGGGTAATTGTTGTGGCTGTTGGGATTTTTTTTTTTAAGTTTAATTATATTTCAGTCCATAAAACGAGTAAAAGTATCACCCCAGGCTTAGAAGACAAGAAATTAGGATTTGTGTTGCTCAGTAAGGAGCTGATAGCATAACTGGATATAATCCCTCAGTTTGACAGGTAAAACAGTCAGTTCCAGAAATATTTCCACCCATTATTTTCAAAGTTCTAATGCTAAACAGTCACTTGATTCACCCCATGAACAATGAACCTGGAGGGAAAATAACTATTAAAGCTGTGTGGATGGCAGTCCCTTACAAAGAACTTCAGACTACAACTCACCTTTCAAGTGTCAAGTTATTGAGCCTGTACCTCCACAGAATCCATTGAAATTTATATTCTACATCCTCTAATCAAAACTGCTCGTGGCAGATCAGGAAACAACCTCAGCTTTACCCCCAAAAGCCACTGTGGCACAGAACAGGCCTCAAAATAAAACTACAAATTTAAATGTAGACTTTGAAAAGTGGCATCAGTTCTATTCACTGAGATCCCTCTCACAAACGGAGACTCGCACAGAGATTTCCACGCCAGAAAAAGGGAAAAGCTTTGGTTCTTTTTTATGTTAATGTGTTACAAGGGCAACTCTTCTTGGCAATCAAAGTCCCAGGAGTTTGCAAGAAGTCCCTCCACATGTTCACTGAGAATAAAAGTCATTTTCCCCGTAGGAGTCAGAAGGACTTTTCATACACAACATGTACCTCACACTTTCTTATTTGTGTTTATCATTAACCAAAGGCAGTGACAGCCTGGATTCCCTTATCAGCAGCTTGGGGGTTGGCATTGGACTTCAGCAATAAAGATTTTATCAGTCCAATCTATCCTATAGCTGAACGACTTGGGAACACAAACAGTAAACCGAGTGAAAACATCCCCAAACCAATGTACACAGAACACCAAAATGTCTTAATATAGTAAAGTTCATTGTTGACATGCTTGTGTATTTTGATTTTTAATACATTATGGCCTCTCTCCTGCTTTATTTGGATGCTCTAATTTCATCAGGGTTGGGCAAAAATATCATAAAACTCAGCAGATATAACCCACCACACTGCTGTTAAAAACATCTGATTCGAAATACATGGGATTTTACCATGGAAAGTGGAAAAGAGTAATTAGTAATTAATTCCGTTGCTGAACAGATTTATATTTACGGGTGGAGCTGCTCCAGCACATTTGGGATTTATATTAAAGTCCTTTAACAGAGGGACTTCAATATAACTCCATCCTCTCCCCCCTGCACACAGAATCTCTTCTTCCTATTGTGCCTGATTTCCTCAGACCATCAGAAACTCCATTTTCCTTCCGCAGCAACAGGTTTGAAGTATTTAACACTTCCTGAACAAGGTGCAATCAAAGGCCACCAAACCCCAGCAGCTCTGGGGAACAGGAAGATAATCCAGGCCAACGACTCTTTCATACAAGGCCAAGAGTGTCAAAGTCACAAGAGTTATTAGGAAACATCTTAAGGTCTGAGTTTCCACTCCAAACCAGTTAAGATTTATTCTCCAACCAGACAAAGATCGTGAGAGCACCAGTCCATCAGTTGTGACCGCAGCTCTTGCTTTCACTGACAGGGTGACACACCACCACATTTGGATAAATTCATTCTTTGCATGAAACAGCCTCCTGCATCCTGGACTGACAGAAAACACCCACAGAGCTTTTTGTGCAGTGTGAGGATCCTATAAGAGTTGTAAAAGGCAGAGGTTAAAAAAAATTCAAACCACACACATCTATTCCAATATTACCAATGGAAACCAAAAGGACAGAAAAGCTTTGCTTTCTGGAAGCAGAATATTTTCAGGTTGGAACCAAGGGTTGAGAAAGGTGCAAAGTGTATTAAACACCACGTAAAATTTTAATTATTCCTGGTTTATTCCTTGTCATTGTGTAAAAATCACAGCTGTAAGTGTGATGCTCTCTGAAGAGGGCACCAGAACATTAGATAAGATGCGCCCACGGACAGAGAGCCTGCCTGGAAAGCTGCACTTATTCCTAATCTGAATTTTAGCTTTTAATTAGTGAATCTATTTACATCACTGATTGAAAACTCTTTTGTTTTCAGCCTATAAAAAATATCTAATAGCAGAAAGAATGGACCAGTGAGTTAAGCTCTAAATTTTGCCCTATATTTGCCATGTCAGGTAGAGAACAATCACATCACACCACAGTCTCCACGTTATGCTCAATTTAGGTAACATAAAAACACAAATTCTGGAAGTGCAAATTTTCTTTAGCCTTGGAAACCCCCAAAATTTTCTTTGCCAGGGTGACATGGCATTAACAGAACATCATCTTGATGTTCAAGTATTTTGTTCAGAATTACTTGTGCTTACAATGAAACCCCACCAGGTACTGGTTCTATCAGAGCAGAGAATATCAAACTCAAACAATTAAAGCACAATTAGCTCCACTATTTTTACCAAACGGTTTGGCAGCTCTGGAGGGAAACGCTACAAGAATTAAGGGAAAAAAACCTTGGGAATGTGTTTTGTAAGATTCCCAAAGTGTTTGCTGAGTGACATTAGTTTGGTGCCCCGACTCGAACCCCACGTGCCTCCATTTGAAAAAACAGTCCCCTTTGGACTGTCTGGTTATCCCCAGCTGCCTTTGATGTGCTGGCCAAAATGTTCACTGAAGCTCGAAGATTTATGCACTCCTTGTACATGTATTTATTAACCACGGATCTACTTTCTTATCTTTTCTGGATCAAAAGTAGCACTTGATGAAAAAAAGAAGAATATGGCTGTAAAAACCAAACCCCACAGTTTGTACCACAACGCCCACAACATCTGCAGCCCATCTCTCCCCATCAGGAACAGTCTCCAGCTCCAGCCTCTTCTGGACTTTAGCCTTACTCCATCCTTTTCATTATTTTTTCCCCATCTCAGTAATTTCCCAGGAAAACTGAACCTGCATCTCTAGCACCGAGTCTGAAAATCCACTCGAGTTATTAGAAGAGGAACCTGGGCACAAGGACCCACATGTTTTGGCGGAAGACCTGCAACATCCATGGGAGGGACCTGGAGCTCTTCAGAACCACCCAAGTTGGACATAATTCACCTCAGGAATCCTCCCTCCTGACCTTCTTCACTCCAAAATTTACCTTTCTTTTCTTACGCAGCACAAGTGCTTTTCCAAGAGTCTCAGAAGTGCTCTGCAGTTGGAATTAAAAGCCTCAGAAAGCAGTTCTTGCCTATTCTATGCCAAGTATAAAGCCAAGCCTTAAGGAATATCCACTAATTGAATAAGCAACAGCTTCTGGGAGCTCTGGATGTATTTTTAAGCTGTTGAGGACTCACAGATACAGCCAGATTTGACAAGAAGCACCATTCAGCGGTTCAGGGAAAAGAGGAACTGCCGTGACTGTGCTTTGAGCACTCACTGACTGCAACCAGAACTTGCCTTTCTTAAACAACAAACTCAGATACAGCGTATCTAAACCAGAAACTTTTGGACAGGAAAACACGAGGGAAGTGAACAAAGCTCACTTCAGTTCCCAAATGTGCTTCTGTAAAAAAAAGTGATTTGCCACCAGTTTAGCCCAGTTTGTCGGGCTGAACTTCACACAAAACTTCTAAGAACTAAGGCCATGCTGGTTTAAGTTTCTCTTTAAAATGTTACTTCAACCCAGCAAACACAAACTCAGCTAAAGCAAAATATATCTAATCTGTTAAGATAGCCCTGGTTACAAGTTTAGAGTGCACCCTCCAATTAAGTCCAGCTTCTGCGGCGGCACCACAATCCATTTAAAGACAAGCAAACTGGGGAGCCACGTGAGGACAGCAGCTGGATGGGTTTCAGTTCATCAGTTCTGAGAAACCCTCACAGCCCACAGCTCTACAAGCAAATCTAAGGCACACACCCCAAACCTGGGGTCCCTCATCCAAAACCTGGGGTCCCTCATCCCACAGAGCCCCTGTTCATGGTACGGTGTCTTCTCCATCTCTGCTTAAGTGGACATGGAAGGAAGTGTCCCTGACAGCAAAGAGTGTGTGTTACACTTGCCAAGTGTGGGATTCGTTGGTTAATAAGGAAGGGGAATTGCTCCTGGAGAGCTCTGCCCTATCTCCACACACTGATCCCAAGAGACACCCAACAAAGAAGGTTATTTTTCACCTGAGGGACAGTTTAATTCAGGTTACTCCGTATTTACTGCAAGGTGACAATGCAAACCTGCAATTTCCTTTTATTATTTTGAGTCAAATAAAGCAGCATCTGTTTCCCCTGTTGATAGATCAATTAATAAAGTATCTTGCAGGAGCTTTAGTTCAGAAGGCCACAGGCAGACTGGAGAGTTTATATAATGAACACAGCCAAACCCCACAAACAGCCAAGGAAGCCAGAATAGAAACTGGTTAACAAACCATTATTGCACTGTCTTTGGGTTAAGATGTGTGGCTTAATGTGTCTTTAATGGGTTAATATATCTTTAATGGGTTCAAAACTACTGAAAATACCAAATAGTTTCAGAAATTATTTCATGCTACTTATTCTCAGGGAACTCCTGCGACGTTAAAAGGGAAATACTCCTCCACTGCCCCCAACTGCAATGTCAATCCAACAATTCCCACACCAGAGTTACCCTTGTGTCAGACCCACTCCAAACTAGGACTTCAAATTAACAAAGCTGTTATGGCATTAAATACAGCTACTCTGTGATGGAGGGCCTGTAGAAATTAGCTTGAAATTCAATTATCAGCACAGGGGAGAAACCCATCACCTGGCTGTTTATGCCACTCAGCTGAAAGATATTGGCCTGGACACACAAATGTCATTGGCACTTTGCCCAGAATTCCAGAGGCAGATATGTATCCCAGCATGGGGAGCTCTGTCACTTCCCTACATGGGCATCTTTTTGCAAACCCCGTGGCAAAGGCCATCAGAATCCCCCTGCTCTTGAGGCACAGGCATGCACAGAGTCTCCCTCACCTCCACATCTTGACACTGAGCCTGGCACAGGGGGTGTTGCTCTCCTCTCCTCACTCAGGAGCTTTGCCGTGTTTGACCACAATTAAAACCTCCTCGTTGTCCAGCTACAAGATTTTATTATTTCAGTACCAGAATTTGTATTGCACTGAAGCACTTATTTCCCTACTAAGCATCCACATGACTTATAATCAACTGCAGCTCCAAGTGAAGGTGATTTAAGTGTATTTGCCAACAGAAGAAGAATATGATGAGTTTTGGAGACTCATCATTTAACACCAGTTTGAGTATTTGACCCAGAAAACCTTCTTCAGTCCACCAACAAGCCAGACCATCAGTCCTGAAGGACGGTCATAAAACCTGGTAATTTTTTGTTTCTGCACGAGCATACCAGCTTTAGAATGTCCTTTTTAAAAATAAAAATAAACCACTTCTACACATGTTGGACTACCAGACTCTGTTCCACAAGCAGGTTTTAAACCAATGCAATAGTAACCCTGTGATAAAAAAGGTACTGTCCCTGTTAAAGACATCCTGGAATGCCCGTCAGGGGTTATTCCCAATTCATTTCTCTCCTTCAGACATGGGCCTTTTAAATGGAGTAATTGATTTTATTGATACTGACAATATACAGCAGGCAAGTAAAAGCCCACACATCCCCCAGGTGTTCACATACAGAATAAAAGCACTGCTAAATTGGTAAAATGAAAATGCAATCTGTACCTCTTCTGAAATAGCAAAGAGCCAAGCAGAAAATGTTCTGTGCTCTTGACACCTGGCAGAGCAGCAAAATCCAGCATTTCTCCTCCCCAAAATACCCCAAACCAGTGCAGAACACACACATCAACTTGCAGTTCTACCAGCACTGCTTTAAAGCACCAAAAAGCACAACCCAAATGTATTCCCATGATATGAACTCCTTCCAAAACTACCATTCCACTGCTGACATTTCAAACAGGATAAGGATTTGGACTAGACACCTCCCGCAGAATCTGTGATTGATCCAGTCCTGTTTGCCTCAAAAGGACACGGCGAACGTCAGCTGCTGAAACAAAACCTCCTGGCAGAGCAGGAACGGTGAGTCAAAGAGCACAGCAGGTGACAAGGTGTCACAATTCACCCCCAATTTCCTCTATCAGCACTCGGGATTTGTACTTGCAGCTGAATCATCCTGAGCACAGAACGGAGGCTGGAGACAGAGCTCAGGGAATGTTCAAGTTTCTCAAGGAACGAGAGCTGGGCAGGCAGCCAACACCAACTTCATTTTGAGTGCATACTCTCTGCCTGCTAATTAAAACAGGAGGAGAGTCAAGTTTAAGGGAAATATATTTATCTCCTCTTGAGACAGTTACCACCTCTAGAACCAAAGTGACACTGGTGGAAGGCAAGTTGGATGTTCCCCCTGAGCTGTCCCCAAAGGAACAGGCACTCAGTCAACAGTTCCCAATGACCTACAAAATGTGAGTGTGCAAAGACTCCTGACACTCAGCAAGAGCCACCTGGGTTTATCCAGGAAGGAAGAGGAGACATTAAAGTTATTGATCAGGTATTATCACCAAAATGATGGAGTTTTAGCTGTAAGTACATGAGATTTAAATGTTCACACTCCTTCCAACTAGATTCAACTTTTAGAGCAAAACTAAGGAGTCAGAAAGCTGAAAGCAGAAGTCCAGTCTTTTAAGACTTCAACAGGAGAAATGGGAAGCTCTAAATCAGTGAAGTTTCTCTGTTTGAGGTCTCCTATCAGCAACAGGCAGAAGCAGCAATGAAGAATTATGGAAGATGAGAAAACAGTGACGTCAGGTGCCAGTCACAGCAGCTGAGAGGACAGAAGGCATTTGTGAAGAGAAGTTCAAAGGCTCTGCTACAAGTGTAAGAGGTGGGAAAACACATTCAGAGCATGACTGAAAACAAATAAATCTCAGTGCTCCCAAACCTACGGAAATTGAACACATTTAAAAGCCAGGGAGGGAGTTTTCTGTGAGAGAAAACCAGACAAGTCCTGAGACGCGCTGAAACCAGACATTAGAAACCAACATTTTAAAGTTGTGACAAGTGTTAAAACCACCACTCCAATTAAGATGCTTTGCTTTTAGACCTACCAATTAAACTAAGTGGCAATTTGAAAAAACAGTCCCCTCAGTGCACAGGCACATTTGTGGTAATTACAGATGAACAGCAGCAAGATTGTTCAGAAGTGAAGCACATACTTAGGAGTCTCTGAAAACTGCCCCCAGGGCCTCAAATCATTAAGACAAGCCCCCCCCCAACAATCTTACATTAATATTCCAATCCATGCATGTTCTTACCTGCCACTTCCACAATGTCACCTGGGACAATGTCTCTGGCTTTAATCCTCTGGACACTTTTTCTGTCTTGCCGATACACTTTGCCCATTTCTGGCTCATATTCTTTAAGAGCCTCGATGGCATTTTCAGCATTTCTTTCCTAAAAGACAGCAAAAAAGTGTCATTTTAAAAGCCCTCAAGGAAAAATAAGTAGGTCAGATGTGATTTTTCCAAAAGCATTACCATATGAATACCACCAGATCAGCTACACTTCTTCAAACAGAAGATTTTGTGACCCTCACCCCTTGAGAGGCTGCTGGGGGAAATCATTGCAGCATAATTCAGGTGTTTGTGGGCATTTAGAATCTGGAAATTGTTTATGGAGAGCCTGCAGCATTTCCCATCAATATCCACTGTGTGGCTGCAGGGAGGTCACTCAGAGTTATGTTACTTATGGATAATGTTTTACATTAAAAAAGCACTAAGCAGAATTAAGGCTCATGGATATAAGTCTTGGCTGTACCTGACTAGACTGAGACTGGAGGACACCAGCACTACAGAATTTCACTTTCTGACAGAAATCAAGGATTAAGACAAACTTCAGACTTTCTTTCAGCAAAGTAAGTTGCACTGAAGTGGAATTAGAACACACAGACTAGAAACTTCCCCAGAATCTCTAAACAATTTACAAACTTGGATGAACCCCCACACATGGCAACCTTTTTACTTCCACTAACACAACAGCTTTCCTGTCTCAACTGCAGCTCTCTCACCAGGCACTGCCTGAGATTGGTATCAGCACTGATGCCACCCGGCAGCCTGGCCTGTGTCAGCAGGACCAGGGCAGTGACTGTCCCCCTGTGGTGAGGTTCCTCAAATCCTGGGTTCAGTTTTGGGGCCCTCACAACCAGAAAGACATTGAGGGGCTGGAGCTTGTCCAGAGAAGGGAATGGAGCTGGGGAAGGGGCTGGAGCACAAGCCTGAAGAAGAGCAGCTGAGGGGGCTCAGCCTGGAGAAAATGAGGCTCAGCAGGGACCTTGTCTAGAACAAGTGACAGGACCAGAAAGTCCTCGAGCTGCACAGGGGAGGTTTAGATTGGGTATTAAGAACAATTTATTCATCCAAAGGGTTGTCAAGCCTCAGAACAGGCTGCTCAGAGAGGTGGCTGAGTCACCATGCCTTGGGTAGATGTGGCCCTTGGGGACATGGGTCAGTGGTGGCCTTGACAGCCCGGGGTTAACAGCCAGACTTGATGATCTCAAAGATATCTTCCATCCTCAACAACACCCTGATTCAGCTGCTTGAGCCAGACTAAATCCTTTTGCTCCCAGTTTGCCTTAAGTTCTGTCAGTCAGACCATCCTGCCAGGCACTGGAGCACTCACAGACTCTTTGGGATCAGTGCACGCGAGAGGAAAGGTTGGGGACAGTGACTCAGTTGCTCACATCCAGTACCTGTAGGAACAGATACATTTATGGGTGGAGTCTGTGTACTGTGACTGCTTTTCCATGCCCATTAAAACAAGGGAATGAGTCATTTAATCTGTGCAGCAACTCTTGTTTCACAATGAAGCTCACTGCATGCAGAAATGAGTGTGCAATGAATACCTCTATATACACAATGCCTGAAAAAAAGTGGTTATTTCCTACATCAGGTATAAAACTACACGAGAAAATCCCCAAACTACACAGAGTGGGTCACCTTAAATTTCACGTTTAAAATTAGCACCTGCAGAATAATAACTCTGAGCATCTAGTTAAACATTAACTCTTGCACAACTACTTTATGAGGTACTTGAATATAAAGTGACACTCAAGGGGGCAATGCTGTCACCCCTGCACCAAATGACCTCTTCCCTCCACACCAGCTCCAACAGTCGTGCAGTGAGTTGGGCACTGCTAAAAACTGAATTTGTTTAAGAATAATCTTCAGCCCCCTCACTTGGGGCAGCACAAAGCAGAGCACAGGAACATGCAGCAGTGCCACTTCCTCCAGTGTGCAGGGTCCTCTGAAATATGTTTTAAGCCATTATAGGTTGATTTTTGTTGTTATTTTGGACAGTTTGTCTTTTTTTTGAAGCATGAAACCTAATGCACTAAGATGGCAAGTAATGTCAAATTAGCACCATCCCTTAATAAAACTCCACCACACAAGACAATCGACCATCCAAAGAACTTAAACGACCTTAAAAATCCTTGAGTATTCTTACCTGCAGGAAAACAATTCTAATAAGGTATATGCCCTGTCTGAAGGGATCAAATTATTAAGCTAAAATTACAGGAACCTTTTCACTTTGGCATCTCAAGAAGTGTTGGACTCTGTTACTGTTATTAGTGTCTCCATGATTTATAAAGAGCCATCGAATTACTCTCACACTGATAATGCAGGAAAGGTTTCATGGTATTTAGATGTTTCCAGAACCAACTCCTGCCTTTTGACAGACACTCAGTCTCTGGATGTACCCTTAATAGGTAGTACAGTAATTGAACAGGGAGGATTAATCCTGCATTAATAATGTACTAAAACAGCAGCTGTCTCAAGAGGGAACAGACAGATTAAAAGCGTTCCATCCTTTGTTCCTTAGTTGGGAAAAAAACCCAACAAGGAAGCCGATCCAATTGTTCTGAGCTTTGCAAGACGTGATTTATTTCCTGAATCCAGGCCTTCATTCTGGCCTGGCCAGTTCGTGTGTTCACCAGCGTGTGGCCAAACACACTGATGGGCACTTTGCCTTTTTGGCAGCACTTCTGAGGCTTCATTTTACCTTTAAGTCAACACTTTGTGTCGAGAAGCTTTATGGTTTGCTGACTCTCAGCAATCTAAAGTTAGCAGCACATCTCACTTGCTTTGTCTGAAAGCAGCCAGCACCACAGTGTGCAGTCCTGCCCTTTAAACCATAACCCTCCCCCAAAACATTTGTGATTTGATGCTGTAAAAAAAAATCTCTGCATACCTGCCACACTCCCACAATTGCATTGGCTACTAATATAAGTAAGATTACAAAAGGCTCTACAAATGCTGTGATTGTTTCTTCACCTTCTTCAAACCAGGCCAGGACCTGGAAGAGAAACACGGAGATTTAAATTACTGATCCACACAAACTTTGTGCCTGCTGAGCTTCAGCCCGAGAGGTTCAACTGCTTAGACTTAAGAAACCCCTCAATCTCCCCAATTGGTTTTGTAATTAATGAATGAGTTGGCAATATGCAGTGGAAAAAGAGAAAAAGCATCTTTACTAAAGCAGTGCAAAGTTCATTTTAAAGGCCGCTCTTCTTTTAAAGGAGTAAACGATTTGTTTGGGAAACAACTGCTACTGTTGCTTCAGAAATAAAAGCAGAAGTTGCAACAACAGTTACCACAGTGAAAAAACAAAATTTCATTGCTGTATAAGACATGATACAGATAGATACAGGCATGATACAGTTTGACTACTGAAAACACTAAAACCTTGCCAGAATCCGAATTTTATCCGAATTAATGGCCTTTTACCAGCAACTTAGACACACAAACCAACACTGTCACAAGTTTGCAGTGAGTAGATATGAAAAATAAACATATGGTTAATTAAATAATTTAAATACAAATAGTGTCTTATTGAAGGATCTAAGAGAATTCCCTGGAGCTGAATCCTGAACTGAGTGACTGATAAAGGCCAGAAGCGGATTTTAAAAGGCAGATGAACTTGAGGACTCGCACACAAGGCTCCACATCAATTTTATTTTCATTCAGTAGCTTTGGAAGCCCACTTTAGTTTTAGGCTTCTGCCATTCACTTGAGCGTGTCAGGGCCCCTGCAGAATCCTGCCCAAAAGTCAAGCAAACGTGACCAGAGAGGAAGGGCTTTTTCACCAACACGTTGAGCAACAGGAAGCCTGGAAAGTGACAGTAAATAGGAACAACGTGTTGAGATAATTAGGGCTGGTAGTCAGGCAACAGCACCGTGAATCACTGCGAGGCTGCAGCGAGCAAACTGCTCCTGAAGCCAGTGCCATAATTCCCCAACATGCTGCTCCCAGCTATTGCTCAACTGGGAGACACTCCAGGATGGGAAAAGGAAGGAGCAGCAGCAGGAAAGCCTCAAGCAGAGAAGTGTCAAGCAATGCAGCAAAGAATTTTTATTACAAAAGGATGGACTTGTCAGATCCAGGCTGTGATTAAGGAGACAGACATTCCAACTGGCAGCATTCTGAGGGTCTGTGTAATCCCCCTGGAGAAGGGGTTTAGTCGGGATCTCAGTGTTCTCAGGGATTTTTCCCTCCTCCCACAGCACAGCTCCTCCACTCCCCTGTAACACCTTCTGCCATTTAAGCCACAGGAGAGGTTAATGCTCCACTTCCAGAGTTTTTAGGGTCACATCCCTCCATCAGAAAAGCTGCTTTGTATCCGTTTCTTCCCTCCTTTTCCTTATTGGAGTTCTGTGGAGCCCACTTGGCTTCCAACAAAGCAAGTAAATTGAATTACTTTGTGATGTTCCTGTCTGAGCACCTACAAGGGTAACTGGAATAAAACATCTGCTTTACACGAGGCTGAACCAGAATCTCTCCTGATTGAAGACCACGTGTGCTGTAAAATAACACTGAGAAAGGCTGGAACTGTCGGAGGGAGGGAAGGACCTACAAGGACAGCAAGATCCAAGTATGTCAAGGAGAGCCAAAATTAAGTTCTTAAGGCATCTTTACTTTCAAAAAGAGCAGATGAACTCAAATTAAAGATCCTGAGGGGACAGAATATGATGGTTTAGATCTTCACTGGTCTCTTTGGCAAAATTATCAGTCTGGGACAAGATGAATGTGAAGCATCCAGTTAATCCTGGAAGAGAAAAGTACATATTCCTCCCCCAAAAAGGGAGAATCCACACACTCACTCACAGTGGAACTGTCCAAACTCTAGTTCTAGAATGTTTCAGTAAATAGAAACATAAAAATAGTAAATAGAGTTCTTGGTTTTGTTAGAGCTGTTCTAACACTCCATTTAGGGTACTTGTGACACACAGCATATACTGCTACACTTTATAGTAGCCTGAAGTAAAAAACCCAAGAAAACAACACAGTAAAAACAAAGAGCAAGCAGAACAAGGATTTAACTCAAGTGTGTTCAGTAACAACAGACCACATTCTGAAGCCTGGTAAAGTCTAGACAATTCTTGCCCAAGTCACTGAGTCCTTGTCAAGAAGTTTCCACTAGCACACTTTTAAGACCCTGGAGAGGTTTGCAGTGAGAGATCTTATTTTTTTTTTTAACTTCTACTCGGGAGGGCCCCTCCATATTCCAGCCCTAATCACTCTAAGACTCACATGTAGAACAGCTTAATTTCCAGGTCATTGATCTCCAATGCACTGCTCAGGCAGTGCTGTCAATAGGTGAAGTCATCACGGATTTAAGAGTAGGAAAAATAACAAAAAACCGTAAGGTAATTGCTCCGGAGAAATGCAAGTCGAAAAATATAAGTGAAATACTAGCAAGGCGTAAGAGTCCTGTATCAACAGCCAACATAAGCAGCTTAAAGGACAACTTTCATTCAGCGTATTTGCTTTAGGGCTGCCAGAGCCGTGGCTTGCAGAGAGTATTTTAAACAAAGCCTAATGGGGTGGGCCTGCAGGACACCAAGGCGAAGACACACAGCGACAGGCAAACAGCACTTAAATCTCCCTGGCTGCTTGTGAAAAGGGGGCAGAGGTACAAAGCCAAAGTGGGCCAACAATGAGGTGGACACTGATGAAAACAGACACAACACAAGTGTCCTCATGGCATTTTCCATTCCTACAAATTCAGTCTCTCTGCATTGTCAGGTAAGTTATGGAGACAAGTTACCTCAGGTGACTGTGCATCACTCAGTAACAACAAAAAGAGAATTAAAGGAGAAGTTGAGGCAGATTTGTGATGCCCAGCAGGCTGTGCCCGCTCCCCACTCAGAGGAAAAGCACTTTGTTGTCAGCGACCAAACAGGGATTTTGGTGTGGTTTGCATTTGGACAATGGAATCTCAGAGGCAGCGAGACCCCACCCTAAGAAAAGGAAGGCCTGGATTAATTAAAGCAGGTCATGTCAAAGGTATGGATTGCTTTGAAGAGCTTTCTTCCCACAGGGTAACGGGATTTCAGTTTCAGTATATTTTGGACAGAGCACCAACTACTGCTCTGAAAACTCACTTGTAGTGATTTCTTTTTTCAGTACAAATTAGCTTAAAATTAAGCCCATACAAACTATTCCAGGAGCCCTGATACCTGTTCCATGTCAGTTATGCCAAACAGCAGGAATTACCACAGAAAAACCTCCCAATTTTAGTTCCATTATTCAGTAGAGATTTTTATTTGCTCCACAAGGGAAAAGGAGAGGTAGATCTCAAACACACACCAAGACATCTTGACCACACACAACCACAAAATTAAGCATTTTACTGGTTAGCAGATGTAAGCGCCCAGATGTTACTCCATACTTCTGAAGATAAATATATTTTTGTGTTTATTATAAAAATAAGGGGGAGGGGGAAGACACCTGGCACCCTTCTACAACATAAAATGAAATCATGACTTCTCACACTTATCACCCTCACCCTTTTGCTCCTGAGCAATCTAAGTTTAGCTAAAAGCACATCAGGGCAATGTTCTACAGCACCCCTTATCTTGTGCCACACACTCACTGCTGCTGACCTTAACAGGTAGTTTTGGGGGTGATTTCAGGGCAAAGCCTGACATCTTGGAGAAAGCCTAAGAGGACCTTTGCTCACCTTTTAACACAAATTAGGTTATACTTGTGCTAATTTAAAGGCCAAATCTGACTAAATCACAGTATTTCTGGACTAAACCACAATATATTATTTTAAGCAGAACACATACCCAATGTCAGAAAACATTCCCAGAACATTCACTTCTAAAGACAGCATAGGAATCAAAGGAATACTTGAGGGGAGGGAATGCTCACAGGATGCTGTATAAACACTCCTGGGTTTGGTAGAGTTTACAGGCTACACTGGATCTTGCAGAAGGAAATCCACTGTGTGATGCAAAGCCCAGACTGCACAGCTCAGCTCACACCACTGCCTAAAGCATCCACACCTTTCCAGGGAATGAGGCTACATCAGAGGCTGTTAACATCTTGCAGCCTGTCCAAATCACTCACACAGCACAGAAAGCTGTTCTTGGGAGTAAATACTCCAGATGTGAGCGCACGCTGCACAAGTATCAAGAATTAAAAGCTACGAACTGCTGAGATGCTCTGTGGGTTTATTTCTACAGAGGTTTCACAGATCCAAGGGAAGGCTGAAATCTATTCACAGATCCATTTACTCACAGCAGAAATTATTCATGCTGTTTCTCTTCAAAAGCCAGACTTAAGGCTTTCACTAACCAGGCACATCTGGAAGAGCAGCCCTGACCTGGGACACGGTACCTACAGCCCACAAACAGCAGCATCTGACCCCAACCACCATCCCGGGAGACACACACTCAGCTGCTGCTCCCAGTTCTTCTCCTGAGGCACTCCTGACAGGCAGTGTGGGAGCAGAAGGCACAAAAGGCACTCTGAACACAGTCCATGACCTACAGAAAAAGGGATGTTTCTGCACAAGAATCCGTTGCAGATCCCAGAGCCACAGACGGCTGGTTCTGTGCAGCCAGTTTGAATAGGAATAAACTGATATGATTTATGATCACATCAAACATTCATCATCGCCATAAGAACTCCCAAATCACAAAATAATCTAAATACTTTAAAATCATTTGCCTCATACCTGAATCTTCAACACCTTTCAAAATTGGCAATGTACAGCTGGTGAAGAACACCAGAATTTAGGTGAATTAATTAAATCCTATTTTCGCAGTAATACAATCTTTGTACCAACATATCCAACAGTTCTTTACAGCTACTGCAGAAATCTCAAATATGCTTTCATCACAAAAAAGGAGCTAAAACCCAAGAAAACCAGACAGATAATCACCTTGTGAGCAAGGAAAAAAGCCATGAACAAAGGCAAAGTGCTTTTAAAGCACCAAAACTTTTATATATCTAGGAGGTTTTTTTACATTTCATCAGAGGAAACCTTTACTACGAACATCAATTTAGTGTGAATCCATAACCAGAATAGGAGACAGAAAAGGAAGAGCAGCAGCCCAAGGTCATACACCATGTCAGCTGCACAGAGGCAGAGAACCCAGATCTATCGCACACTCCATCACACCACAGTCTCCTCTTAATTAGATAGGAAAATTAATCATACCGAAAAAAGCAACTAAATTCAGCTACTAGTCAAGTTTTCCAAGAGGATTCAGCAGCCTGTGTGCCATGACCTCTGCCTGTCTGGTCTCACATTTACTCAGATTCAGCCATGAAAACTTAACAGTTGAGTCAACTTGATTTTTCACTCATTTATAATAAAACCCAATAATGCACCTTGGCACGGAAGGCAAACAAACCTCCGCGCTGTCATTTCTCTCACCAGACAACAGAAACACTCCTGGCTTTTCAGGAACAAAAATACATCCCCTCCTCATCCTCTGGGAGTGGAAATGGGATTAAAAACCAGCTTTTGAATGACCATTTATTCAATTTTCTATACCCAGTCCAATCTCCTCTGCAGGAAACAGAAGAGTGAGTGAAGCACATCTGTCCCCTTGGCCAAGACTGATGTCCCCAGTCACTGCTCAGCTGTTCATGGGGTATTGCAGCCCAAAACCCAGAGAGGTTTGGAGGTGTCAGTGTGGGGAGTGTGGATCACCAGCACAAATTGCAGCACCACACCAGGGCCACCCTTCCCCCTGCAAGCCCAGCAGCCTCAGAGCACATTCTCTGCCCATCCTAATTAACTTACCCTTAGCTAAAGGGTCACCACAATTTCCACTCCCCGCAGGAGCTTTTTTAAAGCAGTTAATTACAACTCCAGGGCGAAGCCTACTGTAAACTTTTACTCCTACCTGAACAATATTCTGCACATTTGTGTTTCTGTTGTCCAGCTCCTCAAGACATGCAGCCTTCACCTTTTTCCTACCCTGAGCTTTTGTGCAATTTGCCAGTTTTTCAGCAAGTACATACCCTTTACACAGAACGTGGAAAGGCTGCTTTCCATTTAAAAAAAAAGTTTAAAATATTATTGTTCTTTTAATCCTGCGTGAAAAGCAAGATGTCCATTTAATGACTTGACTACCCAAAGGTCAGTTACCAAATTTGGTCAACTCTGGTGCCATCACAGCCGTCATCATTCTTGTCACTGTCAAAAGCAACAACTGTCACCTTGCTATTATCAGGAAGGGAAGGCAACTGGAATATTCGCCATGTAGGTTCTATTTACAGTCTGCACTGCATCCAAAAATGTTTCCCAATGATTGTACATTGAGCCTGATAACGATTAACCCAAAGGCAGGAAGAATGGCCAGTGAAACGCTGACTTACTCAAGGTTAATTTCCAAAGCCAAGAAAAGCATTGGGAAATCCCACCTCAAAGAGCCAAACGGGGTCGAATGAGAAGCACTTTTTAAAAAATACCTGCCTAGTGTAGTTATGTGCTTGTGACTCATGCAGTGAAAGACTCCCTGAAATTCTCTCTTCTAGCACAGAGAAACCCCATCACAAGGAACTAATTTAAGAGACAGCAATTCACTTTGCATCTTATACTTCCACCTGATGAGAAGGAATAATTTCAGTATGTACAGTTCGTGCACATTGGAACATGTCAGAGATAGAGAAGTTTATGAAATTTAAAGAAAAAAAATCATACTTACAAAAGATATGCAAGCAGCCAGCAACAAAATTCTAACTAGTAAGTCTTCAAATTGCTCAATCACGAGCTCGAGTAAGGTTTTTCCTGCAACACGTAACAAAGCCATTTAGTCATGCACTTTAAAAAAAAAAAAAGAAGCTGGAATTACGAACAAGAATCAGGAGAAGGTTTCATAAACGTGCTCACCTTCCTCAGCCGGTAACTCTGTCCGCGGAAGGTTTTTCCAGGAAGCACGTCAAGAAAAAGAAATCATTGAAGAGACACGTTAGAGTGTAACAAGGCAGCCACCAGGTATCGTTCCCCAATCACACACAGCCGGGGTGGGTTTGACACACACACACACCGAAAGCCACGTTCAGGTGGCTCTTTTCAGCACAGTACGAGAAATGAACCCGAGAGTTTCGCGTTTTAAGACACAAGGGTTGGCCGGAACGTGCCAAGGGTTATAAATTCAGCCAAGTCATCACTCCGGGCAGCTGTGGGGACTCAGTGCTGTTGCAGCACACAAAGGGTCAAAGGCTCAAAATGCTTTTCAAACGCTTTCTGACAAAGCTGCTACTCCACATTCAATTAAAAAAAACCCTTCAAACCCAACCCTCCAAACTTGGTTCAAAATATCTCAAATTCTTTCCTCCATTTTAAGGGTATTTCCTTATTTCTGCTCTCCCCTTTATTTCACTACAACTAGACTTAGTAATCCAAGAGGCACAGAAGCAGTGTTAAAGCTAAAAAACCACATCCACCGTATAATCCTGTCATATTTTCATTTCTGCACAACGGCATGGGAGCTCAGAAGGGACCAGGACGGCCAGGCAGTGAGGGGTTTTCTTTAGAAAAGAAGAAACACCTTGCCGCCTGATTTCAATGCCCACACTGGAAGGAAGAATATAAAACAAGAGGCAGAAGGGCGCTGAAAAGCGAGGAAAAATGAAGGTCAAGACGGCCCCAAAAAATAAAAACCCCAACCAAAAAAAAAAATAAAAAAAAATCCCAAAAACCCAAACAAAAAAACTAAACCCCGAGGGGCGTCAATTGGGGCTGGAAGGAGGTTTCCCCAGCGTTAAGGTGAAAGGGGACGGAGGCGAGTGACACCCTCCATCGCAGAGCAGCCCCGCGAACCCGGGATTGAACGAAACCCACGAGGTGGAGTTGGAGTCAGCCATCTTCTCTGCCGCGCTCCGATTCCGGCTCCTGGAAGAGATGCCGGCTGTGCCCGGAGCACACGCGTTAGGCCTCGCCAGGGCCCGGGAAGGATGAGGGAGAGCAGCGAGGGGTGGGAGCGGGACCCGAGGGGGGGGGACGAGGGCGATGCCGGCGGCAGCATCACCTACCGTTGGAGCCCCATTTCTCCTTCAGCTTCTTGACTTGCTCGAGGCTGAGCCCGGTGCTCTCGTTGACGCCGAAATAAGCCAAAACTTCCTCCACAGTCTTTGTGTGCGCGTTCTCCATGGCTGGGGCAGGGAGCAGCAAATGGTGCCGTGCCTCGCCTCTTCCTCCTCCTCCTCCCTCTCCTCCTCCTCCTCCTCCTCAGCGGCGGCGGGCGCGGCGGCGAGACCCCTCCTCAGCCCTCACCACCCCCGGGCTACCAACATAGACCCGAGCCCGAGCCCCCCTCACTCTTCACGGCGGAGG